>JAODUP010000168.1:0-197500 GCA_025642065.1 Paralvinella palmiformis
CGCAAGACGTGCCAGAAATAATAACAGTGAACAATGATGAACTTAATCAAGACAGTAGTCATAATTCAAATGTGGCAGATGTCTCAGCAGGTCGTCCAAAGCGACGCACCAGAATGCCAGCCAGATATAAAGACTTCATTTCTAAGTGATCGTCGGATATTCAAAATTGGAATTTAAGATTGTTCGAATTTTACCTATTACAAATACTTGTTTAACTTGAGTGAAACATATATGAAATGATACATTTTCAATAAAGGTGGGGGGGGATGTAATGTTGTCAATCCATAACAGTCCACAATTAATTATATCGAGGACTTAATGTTGGTATTTAGAATTGTAACGGACCGGAAACAGTTTAGCGAATAAACCAGATGGTCAAGATTGTATCTGTGATTTATTAATGACATACTTGATGACAATCTACAAACATCACACAAACCACTGTATGCGTCGATTAAAGTAAACAAACAGGCAGTGAAGTTTCAGATATACCCTGGTGCCACTATAAATGTGATACCAAGAAGATTCGTGAAGAATATCCAACTATCGAATGCCAATACCACACTAGAAATGTGGAATGGTGCAACGACACATCCTATTGGCAAGTGTAGGATTAACATCAAGAATCTTCAGAATCAGAAAAAATATTCTGTTGAATTCATGGTAGTGGATGAGCCTCTAACACCACTACTCGGACGGAAAGCTGCAGAACACATGCAACTTATCACCGTCAACTATGACAACCTAGCACAGATACATGCTACTCATGAATTTACAGAACCTACTGTACTGACTGACTATCCAGCAGTATTTGATGGTGGTCTGGGTACACTACCAGGAGTAGTACATCTACATATCGATGATACTATCCAACCAGTCTCTAGTAGACCCAGGAGAATACCCATCACTCTGGAGAAAGAGGTATCCCGAGAACTGGACAACCTAGTGAAGCAAGGTGTAATCTGTCCAGTAAATGAGCCATCAGAATGGGTGAGTCAGATGGCAGTTACTACTCGTAAGTCAGGAGCCATCAGAATATGTATTGACCCGAGGCCTTTGAATGTAGCACTGAAGCGTTCACACTACCAACTTCCAACAATAGATGAAGTTCTGCCGAAACTAGTGAATGCACGAATAATATCCAAACTGGATCTAGAGCAAGCATTCTGGCACTGCAAACTAGATGAAGAGTCGAGTAAACTCACTACATTTGCAACTCACAAAGGCAGATTTAGATGGCTAAGATTACCATTTGGAACCAGTGTGAGCAGTGAGGAGTTCCAGAAAAGGCTAAACCAAGCTTTGGATGACATTGATGGAATAGTTTGTGTAGCAGATGATATCCTTGTCTATGGTGTAGGTGATACAACAAAAGATGCCATGGAAGATCACCAGAAGAAGTTAACACTATTGTTACAGAGATGCACCAAACTAGGAATTAAACTCAACAAGGCTAAATCAATATTCTGTTGTACAGAAGTACTGTTCCTCGGACATCTGATAACCAGTGAAGGTCTAAAACCGGATCCAGGAAAGATTGATGCCATCCTGAAGATGCAACAACCTACCACAGTCCAGGAAGTACAAAGGCTCAATGGAACTGTGAATTATCTGGCACGTTTCTTACCACAGTTATCATCAGTTAGCAACCTCTGATGAAACTAACCAGGAACAAGCGAAGGCATTCTCTGATGTGCAGAAGCTGGTAACCCAAGCACCAGTTCTAACGTACTTTGATGTCAACAAACCTATCACTGTTCAGTGCGATTCAAGTGAAAAAGGAATGGGTGCAGTACTACTCCAAGATGGTCGACCTGTTGTGTATGCCAGCCGAGCACTACGAGATACTGAAACAAAGTATGCTCAGATAGAAAAGGAAATGCTCGCTATTGTCTGGAGTTTGGAGCGTTTTGACCAGTACACATTTGGAAAGCACATAGTAGTACAGAGTGACCATAAACCACTAGAATCATTGATGTGTAAGCCACTCTCCAAAGCCCCACGCAGACTACAAGGCATAATGATGCGTCTTATGAAATATGACACAGAAATCATATATACCAAGGGAACCAACATATTCATTGCTGACATGCTATCACGTGCATATGTGAACTACCCTAGTACTGAACAATCTGACTTAGAACATATAAATGTTGTTCAACATCTTCCAATCCGTCAGGAACGTTTGAAACAGATACAGCTTGAGACTGAAAGAGATGATAACCTTCAAGCTCTAAAACAAATCATCATGCATGGATGGCCAGACCAGAAATCCGATGTACCACCTAATTTGATACCATACTATGGTATGCGTGATGAATTAACCACACAGAATGGTCTTGTTTTCAAAGGTGAACAGATCGTCATACCCATTGGTCTTCGAGCTGACATGAAGAAAGCAGTTTATTCATCGCATATTGGGATTGAAGGTTGTTTAAGAAGAGCCAGAGAATGTCTCTTCTGGCCAGGTATGTCATCAGAACTGAAACAATACATCAGTACTTGTGAAACATGCCGAATGTTCGAAATAGCACCAGCTAAGGAAACCCTGATGTCTCACGATGTACCCGACCGACCTTGGCAGAAAGTAGGGATTGACCTACTCACTCACAAATCAATTGACTATGCAATGACATTGGACTATTTCTCCAACTTCTGGGAAATTAATAAACTTAATCGTACAACCTCGAATGCCGTGATTAAAAAAATCAAAGCACACTTTTCAAGATACGGCATACCAACTACGGTTATGACGGATAATGGGCCTCAGTTCACAGCAGAAGAGTTTCGTAAATTCGCACAAAAGTATGACTTTGAACATGTCACATCCAGTCCACACTACCCGCGGTCCAATGGGAAAGTTGAAGCAGCAGTAAAATCAGCCAAACGTATGCTGAAGAAAACACGTGAATCAGGAGCTGATCAGTATCTGGCATTATTGGACATTCGCAACACACCCACAAGCGACCTACCTAGCCCAGCCCAACGTCTAATGAATAGACGTACACGTACATTACTACCAATGACTGATCGTTTGCTGGAGCCCGCTTTACGCACAGACACAAAGTCAAAGTTACAATATGCTAAATACCAACAAGCAGCATATTATAACCGAAATGTGAAAAACTTAGTTGTTCTAGAAGAAGGCAGTGTAGTAAGGATTAAGCAATATTCTCCAAATGTTACATGGAAAAGGGTGTTATAACCAAACGTCTAGATGAAAGATCATATCAAGTGGATACAGATTCTGGAACTTACCGCCGCAACTGATCTCACTTGCGTAAGACCAATGAATCAGACCCTCTAAATGATGCCTATTCATCAACCACCAATGCCAAAGTGAAGCGTTATGTAGCTGACCAACCAGCAATGAGTGATTACTCTACAGCTACACCAGTAAGCGAAGATGTCTATAATGACACACCAACGTCTACCCAGTAGAACAACACACCTGCTCCAATGCCAACGCCTACCCAGCAGAACACCACATCTGCTCCAATGCCAAAACTGACTCGTGTATCACAAAGATCAACCAAGGGAATAGCACCAGCAAAATTAAACCTATGAACAATATTCAAGTGTTTATTCATATCACCACTGATTTAATCATTTTGATTTACATATATCATACACTGTTTGGTAACTTCGAAAACAATGGAAAAAGAAGGATGTTGTAATATCCACTAGTTTTAATTATATCAAAGTATAGTCTTATATTGTGGCACAGCTACTACTACTCCTTTGTATATAATGGTATCACCCTATTGTGGTGCCACCTACCGATTTGTTGTCTATTGTTAGCCTAATAAAGCCATGCGTTCTCAACTGGCGTTATCACTTATTAATTGTTCTACTGAATAGAACATATTGAAACAGCACCTACATATATTTGACTCGCGTCGATCTCGGCCCCATGTCGACCTCGGCCGTCGTCGATCTCGGCCCACCTATTTGGTTGTTAAAGTGGTATTCCTATGTTTTGTTGTGTATAATTAAATGGCCGGCCTAATTAAATATGTGTGTAAAATAAAATGTTATTGAATGTCTACATGCTTTTACGCTTTCTAATTATCATGTCTATGTCGGCTCTAGTTGCTATAGCATTGTTTAATTGAGTAGATAGTGGCTGTAGGGGGTGTTTGAGTTGTGCGTGTAAACAATGTTGGCGCAGGAAGTCGTAGTCGTTTCACTCAATACATTAAAACATTGGAATATATGTGTCGTACAGTAACAGTCAATCTGCAGAAGATCTTCGGCTTCTGGGCAGAATACGAGAACGGCGACCGCTCTGCCCTCCAGCTCCTCCGAGCATATGCCCGCCTATACGGACCACGAGTGTAGGCCTTACGTGCGTGGCCTGTTTTTCAGTATTGTTATTCAAAATAAACCGTTTGATATTTATATTATTCCAATAGACTACACTGTAGGCCTATATATATATATATATATATATATATATATATACATACTATATATATATATATATATATAATATATATATATTATATCTTTAATATATATATATATATATATATATATATATATATAATTATATATAATTATACATATATAATTATATGTATAATTATATAAAAATATATATAATAATCGACATGGGCGAGATCGGCGACATACAAACACGCATCTACAAATAACATTTTAATGCAATATGGGCTGAAGTCAACATATATTTATGATACCCACGTCCATCTCGGCCCATTGCCATTATAGTGTGAGCAACTATTTTAATGTTAATCGCTTTGAAGATGTGGGCCAAGGTCGACATGGGCCGAAATCGACGGACCCCCATATATTTAACATCCTATAATCAGTTTGTGATTATGACGGAGAGTTGTATTCAATGAAAATAACAAAATCACCGAGCCAGTCACAGCACAGCACAGCGTATCCAGCATTACATCCGCCACTAGGGTTATAGCAACAAGTCAATGACATCACACGAACGTAAAAACAGAACAAGAGTTATCCAAGCACACCGCTTCGGTGCAACCGTGAGGGTATCAGGTCGTTTCGTACCGAAACCCTTTCGTACCATACTGTTGAGTAACCAAACGGATACCAGTTCGTAACCAAGTTATAATATCATATAATGTTATAACGTTTCGGTTGACCTAATACAAACTTTAGTTAACATCATTATTAACACTTACAATGTTCAATTACAGAACTTCCCACCTAATATAAGATTGTAGGTGGTGAATAATCAACCATTCAGATATATGGATAATTTGCTCTGTCTTCGTAACGTGGGTACGAAGTGGCATGCACTTGGTTAAGTTGTTACGTGGTATCCCTATAGCAGAGAGCTTAAATATAGTCTTTGCCTATAGTTATGAAACGGTATGGTACGAAACGGTTTGATTACGAAACGTCTAGAAACCGCTGTGAGTGCAGACTATTTATATTTAAGCTCTCTGGTGAGTGACAAGTGCGACACGAGATATAATTTTAGTTCTGGAAAGTTATTCGGTAAAGAACTCGTGACACCAAAAACAGCCAGTAAATGTTCACTACGGCGAAAACAAACAGGATATATCGCGATGAGAATGGAGGAGTCATTGATCTAAAAGAAAACAAGACCGTTCACTCGCGCCGATTTGATGGCAAATCGGTATCAACTTCCGGTCAGGGCAAAAAGCAAAGCAGAACGCTAAACTTCAGGTTACCATAGTATGGAATTAAAGGCTAGTGCATGTTGGGTATTCTGGTCTTGACTACTTTTTTTTTACTCCAGTATTATTATCATACAGTCTATGTATACATAGCGCCGTGTATATGTCGTATTTCCAGTACTAGACATGAAAGCGTCTTCTCGACGAGCCACAACAACTGGCCTTGTTAAAGGCAAGTGATATGTGTCGGTGGAATTTCACCTCCTCATCAACATATAGACACCAAGGTCCTTTTCTATTTTAGTGGACTGCAACTCAGTATCTCTGTAAAGTCATGGCCGGTTGTCGAATTAATTTATGTAGAGATAATTAGTAATCGCTCTTTCGTGCCGCTTTAAGGTTTGTGGCCGACGAATTGTGGGGTCAATGGGTGTGAAACCATAGTGCTCCGATTTATTGATGTGCGAAAGAAGTCGGTGGTCACCCGTTCCGTGCCACTTGGCGATTTGTGGCCGGCTAGTTGTAGGGATCTCACGGGTGTAGATGTCGTAGCCGCAGGGTTTGGCTGCGTTTGTACTCTATTAAATAATGTTTTCGTGTTGTGGTTTGAATGTATGAAAGCTTTGTTAGTGATTGTTTGTAATGGTACAGCCAAGTTAGCGGAGATTGGATCAAGGGACATGCGAGTCTCCACTGGACAACCACGCTGATTTTGCTGGTTTTGGTTTGGTTTTGTTGTTCGGGGAGAATCCCCAGGCTGTCGCTTAATCAGCACAGCCTCTATGTTGGAGTGGTTGAGAAACCTCCTCCCCCACCACTCACAGGGGAGCAGTACGGAAAGATGGAGCCGAAATACCCTGAGGGTGGTCACTACCAGAGTGTTTTACGTCCTATGGGGGTTTTTAACGTCCCCCTTTATTTTAAATAATTCAGTGGAGACGGCAGCGCCATTTAACGTGGTCAGCCAACCACGATGTAGTGAGCCTAGAAATTAATCCCTGGGATTTATAGGGGGTTCGCTGAGCGATAATACCGGAATATTCCCGCCATTTTAACCTTAAACGTCAATGTTCCCAATCTGTTATAATCATGCCAAAAACTAACTTCTGCGTACCGTTTAACTCTGCTTCGACACCGAAAAAGCCGGCATTGTTGAAAAATTGTATTCCAAAACTGAAAATCAGATTATAACTATATGCTAATCGTCCGTCATTGCTACTTTATAAATGATAGTAAAGTGTGGTATTCAACATTGTACACCACAGTACAATAATATTCACTGCACATAACAAAGACTGTTAAAATGTGGTGTTCATAGTAAATCACACTAAAATTATATTTAACGAAAAAGAAGAAGAATAGAGTCACACATGCCAACTTAACTGTTTATATCCCTTACTAGTGGCATGACAATACGGCACGCAGAAGTTAGTTTTTGGCATGATTATAACAGATCCGGAACATTGACGTTTAAGGTTAAAATGGCGGGATTATCACGGTATTATCGGTCAGCAGACCCCCTTATAAATCCCACAATGCAAAGCGCGGCTGGTTTGTTTGGTTTTTGACGTCATCATGCAATGGGTCTATGCCCTATATATATCTGGATTTTTGTAGATTTTTTAGTAGGAGAGTGAGTAGTGGAGAGAGTGGTGGTTCTGGAGTGTATAGTTTTGAGGAATGTATAGTTTTTGTACAGTTTTGAGTAGAGGAATAAAGTAGATTCGATACTACATGAGTTCGGACCTCGGTACTTTTCATCTCCCCATCAAATCTGGGACAAAATCTCACAGGACGTAATCTACCCGGACATAACCCCACAGTACAAATTACTACAGGACATAATTCCACACTCAAAAATTGAATTACATAGTAATAAGAGGACTACATTTTATCACAATAATTTGTTGCATTCAAGTAGAGCCCATTGTTACAGATTGGATTTGCAATTACCAAAAAAACACTTTAATGTCATCAATTAACTGATATTGCTTGAGCTAATCTATGAGCAATTATCTGCAATTAAGAGATCAGCTTGGATAAAATTATCTACTTGAAAATGTCTAAGGGAACAGACCATCTTGTATAATTTGTATTAAAACTAATTGCAAAACTAAATAAGTAATAAAATGCCTGGAACCATGTGAATATTTAGTTAACTTTAGATGCAACCATGGAGGTCATACCCAGTAACAAGGGTCCCAGATAGCATGCCACAAGTGTCCCACTGGTGGCTAGCCACCAGCGGGCCACTTGCGCTTTGTCCAAGAAATCCACCAGTGGCCCACTAGTGACAAGCCACTGATGGCTAGCCACTGATAGCAAACCAATGGTTAATTTTTTGGCAAGATTGATCAAATTGTATAGCAAAACACACAAATCAAAAAAAAATTGAACTAATAACATATTCATACCCAAATATTTAATTTCTCTATAACTGTTCTCTAATTTATCTACAATTCTTCAGGGATGTCAATGTCACTCGGTAACCCATCTGCAAGATTTTGCATCTCCGGCACCACTGAAAATAAAGATAGTTATTTTTCAGCATTTTAATGAGATTATCATAAAATGCCATAATGATAATGAATAAGAATTTTGCTACCCTTGGTTTTACCTGGTAGCTGGCTACAAGTATAAATTATTCAATTTTCAATTTATGATTTGTTTGCTGCAGCATGACATCTTATTTATTGTACGCCCATACACACAACACGCATCCCGTCAGCTGTTTTCTGTATTCTATCACCACAGGCGGGCGCCTCCGTGGTCTAGCGGTAGCGTGCTGGTCCACAGATCACTACCATTCGTGTTCGAATCCCGGCTTGGGCATATCTGAAGGTTGTTTCGTCTTTCACTTCGTCTCATTACCTTTGGAAGTCGCTCGGCACATTTAGCCTACCATGTGCACAAAAGTGGCCGTAAAACATCAATCATCATCATCATCTATCACCATAGGCAGTTGATGGAAAAATACACACAAAAATTACAAATCGAGGGATTTCACAATCAACAGATCAACAGCTACATATGTAGATCTAAACATTTACTACACGGTGTTATGCATGTTGTAATACATCTCGTGATATTAATAAACATAGGTAGAGTATACTCACAATCATAGTTGATATATTAGTTCCAAACTGGATAAAACACTTCAACGAGAAATATTCTGTCTATAGAGATCCAGGTCAAGTCAGCATCAGGGAAGACGTATCCAGTACAATGATAGACTTAGAAACACTGACTTAGAGGTAGTCTATCTAGCTGGAGCAGTTGATGTTCATTCAGAACGGCCTGACAGGCTCGGACTGTTGAATCCAGAATTGTACGACCCGGATAGCCGACTCGGAGAGCTGGAGTATTTATTGGACTAGATCTGGTTATTGCCACTGTCGAACGAGAAGTGGGCCAGTGTCACCCGTGTCGCGTGTTGCCACAAGTGGCCCACCTTAGGCTGGCTATCTGGGGTGGCCTACACAATGTGTGCAATGCCGTTCACTCCACTGCAAGGGAAGTCTGAAGACATCCATGTCCCTGGATACACCTGTTTCTGGTGCTTTCCACAGTCATGACCCTGACCCAGCTAGTGTATGTGTGACCAAGCCCAAGACAAACTTGAAATATTTAGCTGCACAGACCAGAGAGAAACCAGGTCACCTCTTTGCCCAGACGCTCACTGATCTTTCCGACGATGCCAAACTACGCCTCGACACACAGGCCTATAATATAACTTGAGGCCAACGCCCCACACTTCTGTCAAAGACAAGAATTGGCAACGTTGCAATCAAACAAGGCCGTGTGTACGACATCAAAATATTTGGAAGTCTTAGTTCTCAACTGCCATTACGCGTGTCACAGAAAAGGGGAATTATCCTAAAAATAGTTGAATAGAAATTGGTCCGAAAGATTTCGAAGAATCGATTCAAGAAATCGTGTACTATATGTAGACTCGATCCCGAACTGATTAATGGTTTGTTTCATGTATCAAGTAGGTTAGGGAAGGCTGCGATACCAGACGATGTGGAACGGCAATTTGATCTGCGGCCAGACTGATTTGTGTCTGTGATGATAATTGATCAGCGGTACATCTCGGGTGAAGCTCTATATCATCTAAATCTCGACATGATTTCTGGGTCAATGGTTCATCCAAGTTGATTATTAAAAGAGGCCCCCAATCTACAAGTTCATCTGTCGACTACTCTGTACTCTATGGAGTAAAGAGAGGGTGAAGTATAGTGAAGAGACATAGAGTGCTCTTCACTTGACACTCTTCATTTCATTCAACTGATTTTTGTATTAATACCATATAGCACTTCGTGGAAAGAACTGACCGTGGTAGGGGAAAAAGCAGAAAGCTGGAAATATAAATCATGTCGTCCACCTGACGGTGATAGCGCATGGTTCGCTCTTTGAGACGTGTACCATATGCCCTGATGAAGAAATAGTGCATCAAGATAGATGATGGTAGTGGTAGTGTCAACGTTGTAATGTGAAGTAGAAAACATCATGCATGGTGGACTCTTCTCGAAATTGCATGATCGAAGATCTTGCTGTCGCTGAATCACTGGCGCAAGGTTGTTGTTTAAGGACGACAGTTATATGTTATATACGACGATGGCGGAGACAGATTAGTTATCATACTGCCAGCTTTTGCTCAAGATTGTCAAAATAAAAACTTGACAGCTTTATAGGAATTAAAAACATAACTCAGAACTAATCGAAATGGCAGCTGACAGTGTGTTCATAATGGGCTCGGGTGCCTAGAAATTCGTGGTATTTTGGGAAAGTCGTTGTCACACAACCAAACTGGAAAGGTTTAACTGAAATTCAAACCAAGACCAGCATACTACTTAATCGTGTACAGAAGTTGTGTGTATTATAAGAAGCAGAGTACTTATTTACATAATTGTTGTTATATTGATCTTTTTGTTAAGTGAGTCAATTGCAATACAGTATCAGGTATGGTAAATTGGTTCTGAAACCCACGTACAGGTCTGATATATCAATGGTAATATAACTTGATTAATAAATACAAGATATGTGGGGATTTTCAATTCTTTATTTTTAATGATTTAGAACAGTGAACTTCATCGGGGAAGAAACTGTCGGGGTGAGTTGTTTTGATTTATGCTACGATTTTGCTGCATATTTCATGAGTGATATAATAAGGTAAATATTGTATAAGTATTACGCGGGTCGATCGTGGTTCATTCTTCTGGCCATCTGCATTCAGTTAATTGTGCATTGATAAGTCATTAAGTACAAGAATATCAATCTTACGCAATTCTAGAAATGTTCAAGGAGGAGCAGTAAAGATAAATTTGATGGTGAATGTCATGGGCACACTGGACTTCAATACGGAGGTCAGCTGAGATCGCTAGAGGAAAAATACCCACAAAATTGACAAACAAGTTTCAGCTAGCATAGAAGCCACGTTCTTTTGAACCAGCATTAAATAAACGGCCCCGGAATCAGCATTACATAAACCGTCCCGGAACCAAAATAAAATAAACGGGCTCCGAAACCAGCATTAGATAAGTTGACATAGTTCCTGACCAGGTATCCTCCTAGTTTATCATATAATTCCCTTGTTGAAGCGCGATCAAATTTTATTCGAATACTAGCAGTTAACCAAGATTAAACCAATTCTAACCATTATTAGCTAATGAAGATCAACTACAAATAGGGAGCCTACCCGTGAAAACCATTCAATAGATGGCGTTAGGAGCAACCGAGTCCTTGGGATTCCCAAAACGCAAAGTAAACAGTTGTATTTTCTTAGGACGAGTAGTGAAATTCAATACAAATAGCTTTAATAATCATGTCAACTCTATGTTGTGTGTCACAATACAATGAAATGGGTGGTCATTCGTTTCCTTGGTCACAAAATGATCTATTGAAGAAATAGATTCATGCCCTAAAGCGTATAGAGACGTGAAAACCCAGCTGATAGAGCGTTAATTGTGTGTGAGGCACATTTTGATTCTATGACTAAATATAGTGCAGACTTATTATTTTGCCCATGAATGTCCCATTATATTTTTATAATTTATTGAAATAATTATTTTACCTCTAATTAATGTAACAAAAATAAGTTCATATTGTATCATTCTATATCAGTATATAACACATTAAATTATTGCTATTTGCTACCAAGATAATGAGGCAAATTTTACCTCTGATTATAGAAATCTCTGTACTTCTCTTCAAACTTTTTGTCAGACAGTGAGAGATAGGATACCGGCGGAAAGTCTTTCTGCGTCCTACTGGATGGATGAATGTTGTTTAACGAATTCTGCATCCTACTATTGACGCATTCTACTAATTCTAAGCCCATGTGCTGGCCACACTTGAAAGTAACCTGATCACACTTGTAGTAATTATTGTTGTTTCTCTTAAAACATACAATGTTGCATCCTTGTACATATTTAACATCTTTGGTGCAATCCCAAAATGTATCTACCATCGATTCGCTTCACTATATATATATATATATATATATATATATATATATATATATACTATGTAATGTCATTCTAGATTCAGGTTGAAATAAACATATTGATTGATTGATTCCAGATCCTTGTATGCGGACATTGCTCGCGTACACATCGTTTTGTCTCTTTTATTCGATGTCCCAGCAGCATTGTTCTCGTAAAAAACTGATTTATTAAAACAATGATATTCTTGTAGATATACCACCCGATTTATTATGTTCAGAAAATAAGTTAGACAGACATACATGAATACGAAGCTGCGTTACTCAATCATACATAAAATGTAAATCATACTGATTAATATTAATTAATATGTGCTTTTCCCTGACCACTATTCTGGTATATTTATTTTTATTCAAAATCCCGCATGTGCTCTTCAGGATATCTAGCACTTTTAACTGACATTTATGGTAAGCTGCACACAAGTAAATTATATTCGGACACAGACTCCATGGATAATTTAGTTTGTTTATCAATAGGTACTATGCATGTAGGGCTACTTCTTCTTATTATAACATATTATTAATTAATATCAGCAAGTAGAGTCTAGGTCTAATACTCAACTCGATATCCCGATTTCAATCTAGACGACTCGGCCATGTTGAAATATATGGGTTACAAAACCGCGAGCATTATATGATTATCGTACAACCCGGAGAAGGGGGCTCTTTTCATGTATCTATAAGTTCCCGTTTTCAACCAGAAATTGTGCCACCACGTTTTCTTAGTTAGGTTTTTAGTTGTACTAAAGACATATCTTCGAATTTGCGTTTATTTGACGCCATAATCAAAACAAATACAGATGAATCGAGAGAATAAAAAGCCGATAATGGTGTTCTGGAACTGATAAGGTAGGACTGGGTCGCTCGCAGCGCCGCCTCGCGGATTAGTTCCGGAGTACCTCATTCTAGCCTTCATTAATTAATTAATGAAGGCTAACGAAGCTTCAACGCGGAAGGTTTCTTAGTACCGTAGCCAGTTGAATTAGACATCGAAGGTAGTGTAGCGAATCCTTATCTACAAAATGGCTCACTACAACATACATGCTGTTCTCCAGTTGGCTCGAGACGGTTATGTCATCACGATTATATCAATAATTTGCTCCGTTGTGGACCCGATGATACATTACCATGCAACATCGGGATAGCGTTGAGATATCTCATGATGTTTGTCGTTGTTGACTTGATAATAAAAACTGAACTGGCCAATAATCGGTCCACAATCCCCCGGATATCTGTACGAGTAATTATTTATCTGTCGACATAAAATCCATTTGAAGAAGAAAAGTCAATATGACATCAGTCGTTGATCAAATTAATCTTTATATGCCAGTCATCAAAATTATATAAAACAAATTTTTTATTTACAAAAAAAAGTATTTTAAAAATGATACCAATGACAAGTACTAATAACAAGTATCTTATCAGCTTGAGTATTGCCATACGTAACCATAAGTTAACCCATTATTTTCCATTTTGCACTGAGGATGAAGTTCACATTTGGCAACTCGTTTCAATTTTGTGCTGATTGGATGACGAACGAACGCCGCTCTGCCCGGATCGCCAATCAGAATGAGCTTTTTAAAATCGCGCTGTAGAATTTCCAGCCAATCAGCGACAACTTTGGTAAATACTTCATCGTAGAACATATCCCCAAGTAAGATGACATCCCATTTTTCAGCAACGGTACCTAATAAGTTACGTTGGTCGATGTGTAGGTGGACTCGATTGAGTTCAGCATTTAATCTAATATTTAATTCGACAAAGCTGAAAATGTCACATTAGTTGTGTAAGACATAATTGTACAGTAACTTTTAGAGCAATTTGCTTTGGGTGAAAAATGTAACCGTGCACATAGTCAAAACTGCGTATCATATCAGTACATTCGAAGACATTTTGATGGATGAAAAATTTGCAAGGATATTACCAAAGACTATTTATAACAAGACGTGCTACTTCGCGTTTTAACATGGGACGCCATTTTGAATTCATGGCGCGTCAGGGCCCTAGCGACCGGAGGTAGATTGTCACTGACAGGTCCCTTCGTTAACATGGCACCTAATGGCACTGCTTCATTCTGCGCCGCTTTCGGATGCAGTAACAGAAAAAGTATGCACAAATAAAGACATCCCCGAAAGGAAATGAAAGCTAGTGTAAAAATTTGATATGTTCTGGCTTTAAAAAAATAAAGCAGTTAGGTATATATGAGGTAAATGCACACAAATATACTTTCATCATGTCAGTTTATCATAGCCCATACATTTTTATTTATTTGGATATAGACATATAATGATATATACAGCTATTACAACACAACCACAACACAATTCACTATATATTCATCATATCCGTTTATCATATATTAACTAAAAAAATTATAAGTTCATTTAAAGTCTACACTTCAATGATATAGATCATGCAATATAGGCTAGCCCAGCTGAGAACAAAGAATATACATGGAATATTAACAATGGTTATGTTTGCGTTAACATGTTAGAGATAGAGAAATTAGTACTTTCATACAATAAGTGGCATCAAATATCTTGTGCCACGGGTTCATCTATAGTTACAATCAGTCATTTGTTATCAAATGGACAGAATAACCCAACTTGCTTCTAGCTCTAAATACCACTACTACAAAAATATGACATTTAGTCTAGATCAGTGAACTGTTTAAAGTTAGACAGAATATACCTAGAGATGTAATAGACACATGCATTGACTACTGTAACAGATAACACCAGTAAATCTGTAACCAAAAGATTGGCCTGTTTACATGGTATCTCATCATCATAGAACTTCAAGGACTGAAACAGAACAATACCTTGTAAAATAATGACTTGAACCAAGTGCATACACAATGTGTAAACACATGTTTTCCTTTTTTTTCAAGTTGGTTAAAGAATTTGATTTGATATGCATTTAAGTTATGAAGAGAAGTATACCAATTAAAACACAAGAGCTGAACATTCAAGTACTAATTCAAGTGCTGGTAATCCTTTTTTGTATTAAGATATGAAATGGGCTGACAAAATTTCATGGGTTTGATGCTTGTTTCTTATTTAATTAATTTTATAATACCAATTTTCACCATTAATATTTAATAAATATTAATTACCATCACAGCTGGCCCTGTCTCCTGTATAGGTCTCCTATCTGTTAATACCTTCCTCTTTGATTTCAGTGGATGCATGCGGTAGATTTGGTACATCAAAAATAGTTGGAATAGCATTCTAGATAAGTTGTCTGGTTCATGAATTCCATTTCAGTGAAATGCATATCATACATTCTACAATTAGTATTCAAGTAATTTAAATCTTTCCTCATCATATATCTGAACGACAACAATTAATAACCCATCTTTTACTTCTATCAATAGAAAAAATTGCAAAATGAATGTTTCTACCACTAGTTGAGGTATTTAATAATTAATTTCACAAGTAGCAATTACTTACGTTTAAAAATAAATATGGATGCAGGGGATCATGTAAATACTTAGCTACTTATAATTATTGTAATTAGGGAAAAATTATCTGATTTGAGTAATGTAATTTTAGAAGTCCAATTATATTATTAACAATAATAAAGTAAAATATACCTCCCGCACATAACATCTTCAGTGGCTCCAGTACACGTAACTGTAAGCTTATGTATATCTTACATACCCATTTTGTGATTAATAGGTTGATAATGTTCAATAAAATTTAATCAGATTTTGTCTGAAACAAATATAGATCTAGATAGATCCTGCTTGGGCCATGTCAAGTAGGGGCGTGTCTACTTCAAATTGTTATGCTTATTTTTTAAATATCCTTTATTTAAAAAAACCCAGATCATATCAAATTTTTACACTAGCTTTCATTTCCTTTCGGGGATGTCTTTATTTGTGCATACTTTTTCTGTTACTGCAGCCGAAAGCGGCGCAGAATGAACCAGTGTCATTAGGCGCCATGTTAACGAAGGGAGCTGTCCGTGACAATCTACCCCCGGTCGCTAGGGCCCTGGCGCTCCATGAATTCAAAATGGCGTCCCATGTTAAAACGCGAAGTAACACGTCTTGTTATAAATAGTTTTTTATATTACTTAAGAAGAAAAAAATAAAGGATAATATTTACCGCTACATATATCATTGGCTACAATATGTCGTGCCCCAGATATGGCGGAAGCTATAGCACTCGCTCCACATCCACTGCCTACATCTAGAACGTTCTTGTCACGGAGTAAATCAGGATTATCTAATAGAAATCTGAGCATAATAATATAGTAATATTAATAATATATATATATATATATATATATATATATATAAACACAACAAGCTAATGCGTCTCAATTGCCTAACTGGTAGTGTGGTCGGCCACAAGCCTCTATACCATCTAGGTTAAAACCTTGGCTCGGCTATGTCTGAATGGTGTTTTATCTTTAATCTTTCACTTGGCCTCATTAACTTTGGAGATTAGGTGTACCGCGTGCTCAAAGTTACCGTAAATTGCCATATGGGGTGTTCGCATCTCACACACAAAAACGATATATAAAATATGTATATACCTGGTAAGCACCTGACCACCAGGCCAGTAGAAGGCCCAGAATGGATCCGGAAAGATGATGTCTCCGTCTAGAGCGGTCCACAGCTTACAGTTAGGAGTTATCAAGTGGAGGGCTATCTCTGGTGTCAGATGATCTCTGCTAATTTCTGTGTTTTCCTTTATATTCTGCATTACGTCAGATAAGTATATTTTACCCCCATTATCCGTAGCATAGCCTTCATGTTCAGGTCTTACTCCATTCAACCCTGCTGTAAAAATAGTTCTAGAAGTGGCGCTCTGTCTGCTAAAAGTTCCTAATTTATGAATTACTGAACAAATGACAGCCTTCATCTTTAGAACATTTCCGAATCATTCAAATAGTTGATTCCAGAGCAAAGTTGTAGTTCCTGAAATAATATACCTCATATTAATAGGACGAAAAAAATTGGATGACATACGTCGTGTGATCTAGTAGTATTTTTAAGTACTCGCTTTTATTCAAATATGTAAATATTACTCAAAGATGTACATAATTAAATATGGTGTATTTGCATAAATATACCTAATTGGCATTTATTAATCATATACTATAATGTAACATTACTGGGCCAATATTAAAAAGATGTACTGGTAAAGAAACGGGCCAGTAATGTTAGGGTAACTATTCCGTACTGTGGGGTATATATATATATATATATATATATATATATACTGGCTGGGCTGGTACTATCCTGCTGTGTAAAATCTTATTGGTGCGGGACCTAGAAGCGATATTGGGTCGGTAATGTTTATTTTACGGGGGACCAAATTATACAAGCAGAATATCCAAACAGATATATTTATAACACAGCTGTAAATAGCACAATCTAAGACAATTTATTAACTCATATATGGGGTTTTGTTTACAGTATGAACAAAAACAGTGACCTGCATGTATACATGTCATAACATATACACATGTCATAACATGTATACATGTTATAACATATATGTTGTTATAATATGTAATTGAATACATTGATCATGTTTGGTTTCAATGATGGTATTCTCTTTGCCATAACTTCCACGTTTACTTTACTTGGTGAGATAATGTGTACATGTTACTTTAATTCCTTAAATATATAATCATACTAAATATATAATTGCCGAGCACTTGTAATATCAAATTATCAATGATCATCAAATAGTTAATCTAACTAACAATAATACTGATCCCGCATGAAACCAAAAGAGTCGGCTTAATTATAATTTACATGCAGTCGGGTACAATATATTCTTAAGAGTGTAATAATAAAAATAATAATTAAATTTGTTCTTGTATAAAATCAAATTATTTAAAATAAGCGTACACATGCGTGCGCATATATATTTATAAGTGTATGTTATAAGCTTGTTGTGTGTTTTAGGGTACATAGTAAGAGGCAACAGGCACAGAGCATCAACATATCTAAACATCCTTCGAAACCTACCTCCATAAATCTAAATACAACTATACATACATTAATCTTTAAAAAAAATGTTCCATACCTCCACATATTGATAGATGTGTTCGTATACCCAAGCATGTGTTTGGTCTACTCATCAGCCTGTGGGAACCAGCTAATTCGCTTTTCGTACGCGACAAATATGTCACGCCCACAGGAAAGCGGCTACATGCAGGCTACGTACAAAAAGCGGAAGCATGTAAAACACATACCGTTTGATACCACAGCTCGCAACAAACAACACGTGCGTGTGGTTCAATGGTGACTTGCTACATACATATCATAAACTATTTTGACACCACAGTTTACATTCAACAGTAATTTTTTTTGGTCCAAAAAAAACCTGTATATAAAACATTTCGACACCTCAGATGCTGACCTCAACTTTATTCTGGGTTCGAATAACTAAATAAATCCTACCTATATGAACCATATATATATATATATATATATATATATATATATATCGTTACACGTCCATAAACTTCGAAGTTCTTCTTCCTAAGTGTGTATATATATATATATATATTATATTATTATTTTTTTATTTAAAAAAGGGGTTTAAGGGTTTTTGTGTGTGTGTGTGTGTGTGTGTGTGTGTGTGTGTGTGTGTGTGTGTGTGTGTGTGTGTGTGTGTGTGTGTGTGTGTGTGTGTGTGTGTGTGTGTGTGTGTTACATGTACAATATATATAGACATCAGATTGGAAAAATTGAAGGGTCGAACTATTCTCTTAATTATTCTTATTTTTTCTTATAAATGATTATCATGAATGCATTGTAAGATATGTAATTAATTATTGTTTACTATATATATATATATATATTATATATATATATATATATATATATATATATATATATATATGTTATCATTGGTTATCTGGAGTTCAGTAATACATCAATGTGAGAAGTATACTGTACATCGCCAGACAGCATAATCCTATTCCAAAAGTAGAGTTGTGTGTGTGGAATATTTAATTATGAAATAAAATACTGCGTCTTCATTAAGCCACTTCTCCTAGGAGTTGTCACTAAGTTAAAGGTTGTAGTAGCCTGGTGTTCTCAGTCACTTTGAGCAGTCAAAGTAAAAACTGTATTTTTAAAAATACATTTCTTGTACATAAAATATTACCATTACCAGCACTAATTCTGCCACGGACCTCTTCTATTAATAACGAATAACTAAAGGTAATATTCTGTTTCATATACGACATATCTGTCCACTTGTTCGTTAGTATTTAAAATTGTGGTCTACATCTCTCCGCCATCCTCTCAAGATATAGAATGACCCTTTAACTTAGAGAAGATGGCAGCCCACATGATGCGAAAATGTGTGAGAAATGTTGGCCGTTTGAGCAGAAACGTTTTACTTAAACATGAAAGATGCATTTCCATGACATATGGCAGGCAGATCAGGAGTAGATCTAGGCGGACCGAAACATCGTTTCCAAGCGAACAGTCACCAGATGGCAGAATGCAGAGTGAACGAAGAAATGTAGATCTAAATAGAGAGTTGGATCATTTCGAATCAACAACCGGTTTTGACGTAGATAACATGACACATTATGATGAGAATGGTGGACAAGAAAATGTTGCTTTTTACATACCTTCACATATAAAATATGAAACATTAAGACAGTCTGACAGCAAATTTGGGTAAGCGTTGTCCAACACACGTGTTATACCAAGTCATGACAAGGACTCACGTCGATCTCGGGCCACGTCGATCTCGGCCCACCTATTTGGTTGTTAAAGTGGATAATACAATGGCCGGCCTAATTAAAAATTAAATGTTACCTCTATATTGCATCGTGAACAAATGTTGTAATATATATATATTTCAGTTATGTACAGTATACTATATATGGAGGAATAAAAGCACTTACTTACTAATATATATATATATAAATCTATATGTGCAGGGTTGGCTTTCTCCCCGGCAGAAAGGTATTTCTCCCCTCCCATGGGGAGGAAAGGGGAGAAATACCTTTCTGCCGGGGAGAAACTGGGGAGAAACTTCCAGGTGTGTTTATTTTAAGGTGCAAAGCATAACCATGTATAAGCTATGGTATCACCAAGTACATTTGTACAGGGATGCAATTAAATTATTAATGTTTTCATCCGTTTAATAATGTCCAGCCACAATATTCAGCATATGTATGTCATATTAATTATTAATTTATTGATCTGTTTAACAAAATAATTTTTTTTTAAAGTAACAAATATTCAAGATTTAATTGGTTTATTATATCACATTTGGCACATAGCACTATCATTTTGTGTATGAAAATTCTGGTATTAGAACAAGTTTACATGTACATTAGAAAAATGTGAAACAAAACGATGTGCATGCATGATGTAATGTGATAATGTTAATATCCATATCATTAATAATAATAGTCAATTTCCACATCTCCCCTCAGTAGACGGTAGCAAAACACCAACTTTGATGCTGTGTTGTTGCCAAGTTTGTTCCTGACTTTGTTGTGAATTTGACCAAAGTTTGAGAAGATTCGTTCGATTGATGCTGGAGATTGCAGCAGGCGAACCACAAAATCAGAATTCACTCCACTTGGTTTCATTGCATTCCACCAAGTAATAGGGTCAATGCTGAGTGCAGCCTCAGTAAAAAATGCTTTGGGATACGGTGCTGATTTGGCCTGGAATGTGATCAGTTCGGCAATGAAGGTTGGATTTTTTGACACCAGAAATTCATTCACTACTTCTGTTTGAGCAGCTGACAGTTTGGCTCTTTGATATTCTGGATGTAGCTTGTAGGCTGTGAGATGCTCTGGGAGAATTGCTTGCTTCAAGTGTTTGATGATGATGTGTTTGAGTGCACGTGACTGGAGTTTGGGATGATCAAGAAGTGACAGCCACTTATCACATGCTGCAGCCAGCGAAACATTGTCTGCTTGGCAACAATCAATAGCATTGGCAACAGGTCGTAGCTGATCAACCATGTCCTTCGCGTTTCTGAAGATGTTGATGTCTTGGATTTTCTTTGTGATGTTTTGGTCAATTTCATCTTCGTGGTCCTGCACTATTTTCATATAGCTTGGCCTGTTGGTGATATAGCTGTCGAGACAGGTTAGCTGCGACTTCCACCTTGTTTCACCGGGAAGCTGTGGTTTGAGACTATCTAAACATTCAGTGAGCCAGGCACATGGCTTGTGGTGGTTTCTAAAATACTTTTGCACTTCCACAATGTGCTTCATGGCAGATTGTGTAGTGAGTTTGGCACGTTGCTGATTACCTCCCTTGAACATGTTGAATGCTATTTGATTATGTGTAAAATAACACTCCAAAACTTCAAGATAAAGCAATTTGTCCAGCCACAATATTCAGCATTTACAAAGTATAAATTTGTATGTCATAAGTGCACCTCAAGAGAGTATATGTAAATGATGATATTATCAATAGACATGCGAATTTATACTACTGATGATCAGCCAACATATCTGCTCAAGAATAACTAACTAATCTGCTGAGATTGATAACCAATAAGTGTCACATTAATCTAGTCAATACGAAGTCTACCATATTATAATTAGGCAGTGCAGATACTTCCCTATGCTATGGTGTAATAACAATCATAGACCACTCACCCGCTGCTGTATATTTAATATGCAGCAGTGGGTGAGTGTTATTACACAGCAGTATCTCTTCACAGTAATACATACCTGTAGTTATTACTACAGACTTGATGTTGCCAGTAAGTATTCAAGATCATTCAAGCATGACTAAACACACCATCACCCTCCTCATAGTTGATTGGTTATTTGATAGTGTTATGTTGCCTTGCATAACAAAGCAGACATTATAAAATCAAATTTATTCAGCATTATAATGTACATCACTGCACAGATACCAGAAATAAATAATCTCAATCTTTTATCTCACAATCTTAAACGTGATGAATTATTGACATACACTTTAAATAAGTATGTGGATTTATAATTAAATAACTTGTGCTTATGTATATTGGTTTTAAACTGTTAAAGTCTCTATTAATTGTGTATTTTCATGGCAATTTTCCCCAAATTTAGTTTCTGCCATTTCTGAAGTATTTCTGCTGTATCGGCAGAAACTGGGTAATTACCGTGGTTTTTACTGTGTAGGGGAGAAACCTACCAACCCTGTATGTGTTTGTGTACAGAAATAAAATGTTATATGACTGTTTTCTTGCTTTTACGCTTTCTAATTATCTGAGATCACCAACCCCACCACCACGGCAGTGTCCGGCAACTCGGTCAAGTCCTCTGATCACTCCAAGAACACCAACCCCACCACCACGGCAGAGTCCAGTGATATTTCGTTAACTATTGGCTATGCTGCCACATCGCCAAATACAGTGGATGGTTCTCAACTTTGACAACACTACGTAGAGGACAGCCTGAGTGCTGTTCCCAGCCATGGAGTTGAGGGGGTGTGCTTACATTTCATGCAGGCAAAAAGTTATCAGGGTTCAAACAGGGCTAAAAATTAAGCGCAATTTTGAAAGCGGCATAATTCGAGGTACCCCATGGCACTTCAAAGTGGTGTACATAATATACCCATTTATGCACCTAATCCCCTGGTTGAAAAACGCACAGGTGGGCCGAGTTCGATGACATCCAAAAACGTATTTACAGTAAACACTTTAATGCCAAATGGGCCGAAATCAACATTTATTGATGAGACTCGCGTCGATCTTGGCCCATTGACATTATGGAACGAGCAACTATTTTAATGTTAACCCACCTGGAATACGTGGGCTGAGATCGACCAGGTCCAAGATCAACGGATCCCAGGACAAGAGCCCTTCATCCATTAGTAATGATTAGATATCTAGATCTATATTGTTTATATGGAATATCTTTTGAGACATGAAAATATTCCTGTTTTGCAAGTTGTTTCTGGGACAAGTTCATTATTTCAAAATACTATTGTCTGTGATTAGAATACCATATATCACACTGTGTATTCAATTAACTTGGACTTATAATTATTTGAGGTATTGGCTCTGAGTGTGTGTGTGTATTGTATATTTATTCATATCATTCCTCTCATTTACCCAATGTTTCCCCTGTTCACTTGTTTGAGGGTATTTATATGTGTGTCTGTGCATTTTGCACCTTCTCCAGTTTTCTGCAGACATCATATACATGTCATAACAAAAATATCAATTATGGCATATTGTTTATTTAACAATTGTTTCTTCAGCCAAACTGTGATGTTAGCACAAAATAGGAAGATGCGTGAGAAGAAGCATCTTTTCTTCTTGGAGGGGTCCAGATACATACTAGATGCTGTTAATGTTGGCATCAAAGTGGTTTCTCTGTTCTTTACAAAAGGAGAACAGTTGGAAAATTTCCCACTGGATGAGATGGTAGCAGATGGTACACAGCTGTATAAAGTAAAGATGGGTCACATGCAGCTGTGGAGTACTCTTGTTGCAGCTTCAGGAATGATGGGTGAGTGTTTTTTCCTAGTGATAGCTGGCATTATGAACATCATTCCATCAATATTATGTGGGTGAAACTTCTACATATGACTTCGTGTTAGTGTGATGAATAGGTTTAGTAATTATATAATCTGTAATAATCATGGGATGTATATGATCAATCAGTCAAAGTAAAACTATTTTCTAAAAGTAACTGAAGTAAAAGTAGAAGATAAAATGTATTGTAACACAAAATCTGAGAATCAAATACACAGTGTAGAAGAGTGAACAAAATTCACTGCATCCACAGACGTGTGCTGCCACCGTAAGTTCATTGCATCCACCGATGTGCTCCCACCTTCAGTTCAAATTCAGGAAAAGCTGATTCTCAAAGTTGTGAGAAAAAAGGGCTACACATAAATCACATACAATAATGGAGTTGTTTAACTTGGTGGAAGTTTGATATTTTGGGGCAATTTCATACCCTGGCCTAACCATATTAAACTTTTATTAATACTTTGTAAGGTTCTTAAAACCGACTTATTTAAATTACCCTATTTATAAATCAGTGTATGTATTTATGCATAAAATGTGTTTGGGCCTACTTGGAATTGAATTAATTTCTACATTTACTTCCGTACTCATGACGTGTTGTTTTTTGTTTAGCTGTCTGCAAGTCGCCAAAGCCAGGGGAGCCACTCGTGTCCATAGAGAATCCACTACCAGTAACCTTAGTATGTGATAACATCCGTGATCCTGGTAACCTTGGAGTATTGCTGAGGTCAGCTGCTGCTGTGGGCTGTCAACATGTCCTACTAACAAAAGGTGATCACACAGTTCTTTAAACACTGCCAAAAGATGGCTCAATAATAGGCCAATAGTCTACCTTGATAAAGGCACTGATTGTTGATGATACATCTCTTTGATCAGTTGTTAATTATTTTTTATTGCAGAATAAACACCATAAGCCTTTGACAATATAAGATAAATTTGTTACCTAATAATATATAATAATAATGCATGTTTATATAGCACCAGAACCGGGTAACCCTGTTCTGAGGCACTGTACAGTATTACCTGTTTTTATGTTTAGGGCACAAGAAATACTGATCACAAAGTTTTCATAATAACAAGCTAAACTGTAATAAAGTTATATCCTTGTTAATGCCAATCCTTTCTATTTGATTTCTTCAGGTTGTGTTGATCCATGGGAGCCAAAGGTGTTACGTGCTGCTTGTGGTGCACATTATCACTTGGGTCTACTGAGTCATGTCGGTTGGGATATTCTCACTAACTACTGGCCTGTCAATTCTCACATATATCTAACCGATGGCTGTCCACATGATGAAGATGAGTGTAGGGATGAGGCCAAATCCAGAAGAACAATCTCCAACTATGGAAGTTCGGAATTCGAGGAAGTAATTGAAACGCACGAAGGTACGCTCATCTCGGATTCGACATTCAAAGACGAGGAGTTGTTGGAAGCATTTGCCAAAGCGCCACTGCCCACTGCTGACTACTTCAGCCCCAAATATACTGAAGCTCATGCAGTTGTCATTGCCAGTAGTGACACCCAGGGAATGAGTGCTGAAGCAAAGAAACTGGTTTATGAAAAGCATGGCGACTTGCTTTCTGTTCCAATGACAGCATGTGTGACCGGATTGAACACTGCAGTGGGGGCTAGTTTAGTTCTGTTTGAGATTATGAAACAGCACATACAACAAAGATAATGTCTCTTCTACTGATGAGGAAATAAACAAAAAATATTGGCTCCACTCGAGTTTAATTATGAACATATGCGACATCAGTCCGTCCATACATTGAGCTGATGTATGTGTTGATGAAATATCCTCCAGGTACCTGAAGCTAATTTTCTAATTCAGCATTTCTCATAGTCATTGTGTAATTTGGTGGGTAATTACTACATTTTTACAAATTATGTACCAAGAAATGGCAAGTTATCACTATTTAAGAGTTGAAGTGTGAGGTGGATTCGAACCTACAACCTGGATGTTTGCGGCACATTACTCTCATCAATAAGCCATCCATTGTCCATGCCTTATTTAAGAGCTTCTTCAGCTGATATCATCAATCATGATAACTATCAATGGATATATTTTTATATTAATATTATTTTGAAATGATTTGGTAAAATAATATATTAGGAAGTGTATTAGAATGTTTATATATATATATATATATATATATAACAGTTAATCTGTCTAATCAGATAATATGTATATTACCTGAAATTTTCATTTAATATGTCTATTGGTAACTGATGTCTAATACAGATTACCTTAAAATTTCAGGCAATATACGTATTACCTGATTATACAGATTAACTGCAATATATATTTATATATATATAGTACAGAAGTATTAAGATGGGAGAAAGCTGTGCCATTTGTGTGTTATCACTGATTGTCTGAGAAGAAAAATGATGCTTGTGTAAGAATAAAATTAATTCACAAACCACTTGAGTGAAATTATAAACAAGAACTGAAATGTGTCTGTTTTATTAATTAGAAAATACAATATTTACACTAAATCATACAAGCAAAAATAAGTCTAAAACCTGTTTTTACATCATTCAATTACTGGACAGTTGCATATATTTCTAAATGAAATATTATAGGAGTGAATATCACATGCAGACTGATATTTTATTGCATTATATATTGCAGCAATGGCACTGCAAGTGTAGCATGCTTTTTTGAAATGCAAAAACATTGTTGAATCATTGGGTGATCCAATCAATAATTGCTGCAATGTTTATTGACAAAACAAGTATTATTTAGACATATATAATAACTGTGCTAAATGTCACGTGGCTAATAATACCTGATTGTTCTAGGTGCAGCTATGCCTTCCAAACAATGAAGATCATACAACATGCAGTGTCCAACATTAGACCTTGTCACGATTTGCTGACACACATATATGAACATATTTAAGTGCATCTCTCTCTCTCACACACACATATATAATCATACATGCACACACAAATAGACAATGAAAGATAAGACAAGTGAGTATTTAAACAGTGATGTACATTTCAGTTCCCTGTTTCTAAGGTTACTTTGAAGTGGTATCACAATTCTGATCTGGCTTTTAAGTACAATGATCACGTGTCATACTTCATACACAGATTGGCAGTGGAACAGACTACAAGAAGACAACAACTACAGCAAAATATGAGTAATACATAAACACGCAGATCTCAAAAACAATTAATCTTAAGTAGTCAATGAGGCCTCAAACGTTTTTAACAAGGAAACGAGGCAGATCTTTGCTGACGGGAGGGGAACAATTAACATCAATTACTCATGCACAAATGATTAGAATAAAACATCATTAATTTTTCTTATGAGAATGCACAATGAAAACGAAAGTAGCACAGTTATATTGTATTTGTCATTACTGACAGTGACAAATAACTTGGTTTTTCTTCAGTTGTGTTTTATTCGTTATTAATATATATATATATATATAGTCAAAAATATACCTTTAATGTAGTAAACATTTGAGGGCTCAGATAAACTGAAATTACAGAACAAAGGTAGTCTGGAGACTGTTGAGGTACACTAACAAAATTCTATACCACAACATTAAGTCATCTTTAAAAACGAACACACACACACACCTTAGAATAATACATAAAACCAATTAATGGTATCCTTTTGGTATAAAGTGTGGTTATAAGCTTTGGTGGGACAATCGGATAGCATCAGATGGGTTTGAATATTTCTGTGGGTCTTTGGTTGGCTGCTTTTGAAGTCATCCGTGTGCATTTGATTATATACTACGTCAACACATAAAACTGTGCCATCGGTTTGAAAAGAGCTCCCGTACAACTGAAACCAGCGGTGACACAACAGTATTACCATAACATACAAATATCATCAAAGTAACAATGTAATGCTAAACGAGAAACACATTTGAGTATTGTGGAAAGGAGATAATAATAGACAGCTTTAAATGCCATCACAAGGCAGGAACAAGACGTACTGTACTGAACAGTGAAGCAGCGAGATATTCTCATAATTGTTGTTTGTTCTCTTTAAAATGTATTCGAGAGGTGGAGTATTATTTGGCTGATTGATGCACGTCATTGCGTACAACGGTAAAAACAAAATCAGACAAAACAATTTTTGGCTTGAGAGTACTTCTAAGAACAACAAATGCCCATCCACTATGTTAAAATATACACTGATGGCGGTGTATGTGCAGATGTGTACTGGTACAGAAATGAATGAAAATAGCAAATAAATATACTACAGACATACACAGACAAATAGATAGATGGACATGTACATGCTTGCCACTTGTTCACACACATACACACACATTAGACAACATTATAGATCCTATATATCCAGAGATTATCATACAAAATTATCAACACTATTTAGCTTGTGCATAGTGAGTACACTGTTGTAATGATCACACACACATATTCCTAGTTTATCCTGTCATTCGCTGAAAGGCAATTATGCTCTATTAAGAGTGCACAAGGCGCACACAAATTATGATCATATCTTAGGATGCTTATTATGTAGCCTATTATCGCATTCTGCTGTATTGTACCTGTACGAAGTTGTGGCAGCTCATACAATTAGTTCACCCGAGAGCACTTCTCTGCGAGATCATTTAAAAAAATCAGCTTTCTGCTGGGAGTTAAATCTTACACAGGTGCAGCTTGGAAGAATACATTGAATGCGCTGCTGAACAAATATATACTAACCCTGTTAGCTGAATTCAGCCAAGTTATATCGGTGCTTGAATACTGGCAAGAATGCACACATTTATTGGCTTCGAAATAAAACCCCTTTTAACAGGCAGGACACACACCGATAGTGTTGCGAAGATTATCATTCACACCAGCAAATATTATTGGCCATGCTTCACGAAGCAATTACAGTTTCCCATATACGCATGCAATGCACGAATGTCAAGCTTTGGTTGACATCTAATAATTTCCCAAATGGGCTCAAGTTAATTTATAATAATTTGGAAACTTTCGTGGTAAGTACATTAAAAACAAATTCAAACAACAATGATTGTCCAGGAATAAAGCCACGTCAGATACTTCATTGTGTAAAGAAATCCCAAACGTCAATGCCCATCATAGAAGTTACGGTTGATTAACTTCAGTATTTCTATCTTTCTACGTAGTTTTATTATCGAAGCAGGTGATGCCCTTCTAATAGACACAGCTACAATATTTAGTATTCACTGGTGTTAATATGACGGGACACTTACCATTAATGTACACATTAAAACATATACACATGTTGTTGAGTACAAGATAGGAGATTAGATTCTGTGCTTCATTAGACAATAAGATGTTAGTAATGTATACCAAAACATTAACCTTTCCCATGAACATTGCCTGGAATTAAACCCAGTATAACCTGTCTTAAAGGATTACCTTTAAGACCACCTCACCTCGGGTAATCCATAAATATAGATGGACATTTGATATAATTTCTAGTCCTCTCGTAAGACAAACATGAACTGGCTGACTATCTGATACATTTTTCTTCCAGTACGTGAACGATGAGCAGATAATTTCACCCTGTGCTGTTATGAAATGGGCAAGAAAAATATGTAACTCGTATTATGACTAATTCAAAGTATCAATGCAATTTCAGAGAGAAAATATATGATTGAAAATACTGAAAGAAATTACAGATACAGATTAAGCCAAATATTGTACTGCTTTAAATGTACTCGTGTTTGATGTAAGTTAATAATCTCAACAATATTACATGAAATATTGTACAGTAAATGATACTTTTATTTACTTCCCACTGATAATGTATGAGAAGTAGCATATTGCATTGCATCTCATGTAGATGGATTCATCTCGGTATATGTGATGCTACTTAAACCTGGATTAACGAGACTTGGGCTAAGACTAACCAATCATGGATTGATAATAAGGTCACATGCATAACATTTTAATGACAGATTAAGCATCACATGTTGACCTCATTCAAATTCTTAGACTGCAACAATTGCCATTATGGACTCTTAAATACAAAAAAAAACTTAATAAGAAAGTAATATACTACTCGATCGGTCATTGTTTTGATACAACTGTGACAATGTGTTCTAAAATGTTTTCTAATTCAAAATACTCAGTGACAAGTATGTTTAATTTGGTTCATTAACATTTCTCTCTCTCTCCTCACAGTAACTCCTTCTGTTGACATAACTTCTTCATCTGTACAATGTACGTTTCGGTGGCTTGATAGCTTCTGATATTTGCCACAGTGTCTCCTCCGGTAAGTAGTTGTCAAAGTTGCTGAAGAATGAGATAATCTTCTCTTTCTTTGTGAATTCATAATTACTGAAATGAAATGATGAGCAACAAGAGATAGAGAGGATAGACACTTAGTGTCATACACATCTGCCATCAGCAATGATCAGTCCCTGGATTAAGTTCCTGTTAAGAGACTGCTTCACCAGACTCAATCATATTTATAGATTTAGGTTGTAATATTTATTATCTTCAACTAGAGTAGGGTTCATTTAAGACTAAAAAAAAACAATTTCTCCAATTATTTTCCCTAAATATATGTATACAGTCATTTCATTATATAGTAAAATCTTTGGGATGGATGCATGTGGGCATGCCAAAAGATTCCTTAGGCTCAAAGGTAGCTAATGATTTTAATTTACAGTGTTCACTCACCATTTTCTAAACCGTCTCATATTGTCCAGTATGTTAAACTGTTGCCAACGTTTGATAAAGTTGACTACGTTATCCGACAGCCAGTCCTTGTTACCAACATGGACAAAAGTAAGGTCCTGCAGTATCAGGCCACTACAAGTAAAAAGTACACTGATTGAATCATGATGTACGAGAAAGATACAACTGGTAAATTACAATTATATTATATTGTGAAAAAAGTTCATTATTCTTAAAAGAATTGTTTGATCCACCCTAAGAAATTATACTGAACAGAGATATATTTCTATATTCCGTTTAATATTGTTTTTATTTACTATTTAATTTTTGCTTCAATTCAATTTGTTTCTAAAACTAGGTTTATGTTTTTCAGAGCTAATTTTATTTCTATTCTATATACATAAAATACAATAAACTGGCTAAACTAATTTTAGCATTACAATAAACAGACTTCATCAAAATCAATTTTATTTGATTCATTTGATCCTAATTCTTATTAAATTTGAATACATCCAACAACTAAACAGGAGTCGTATCCACTATTGAATGGGAACCAATGATTTAATTCATAAATGGAATTGAAAGTTTTTTAAATGGAGTAGTTAAGTTTTATTCATAAGTATTCACAAATATCTCTCAAAATATTATTATGTCGGTTTCATTTTAATCCAACTTCGTTAAAGTTGGTATCCTTTGGTGTAATGTTTAATAGACTGATCATTAGACCAGTAGTGTTTCAATGGTCCAGTTGTTAAAGCATTGTGCTGCAAACCACAAAGATTGAATCCGGCTCATGCCTTTGTTTGTGAGATTTCTTTCCCATAGCAATTGTGACAAGATTTGAGGCTAAACAATTAAAGCTAGATAAAGACATTTAGTAACTGACTTTATGGCAATCGTGATGGTAAATAGGATTTTTTAAAACCTACTACAGAGCATTATTATTGTACTCACATGTATGGTATACAGGGAGGTTCTGTCTCTGACAATCTCTGTCTATACGTCCTAAAGCCATGCGTGTTATCAATTAACAGGAAATACTGAGCTAATGTCTGGAAAGATCGAGAATGGAGTATTACAAGATGTGTGTGTGTGTGTGTGTGTGATACATTTGTACAGTTTATTATCATGATCATCAAACAAGGCTACGAACCAGACCTTATATGCCATAGCAATGAACAATGACCTAAAATAGACAATAAATGACAATAAGACATCACTGATTTACATACATCAACATTCTGTTTCTGCCAGTCAAGTCTTGCTAATGGTGATGATGATAACGCAGACAAGATAGCCAAATATGAGTTGAAGTTGTTAAACTTCTCCAGGTACTGAAAAATGATAAAAGACAGAGACGAGTGGTATAGCAGAGTGGCCAGAAACACACACAATTAACATATACACACAGAGAGAAAATACAAACTATGTATACAATAAACAAATTACACAGATTGATGAGTAATTGATTAGCAATACCAAGCGAGTTGAAAATTAGAAAAGATAATGTTCAAGTAACGCAGCACACATAAATCAAAACACACACCTCCATTATCTAATATATTCCATTTTCAAGTTAACATATCTACCCAGAGAAACAGTAATGAGATTATTATAATTCCTTAGGAATGAATTCTAGAGATCCGACATCATGTGTCAAAATGTTTTTTAATACAAAACAACTTTTACCTAGCAAAATCTACACACATAACAAACCTGAAAACCCAGTCGTTTGTTTCATAATGAACATGGCTAACAAGCTGGTTGCCAGTGCTGTTTTTTATATATATATAGTGCTGAACTAATTTCAAAGTATACTTGTCACCTGAATGCTTTAATACGTATGACACTGATCCTAAAACAGTAATGCTGCAAAGTAAATTTAGATATCCTCAAATTTGTGAAATTCATTTCATTGAATCCGAAGACCATGAATTGCCATTAAATGAACTAAATTAACCGACAGTTCCACACAAAGTCAACAACAAAAAGAAATTGTTTCAAAGTAATTTAAGAAGAAAAAGCTTCGTCACGCCATTAACCTACTTTAATTTATGATCTGGAGTAAAATTAATGGGGACCAGTTATAAATGCCAAAACTACACAGAAATTAAAACAATAAATCAGCAGAGTTATCAATAATTTTGAACTTATCCCTTTCAAGAATATAAAATAGAACTAGAGACATTTGTTATATAATAAACAAAATGGGACAAAGAATACAAATAAGTATTAAGTTGGTTTCAAAAAAAACAATTATATTCTCATATGTATACTAAATATTAGTGATCTAAGACATAACATGATGTTGATTCAATGTATATATATATATATATATATATATATATATAATATTACTGCATTTAATCAACTTTGCTAACAAACATTATTTCATTTTTGACATCCAGAAACTCAAAAGCTGTAGCTTCTATTTATACCTTAAAGGAGATATTAATATTCTCTATCTCAGTTTGGGAATGGATTTTATTACGGTAAAATATTAACACAGAAACTGCTGTATTGTGTACATCATAAATGAATAAAATTAAATCTTGTACAAACAATATACATATCCACATACACAGCATACTCACTCTCATTATTTTGATAAACTTCACAAAACAGTGTTCCCTGTCTTTAGGGTCCTCCTGTTCCATGATACGTGTCCTACACCTGGAAATATACAAGATATCTTGTAGCTGTTGATTGGTGATAGGCCAGAAGTACAGGTTATAAAATACGTGAAAATAAACGACAACGTCGTACAAAGTGACAAAAACCATTGATGACATTATTTTCCAAGAGAATGTCGTATTTATTTAACATCAATATCAGTTGTGATCATCAAAACAATTTGTCAGAAATGTCCATTCCTATTTGTTGATTGACTGAATGATGAGAAAGGAATCATTTGTCACAAAGTGACAAAATCACGATGATAATAAAAATAACAAACAACGACAGCCGAGACATTATAAAGGGCATCATAGGTCAGTTGATTTAGCGCTAAAATGGCAAATAGTTAGCTGAAAGACTGAATTAGCAGCAACATACCAATAAGACATTTTGTTAAAATGTTCTGTAAACTTTGTCAGGTTAGGGCTGTGTTCTTCTACTTGCTCCTTGGCCCATAGCAACACCTCCGGTATCTAAACAGAAATGAGAGACAGAATATATGGTTATATGGCTATTATTATAAAAATCACCAGCAATCACTAATAAAAATCACAATATCACGACAGAGAATCAACAGTCACAGGGAAGATTTGATTAAACCAAAGACCATTAGTCACATATAAGTTATAGCTAATACTAGGTTGAGTAACATCATATAAATTATCATAAGACCATAGGTCGCAGCCAAAAATCGTAGGAAAAGTAGGAGTTTCTAACCCCAAAAGTACAAGAAAGTAGGACACAATGTGGACAAGAGCTTGCATTATTTGGATAAAATATCAGATGTTTTCTTGTGTACAGCTACAGTATTTGCTTTCAAATGCTGTTTCTGAAAGTATTTAAACTTCGAAGCAACATGGAAGCCGACACAATTATTAAATGTACTTATATGTGCATGCACAACACACACACACACACACACACAAATATATTTCAGTTTCCCATCCATATATGTATACTTAATTTGATTGACAGATATGGATTGGCATTTTAAAATGGATCAAGAATGACAAAATGGTGACAATAGGAGATGCTAACCCAAAAGTAGCAGGTTCATACTAAAAAGTAGGAAAAGTAGGAGGTCTGGGATCTAAGTAAGACGAATTCTAGCAGTCACACAATTAACTGTTATTATGACTAATAGTAAAATAACAGTTATAATATGGCTAACATCATGACCAGAAGAACCAAATCAATTATAATTTGTTTAATACGATGAAGATCTTGAATATAGTATTATTAGTAACATCAATGTTGGTGACGTAAACCAATATAAAACAACAAAACACTCTGTGACCAAGTGAACCAGCATCAATAAAATGTAGAAAACTAGACGTTCTCGTAGCCTGATGTTATAATAAAACGTAGAAAACTAGACGTTCTCGTAGCCTGATGTTATAATAAAACGTAGAAAACTAGATGTTCTCGTAGCCTGATGATATAATAAAACGTAGAAAACTAGACGTTCTCGTAGCCTGATGTTATAATAAAACGTAGAAAACTAGACGTTCTCGTAGCCTGATGTTATAATAAAAAGTAGAAATCTAGACGTTCTCGTAGCCTGATGTTATAATAAAACGTAGAAAACTAGACGTTCTCGTAGCCTGATGTTATAATAAAACGTAGAAAACTAGACGTTCTCGTAGCCTGATGTTATAATAAAACGTAGAAAATTAGATGTTCTCATAGCCTGATGTTATAACATTAATGATCAGGTCAAGGAAACTTCACTGTAATATGACTATCAGATCAAGTCAGTACACATCTGAGAAATGTTATGAATTTTAGTACATTTTCTTACATTTTTAATCTATGATACAATTTCCAGCAATATTTACTCAATCTCACCATCATACTATTAAATTTTAATCCCGTCTAAAAAAAAAGAGCTTTAAATGAAGTCTGCAAATTGTGTTTTAGACCATCTCCATCCCTCTTCTGGTAGTCCCCCCCCCCTTCAGACAAGATGGTCATCGTTTAGGGCAATATCCGGACAGTAAGCCGGATATAAACTCGTTTGTTTCACTCTCTTTTCTTTCATTAATGTTGGATTCTGAATTAAGTGTGATCGGACTGTTGATGGATTGGTTAGGTTCCAGCATCTTAATAATGAAGGATAACCTCTAATCCCACCAAAAACCAAGGATTTATCATTTCTGATGTAATTCCAGTTTTCTGACAGCTAACATTAGCTGACACAGAATACAACATAGAAAACACAAAGAAGGATCACATTTTAATAACCATTCAAAGTGGGCTTGTTTTAGATAAAAGATAACAATATACATCAACACATTAACTACGTACTTCTATCTTCTGAAAGAGTTCTGCATCAAGTAAAGTCATCTGCTCAGCAATATCCTGGGACTTAAAGTGAAACATGGTATACTGTCTGAAATATGATAAAAAATAACATCTTATAGCATAAAGGATATGAATCATGATAAATAAAAACACGGCACAAATTCTGAATTAACATATACACGAGTATGCCCTTAGAATGTCATACAAGTACATGTACAGGCAGCATAAGTCAACATCCATTTATAACCAGAACTGAAGAATCAACACTTAGATTGGAAACAAAAAGCTAGAATTAAATATTGTTCAATTCAAGGCATATTTTGTGTTGAGCTTAAGGAAATATCTGGGAGGGGGTGCATCATCTTGTTTCTTTAAATGGCAGGACAGCTCTCTGTCAAGTTCCCATTCACAGTCTCATTGGTTCCATATATCTATATATATATATATATATATATATATATATATATATGATTTTTTTGCAAAATGAACAGTAGAAAGGATCTATATTCTATTCACCATCTAAATATGCCTAATATCTAATGAAAACTAAAAGTTATTATATAATGCAACTATAAATACAATACACATCTTGTTCACACACACACACACACACACACACACACACAAAAACATCATGTCTTGTTTTAGATTCAGTAATAGGAGCATTAAAAACTTTACTGAGGTTTAAGTATTAAATTATGATACAGGTACTAAGTAGTAAGTAACAAATCAGCTGATGATATTTAAGCATTCTTTTGGTATCTAACAACAAGGATAACTAATGATATTGACAATACATGTGTTAAATTAATACACATTTAATACACATCATTAATACTATTAATGATGTGTCAAAAACTGTGGCATTTGGTTGGAAATATAAGTATGCATAATGGTCTTGAAATTATTTTAAATATTTGACATGGCATTTTCTTACTAAATTTGGCAGCACCACATTTGCCTCAAACTAGACCAGATATTAAACAGAATACCACTAAGCAATTTTCATGTGAAAAAATCAATATAAATTATGAAGTTTGTTAGTGAAATTGTTGTCAATTGAATGCTGGGATATGAGATGCTAAGGTGGCATCATCAAGTAAACAATAACAATATTTGAGGGAGGAGGTTTTCAGAACAACTTCAGTATTTCCCTTAAAGTTTTATGATAAAAACAAAAAGGTATATAGATATAATCCTAGTATAAAAAACTAATTATGAGCAGTAATTAAAGCAACAGTGCCAGTGATAAAAATGCACCTTCAACAACTCCATCTGGATCATTCACAAGAAAACACCCATGTGACAAAGGTTGATCCGCGCAAAGATTAACATCTACATCACAAAATACTAGCATGCGATGTCATACGTTCCACACCATTCCATTACGAAAAGGACACCACATACATGGAGGGAAACCATAACTAGTTTTTGACATAAGTTCCGTTGAGTTGATTGAGGAGCCCCAGCAAACTGTTGCAATTGTCACCGGATATCACTAAAGTTTTTTTCTTTTCAAAACAGAACACACAGAAACATGGACTAGCACACTATGAAGTTAGTAATTTTATCTGCATTGAGTGTCTGTAAATTGGGTGATGTGGTATAAATACACTGACTGGTGTCAAACATGCACTAATGTGAGACTTTTGGCACATTATAAACCTCACTTTCCATGATATCCACAGATTAAATAATGAATAACATTCACATAACTTAAACAAATAACTTCTATAAAAACTAAATATAGATAACATCTAGCGCTAAACCATTATCCAAGAAAGACAGCTCTATGTAATCTATAGTTACAGGCTACGACCCCTCTGACCTTGTGGACAGCTTATACTGAGGCCACAGCGCTGCCTGTTGGTTGGCTTCTCGCCGTTTCTGCAAGTAATGACATTTTTCCAGAACTTTGGCGCGAAGAACACGGGCCAACGTCAGCTCACCATCGCACAACATCTGGAAGACCAGTGCCATCAACATCTCTATCAAGGTCTCGTCTACCTCAGTGCTGAAAAATATCAACACAAAATTATTAATCTATATAAAAACTAGTATTTGTTTCAGTAACATATTTATAACATTGTAATATAACCTGTATTTGTTTTTTGTTTACCTAATGAGTGAGTGAGTCGGTTGTTTTTAATTTTGGGACTGGTCACATGTGGTACATATACCTAAGGAGCAATTCTTTAGGGAAACATCCTACAAATACAGGTATGAGCTGGATTTGCACACAGTTTTGTAATACAGTGTTTTATTTACTACAGGGTTGGGGTAATTGTAATAGGTTATCGTAATCGATTGTAATTGATTACATGAGCTCAAGTAATCGTAATCGCCATTTCCAGATACAATATAATCGATTACAATGTAAATGTAATCGTAATCAGTGATAACTTACATGATTACACAAGGTGTTTGATTACTAGCCATGTTATATCATGCCAGAGATATGGTTTGGTATGTAAGACAAAAGATAACAATAGAACTGATTCACCCATTGATGGACTGCTGTCATATTTATACACATGATGATTTGTAAGTTTATTTGTTCTATGAACATGAAAGGAAAATGTGTTGAAACACTGCTTCAGATGTTGTTGTTAATATAAGTCATATAAACAGGCATTACAGATTAACTTGTGTTGTTTTCACATGGTTAAGCCCGAGCTACTCACACAGCCAACAATCGTGCATGGCTTCTTTCTGACACCGTTATGTGTTAATTGAATGATGCCCTGTATGAAGATTTTCTTGGTGAAGGTGTTGCTGAAACTGAGGATGTGGGGGACAACAACTACAATACTGATTATTATGAGGATTCTCCTGCTACACGAGATTCCGGACTATGGCTTGGCCAGAATGAGATGAGAATGATTCCAATTTTGAGGGATTTTAATCATATTATTAGACAGAAAATTCTTTAAAACTGGCTAGCCAATACTTCAGAAGTCGACCTTGAATTATATGGTGAGCATATGCCCGAGATGGTGGTTGATGTTTTACAGCCACCTATCTGCACATGTTAGGCTAAATGGGCTGAGCGACCTCCAAAGTTAATTAAGTGAAGTCAAAGATGAAACACCCTTCAGGTATGCCCACATCAAGATTCGTGCTACCAACTAGACTATGGAGGAATTGACCTCAACTTATCTGTTGGGTCTATCAGAGAGAGATCTTCACTACTTTAGGCTAAGCTGAGACACTAATCAAGTACTTACACCATATATTGGCAGTATTTACCTTCGAACAGATTTTCTTCCATGTTCAATTTAAATTTAAAAAAATGATTTGCCTCATTTAAAGCACATTCTCATGGTGTGATGTTAGATGAAATCATGGTTTGGTTGATTTACACTTACGCACATTTACTGGCAATTTGTTTATTACTGTCAGCAATTACTGTTATTATGGAATGCAAGGAATGGCTTCGGATGTGTAGAACTAATGAATATGATACATTTTGATGTTTTATATCATCTTTGTTAATCTAAAGATGATAATGCAGAACACTGCATATTCACCAAAACCAAAAATCCATCATTCACTGTGACAGAGGGAGAATGCTGCTGATAAACGAGGGGAGGAATGAATATCATCTGTTATTTCGAGATGCATAACTTTTCAAAAAGTTTAAATCCTTTCTAAAAACATACACATTCAAGGTTGCTTTGACCAATAAATAAAAATAACAATTATCATTTGAATATCTGATTGGGCTTTTAAATACATCTTATTTGGGGTATCACCGTACAGCACCTTTTGAATGGTTCCTCCTAGTAAGGGCGCATTATTAAATATACATTATTATAATAATTATTATTATTTATACAAGCATTATTTATCTTTAAATTATCAAGATCCAGGAATACCATATATACTCGCGTATAAGTCACTTTTTATACTCCAAAATTATACTCCAAAATCGACTCCAAAATCGAGTGCATCTCTCATATGCAGGTCATACTAAAAGAGAAGGTAATATTTGGCATAATTTAGGGGGAAATACAATAATATTATTTTTCGACATTAATAATGAATATATGAACAGTAAATTAATTTATTAGGTGTGTTTTCTCTGTTGTCTTTCAAAGCCAAACTTAATCGTGATAGCCGCCATGATTATTTAATCCGATGCTCTAATTAGTGACGTGACCACAAAGACTTGTTCAGTTGTTGTCATTACTATCTATATATATGAACGTGTGTAATTGAATGGAATGGTAAATGACCATAGAAGCCACATCAAAGGAAAACGATTACAGCAAACAATGTGTTAATTACTTCCAAAGCTGGCACATGGGAACTACTAATAAACTACTTCAAACAGCATTACAGAAATGAACGCACAGCAGCAAACAACCTGAAGTGGCCGTTGTTACCTATTGTCACACAGTGGGTGAAAATGGCCTGGGATTAAATGATTTAGATGGCATGGAAGATGATGTATTGTGGCCTGAACAGTATGACAAATCCGACACCGACGTGACATGATGACACACAAACAGATGTTCAGTAAAGGGGGTGATGGTGATTTATTTTGCTGATTTTAGTGTGTCTTATAAGCAGGTTTGACTCCAGGGAGGTTTATTGGTCCTAAAAACAGGTGCGACTTATACGCAAGTATATACAGTAGTTAAAAACAGCATTTATTAAAAAAATTTAAGTAAATTGTTACTATGCCAGATTTACTGTTAAAGGCTATAAAGCCCCTAAACCCAGACTGCTAGTTAGGAGAACATGTCAGACATTTCTAGGGAAAACATCCCCAGTGACTTTCACTGCTTTTATTTCCTTATTGTTGTCACAATAAAGTTCTCAGGTTTCTTATAATTCTCAGGTTTCTTAAAATCTGGATCATCAGCTATTATCCAGATCTGTAAATAACTATTAATATTTGATATTAGCAGAAAAACCAAACTTTTGTGATCAATTAACTTGGTTCATGAAACAGCTCTGCAATGTGGTCACTCTTTAACAGCTATCTTTATCTAAATAGAGTTTGAAACATCTAAGGATGTTTAGAATATCAACCAAATAAATGTAAATTTTGAATTGAATTAAACATTCGCACACAGAAAATAATAGTATTTTATAGTTTAATAATTTAACAATTAAGAATATGGTCACTTCACTGTATGGTAAAATCTTTGGCATGGATGTATGTGGGTGCACTGTCACACACACACATGTGCACGCACACACACACACACACACACCCACACACTACCAAAGGTACAGCTAGTATTACCAGAGCTCATTGACAACTCTCGTAAGCAATGAGAAGGCATTTCTTGATAATTTCTTCTTCTTGATGTCATTCATTCGACTAAATCTGTTATATCTGTAGATTAACTTCTCTACCAGATCATGAGAGGTGATCATTGTCCTGTAGGTCGTCAAAAATGCTTCTTGATACATAAAATCTACAAAGTAATAAAAATTAAACTGTACAACAGATAACAACAAACATCTTCCTGACAAGGTACTGCAATAACTGGATGGAACAAAGACTATTTCTAAGACAATCTATAGTGAAACGTTACTGTTGAATATATAATATTGATCACACACACACACACACACACACACACAGACACACACTTAAGTAATTCAAGACTTGTTAGTCTGAGGATCACCTTTATTAATTTGTTGATTAATTTGTTATGTACAAGACTGTTACTACTGTTAATAATAACAACAAGATAATAAAACATTTATATATCACCCAATTCAGTAGATTATTCTCAGATAAAATAATTAATTTTATTTGTTTTTAATTGTGAAAATAAAACATAAAACTGACTTCAGAATTTATTAGTATTGGTTTCAATATGCCATTTTGCATAAGTTACACAGAGCAACACTTTTTGTTGATTAAATATATTGTCTAGCAAAAAAATGTTTTTATTATTTATATGACCATATAACTGAAGAATTGGACCTGATATATGCCTCTATGGCCTAGTGGATAAGAACATGGAACTATCTTACTCATGGTGATGCTGTGCAGGAGGTCAGAGGTTTGAATCCTGGCCATGGCACTATAGTAGGGGGAGTTTTTCATCCAACTGGGAAGGTTTTCTCCACTGAACGTGACATATATTGTAAATTCTAAATTTGGTGAAGCAGTAAATTACAAACCATATGCATCTCCCTCATTTGAGGTAGCTAAGACACATAAAATAACTGTCATTTCGGCCCATTATTATTATTATTTTATAATGATTTATAAATCAACAGTAATTAAAAAAAATACAAATTAGGGAAAACATTTACCTTTCAATGCTAATACTTGCAGAAATAAAAAATTTGCAGCATGCTGCTATTTCCAAGATGTATATCGTTTTTTTTCCAGAATCCACATTTTACACTAACTTTGGTTACTAAAAAAGCTAAGGATAAGTAAAAATCCAAATTTTGACCACATTCTATTCACAACAAGCATAAACAATCAGTCAGTCAGATATTATACACTGCATGTACATACTGTATGAAATGATATATTTCCAGTCTGTGGTGTATTAAAGCTGTCACATCTGAGTCTTGGAGTTTCAAAGATACTGTTTATTTACAGATCTAAAATTTACAGCTGACTTTTAACTGGGAGCCATGGATTAATTAGGAATAAAGCAGAATTCCTGATATCAGTCATCAGGACCCACAAACGTCCTAAACTGGAAGGAATCTCCTCACATGATGATCAATGTTATTTGTGGTATGAATTTATTTATGCTCCTTAATGCAATTACTCCAACAACAGTAGCTAACATACACACACACACACACACACACACACATTCATGCATGCACGCACACACACACACACACACACACAATATTTAAGCCATTGCTGTGGAATACATATTCAATATCTCATTAGAAATCAAAATCTTCGTAATTAATATTTGTGTCACTGTTTCTGTTGACATTGTGTGTGTGTGTGTGGGTGGGTGTGTGTGTGTGAGATTATAGTAAGTTATAAATAGTACATGTACTCTTCATTTTATTAAATTTTTAATGTTATATCTTTCTGAGTTGCAACCACCTTGACCACAACCATCACCACTATCACCACCACCACAGCAACAACCACAACATCACCACCACAGCAACAACCACAACACCACCACCACAGCAACAACCACAACACCACCACCACAGCAACAACCACAATACCACCACAACACCACCACCACAGCAACAACCACAACACCACCACCACAGCAACAACCACAACACCACTACCACCACCAAAAGTGCTGTTATATATATATAGTTACCATTTTTTCCCGTCGTTGTCGCATGTACAATCAAGGCATCAATACATCCTCCTCTCAGATCTGGCCCATCTTCTTTCTGTACAATATACAAACAGTTTAATAATTTGTCAACATCATTACAATATACAGGTAGTTGTTTATAACTAGATAACTGATGGCATGACATTGTCATCTTTTAGCGGCCAACTGTAACCTTGACAGTCATACACCTCTTCTGTATCTGCAGGAGTATGAAGTATTGGGGACATAATGTAATCCCGAATCCCCCCTCCCCACCCCTCCAATGTTCACTGACAGTTGTGTCACCCGAGGCATGTGACAGCTGAAACTTCTCACAGCAACAAAGGGTGTTCCCATGGTGATGGTGTATTACAACACACACACTTCTAGATCATGGGATGTAATCCAAATGTTGCTTTTGTCCATGAGGTGTTTTGTCTATCTATGACTTCCACCTAATAGTCCCATTTTCCATGATAACACCATCGCTCGCTCACTCGCTCGCTCGAATCTAATCAAAAATGCATGTAAGACACCCAGTTGACAATCACAAATTAAAGGATAACAATTAACAAACACAAATGGAATGTGCTTAACACACCTCTTTCTTCCTAACAAGATATTTTGACACATCCACCTCATCCAGAATATTATTGTCCATAATCTCAGAATACGCCGAATCTGCATCAATGTTTCCAGTCTGTTTCCTTTTCGTCATCACATTCTGTGACTGAGTCTCTGATTCATCAACATTCTTGTTCTCACTAAAACACCAGCAAAGAATAAAAACATATTTATCAGTTTTACTTATCACAAATAATTCACATACTGCTCTAAAATGTAGTGATGTTTATAATTTATTACCTCTTCAGTGTGAAGTGCCTCTGACCAAACTGACTTAAAGACAGGGTATGACAAAAATGGTTATTACTACTACCACCACCACCACCACTACTACTACTACTACTGCTGCTGCATTCCAGGGTCATTTAGGCTTTAGGATAGAATCCCAGTGTTAATTGGGTCTGCACAAGCTCCCAGACCATGGAATAAGTTGCCAAATCATATTAAACATACAACAAGTAAAGAAATATTTTGTAAGATTCTTAAAACCCACTTATTTAAATTAGCCTATTTATAATATACAAACTAGTGTTATATGATTTGTGTTATATGAACTTAGAACATGTTTTAATTATGTGTAAATGTAAAGTGGCTTAGAACAACTGAATAAGGTAATACATAAAATAAAAATAATATTGTTGTTGTTGTTATTGTTATTATTATATACAGTTTATGTTTACCCAATATTAATCTCCATCTAAGCAGAAAGAATTAGGTGAAGGCTTAAAACGTTGTTCAAACTTTTAAATATTCCAACAGGAATGAAGAACAATGTATATAAATGTCAGATTTGTATATGCATTTTGTTACCATGTAAGGATGGGACGCAACCCAAAACAGAAACATCTCAAAATAACTTGAGGCATTAGAAATGATTTGGTGAAGTGTGCATCAGAATGCTTAAATAGGAATAAAAAACAATTGGGAGGGGGGTATTTACATACCGAGCAAGTTAATTAATGTTTGTATAATATATGTAATAGAATTATAAAATCAAATATAAATGTGACTCAAGCTAAGTTTTCCCAATAAAGGTCTACCAACATTAAAGAATTATTCTTTTTTAATGACATCCTTCAACTAACACAATCACATTATGGTTAACTCACCTTGCAGCCGGTGTTTTGGCTGATGTACCTTTAATCAGCTGTGTGTCTTCTGTTATTTCATCTAGAACTGTTGATGGTATAATTGGGTCTGATCGTCGTGATGACATGCCAGAACTCGATGAGGTGTCACTCTGCATACGTAAGAAAGATTGATATTATATCCTTAGCTGCACATACATTTTCAAAGAGGTAATGTTACTAATCAATACTCTCCTTTAATGTTAAACAGGTAATTCTTTCTGTTATGTTGTTTTGAACATACTCAATATAGTGCTATAAAATTAAATTGTATAATCTAACAAAACACAGAAACAATAATTATTTAAATATCCTACAAAAGACAATCCTCTTAAGAGAGAAAATGGTATCAACTAAAGATAATCAACTCCACCAACAAATATCTTAACAAACTCATGAAACTGTATGTATTCCTATGACTTCGACAGTAAAGAATTATTAATGTAATCTACAATAAAACTGCCTTAACTAGAAAACCGTCTTCTTAAAAATGACAAGAATCTTTAAGAAGAAAACAATATTGAAAAATACATCTCTAGGTATCTTCAAGGATGATGAAAGCTAATGTATTCAAAAGTCTAATGCAGTCATTCAAAAGACTAATGATCCATTTTTGAAACCAGCACCTGAACTTTAATGAAGGTAGAATACGATTATCCCCCCTCCACCAAAAAAACCCCAATAAATATAATTTGTTGGTGACAGACTACTGACTGATCTTTGTTTGATGGGTAACTCAGGTACATGCTGAAGTGGATCGGGTGTGGATTCTGGATGCGGAGGCGATGTAGCCAGTATAGGTCCTAGTAGGCTACTGCCATCCTCGCTTGAGCTGCCACTAATCACTGATGAGACATCTGATGCTCTCTGTGAGTCCGAAAATGTACTACTAATGGCTGAGCATAACTCGCGACGTGATTGGTTCTCTGTAGGCTTGACGCTGAACGTATTTGAGCGTCGATAACTCGGCATAAATAGCTGTAAATAGGAGATGACAATCTCAATATTTAGGTATTTATTTATGTCAGTCAGAAAATTCTTGATGAACACAAAAAGAAAAAGGCGTTACTAAAATGGTCTGAACATTAACATCTGCAATATATATATATATATATATATATATATATATATATATACAAACAAACACAAACACACAGTAATAAGAGTATGTTCGACAATGTATAATGATTTCTGTTATCCCTCATATGATCAGTGTCTGACTCACCACCAATATGTAGCTAGTTATAAGAGAAGAATTATTATGTATTATGCAATTAAGGTTAATTTCAGGAAGAAAAGTTAACGTTGAAAAATTAATCAAATCTCTGCAGGACAGTCAGGGGGGGGGGGAAATAAAATAAAATTCTTTTCAGTCCTGCTCTCATTTCATGGGTCATGATCATTTCACACACATTATATTCTATACACTAACTCAGCACAACACAGAATTATTCAACTCTGATTCTACTGCTGACACTGTTTTGATACGTTTCAAATACTGTTTTTTTTATAAAAAGGACTGAGCTGGGAGACTTGGACTATGGCAGAAACGTAGCACAACATGCCACACAATTGTTTCTGGGTTTTACAGCAATATCCTTCCATTGCTAGATCTAAAAAATATCAAAATCACTAGAACTCAATAAATAACTAAGTGTACCATGTACACTTATAGTACACAACTGATGATAGAAAAAGAGTATACAGTTGTATATATCAGAACTAGATAATGGTTCCAATGGGTATATTAGATTTAGATTTAAAAACTATAAATCTGATAAGAATTTTCATAATAATAATAATAATACAGTAGGCCCTCACTCTCCCGCAGTCCATTATAACATAAAATCGGATGTAACACTTCAGACCTTAGACCCTGATTGGTGGAATCCATGACAGAGCATTTTTATGTGAAATGGCACAAAATCTGCCACTGACTGATAAAAGTGTCTAAATAATTTGAATGCATTTTCACAGTTTACGATTCACACATAAAAACATAGCCAATGGACATAACTTGCCAACCAGTATATTTATTTATCACAAACTTAATTACATACCACCATATGTTTTATTTATTGCAATTAGGAATCATATCTTGTGTATAAAAGACCTGTTTTAATCATATTGTATTAGTTACTACCTTCAACTGAAAAACATGCATTATTTCTGGTGGATGAATATCATTAATCCAAAGTGGCTGTTACTTTTTGTGCAGTTTGGTATTTTAGCTGAATGATTGTGTCTTTCCAAATGATTTAATACACTATTTATCAGGATATAACTCAGTGATCATTAGTAACTTGGCAATAATGGCTGACAGCTTCAGAGAAGTCATAGCCAGAGATGAGTACAACACTATTGTCCAGATCAGAATGGAAGTCTAACATGGAGTTAAAATAGGATCATTCTGGAGCAGATAATAAAATTAGCATACGTTGAGATGGTCATATTTGAGGACTAACTATACTGTTGAATTTCAGTATATTTATAAATTGAGGAACTTGATGACATGGATTATTATCTACCTGAAAAAATCTAATTGTACAATAAAACGTATCGCAATCAAGACGTGCTGCTATCATCCGATGATGGTGAATTATTCATTATTTATTATTCGTGATATCTATTTGACATTAGTTTGTTGTTTACCTCCATCTGATGTTGCTGCCACTGTTCATGGTAGAAGTGCATCGATCTGACAGAACGTCGTGTCAATTCCTGATCAGTTAGTCCAGGAGAGTTACCAAATATCTGCATGTATGTCTCCACTGGAACCACAAAATTGCCACAATATACAGAAAACGCAAAAACCCGCACACATGCACACACACACACAAACACACACATGTAGTAGACCATACAATATTTATATATATCAGACAGATCAATCATACCACATGAACAATGAGAAAGTAAATTAATATCTAAGCTCCTAATTATGTATTTAATTCATCAGAAATCAGAAATATAGTAAATATTTTTATAAAACAGACTGACATTAAACAAACATTAATTATACTTCAATTGATTTCTCTTTTTGACGGTGATTAACACCACTTTTTGATTAATAGAATTATAAATAAATTAATTGCGCTCTTTGTTTTTTATTCTTTCAATTTCCATTCACAATAGTCTTTACACTCTGTCCATTACACCACAGAAGCAGATGTTATGCGAGGGTGTTTTGCTCCCGATTATTTGGACTAAGGATATCATATTTTTTTCTGATTTTCCACATACGACCACTGAAAAAGGCCCTTGAATATTCTTGGAAATTCGAAAAAACTTGTGAGAACCCAAAACATTACCAAGGTTCACTATTTATCCAATCTGCCAACTATTTTAGGTAGGCCATAGAGGTGAATATATAATGGGAGTTTAATTACATATAAAATAACTGCACATTCAATCTTCACTTATTAATTGAGATTGAGTCAATAAAGTTATAATACAATGAAAATTATAATGATGGCATGTTAAATACCCACAAAGTGAGTGAGTTCTTTATAAAGCTGTGGTGCTGGTTATACCTGGAACATACAGCTCAGGGGTGAGTTCTTAGGGAAACATCCCACAAACACAGGCTGGAGTTGGAATCGAACACATGACCCAGAGGTTTGCAGAACTACTGGATCACCCTCTGGTATTTATGATTCAGAAAAGCCACAAAACTGAGTTGAAAATACAATCCCCACATTTAAACCAGGTCCAAGGTTATTGGGGATAAAAATGGTAAACAGAGGTGTTTCAAATACAGATTTATCTGTATGTTATTTAAGACTTTTGAGATGAATGATGAAGCCAGAATAGCTCCTGATATAGCTCTTTTCCTCCCAATTTTTATCGGTATATATTCATTACATAAACTGTGATTCTACCATAGGTCAAATAACACAACCTTGACAACTATATATCACTGTTGTTAAACATTCAGATTTTAAATTAAGGAACAATCCGTCACTGTCAGAAATTACCCCGACATCCAATAAGACTATTATATTGGATTGAAAACTATTAGAAATACTGAGGTGCAGTAATTAATATTAAAGAAAAAATATCATAAATAATATGAAATCTGAGAATATGGAAAAACACAACTCAATCCCCTACAAAAGGGATGCTCATTTTTACCGTGTCTCTTCTTAGGTGGAAGTGGTGGCGGTTCACCATCAGGGGTATCATAGATGTCTTTGTCTTCTGATGTGAAAGTTTCCTTCAAGTAGGTAAACTGCATCGTCTGTGACACTGTGCTGCTATTGGTTATAAAGTGATGCCCGCCAACTACAACATTCATTGTGTCCTTTGCTCTCATGGCTGCAGCAGCCTGTGTCCTCTCCACATTCTGGACGAACTGCTTCTGTATCTGGCCTGACGCATCGGTGCTAGACACGGTCTGCGTCTTGGTCACCATGGTGTTTGAGGCGTTCGCCATCGTCAGGTCAGCTTTGGCAGCCAGTTCTTCGGCAACGTTATCGTACATGGATGGTACCCGCTGGCGCTGTCCTGGGATACAGACCGATGCGGAGGACTCCACGGATGGTCGTTTATGTTTATCTGGGAGTGGCGGCGGCTGGTCGTTGACACTTTTGGCACTGTAAAGACTGTTGAAGTCCTTGTTGTCATAAATGCCGCTGTCATACGTTGATGAATGTACGGAGGTGATGGACTGTTTGATGCGCTGCACAGACTTCAGCGTTGTCTCATCCGCACTGATTTCCTGGGTTACAGTCTGCGATATCAGACCATGGGTGGTGTTTTTATCACAGTTAGAAGGCGATCCACTCCACGGGTGGCAGTTGTTATCATAATGTGATAGACGCTGGTCAGGGACAGTCAGATCTAAATGTGGAGTGAACGCACCACTTCTGTCTAACAAATATTCTACAGATGAGCCACTCCTAGCTGAGCTAATGCTGCTCGTCGGTGACTGGCTCCTCGGCGTCAAGGCACTGGCACCATCTTGCGGGCTAAGTTTGGTCATATCCTGGGTTGAGCTTCTGCCACTGCTGGCATCGGGTAGTTGTTGGGCTGCTAGCGGCAATGATTCTGGTATCTGAATGGTCTGCGAATTAATGATTGGGATCTGAAGGTCTTTGATGTCGGTGTTATCGTAGGATGAGTTCACACGGCTTTTATGTTTGACAGGAAGTGGGGGTGGCGTGTCATCTGGACTTGTTACATCTGAAGTAAACACATCATCTTCATCTGCAGGTGGAATACTGGAACATCTAAATGAAAAAAAAAAGTATGTAATAAAACACGACCACAACAAAAATAACAATGATTTCAATATGTGTATGTGTGTGTATGGCTGCATGTAAACACATATGTACATGTCGATGCAAACATGGATCTGTTGCTCAGTATGCGGATGCAAGTGACCATATTTGTACACAAGCAAGTTGTAATGATCTAGACTGAAACTTAAAGGTAGCCAGTTTTAAACAAAAATGCACACACACACACACACACTTACGTTTTGAGTTTAAATGTCTGTGGTAGAGGTGGTTTGGGAGGAGCATCATCAATCAGATTATCTCCATTGCTATAGCAACTGTTATTATGACTAGAGCCAGAAAGCAGTACTGTACGTTGATTGAGAATCTTAATTTCTTCTGCTGTCAGTGGTACAGGTTCAGGAACAGATGAAGTTCTGCAACAAAAAAAACCACATACATTTCAGGCCTAATCAGTAAATAAGGCCATTGTTTTTTGAATACTTGTTTTATGGAAATTTTCCTTAAAACATTATGGTTGGTTGGGACAAAAAAGAAAAAATCACTGAAAACATAGGGTTGTTCGAAAAATACTTAAACAAAGTTATAGTTTCTGAAAGATTTGCCAGATTCAGTTCCCAACCATTTACAAATACCCCACGACACATATTCTGGATTACTCTAGTTATATGTTTTATTTTTACAGTGATATTCAAATTCAGTTTGACAATGCTATCCACTGGTGTGTCTTCCTCGACGATCATCTGGCCCACAATAATGTTTTCTATAACATATTCTTCCTTTAGTTGGGATTTCATAATCTTTCCAATAGTTTTGCTTTTTGGAGCCTTCATAATTTTTTCTTGATCGTGAATCGTCAGTGAAAAGTAAACAATAGACATCTTACTGTCAACCTAATCCAAGATGGCGACAGGTAAGTTCCACTTTGAAATTATTTCAATTATATCTACAGTAAATCGGTCTTCAAGCCTAGAAATCTTGTAAACTTAAACTAATTATAACACCCTACTCATCGAGAAACACATAAATAGTTCAGACTTTGCGGATATCTACTTAAAATCGCCACTGAAAATATCGCTGTGATAAGGCCTCCATTAGTCCATGCATATATTCTTTTATCAGCACTAGCCTTATCACAGTGATATTTTCGATGGTGAATTTAAGCAGACCTCGGCAACTATTTATGTGTTTCTTGGTGATGGGCGAGTTATAATTAGTTTAAATTTACAAGATTCCTAGGTTTGAAGACCGATTTACTGCAGAAATAATTGAAATAATTTCCAAGTGGAATTGACCTGTCACCATCTTGGATTAGGCCACGTGGTAGTCTAATCCGCTTCCAGACAGTGTTCAGGCAGATCAGCGTGAAAATAATAATAAAAAGAATAAAAGTTGATTTTATTTCCCGGCGGTGGATTTCAGCTGTGATTGGCAGCTGTGTAAAACAACTATTCAAAAACAATGGCCTAAAAGCATACAATATATTACAACTAGCTCAAAAATAAATATACCAATAAGTTACATAAAACACATAATATACAGGACAGGTATACATGAAAACCTTGGCGTAAAACTGCACAGACAGTTTCCCGACAAGAACATTTCTTTGTCTTTCAGCTCCTAGAGGGGTTCCAGCCATTTTGGTGACTGATATCTTCCTCACCAAATGTCAGTGATATCAGCCAGCTTCTCAGATGCCAGTTTACTGATAAGTATGTGAGGGCTGTGGAAGCTGGCCAAATCTCTAACAGAGACAACAGGATTTGAGCTCAGAATCTTTAGATTAAGTGTCCACCACCAAAACATGTATCCAACACTCTATTAGCTCTACTATCCACTCTCTCAATCAAACAACATAATAAATGCTGACCTCTCAGTTGATGATGTCTTTCTGTGTCCTGGAGGCCTCTGTAATGTCTTTGAGGTGATTATTTCACGACACTGTAGTTTCTCCTTTGACAGCTGGAGCAACTCCTAGGAATGAAATCCAAAATAAAATGTACATACTATATATACTGGGGTTTAAGTCGCACCTGGGTATAAGACTATTTCAAGTCCTCTAAAGTCCCCTAACCCTCTTATAAGACGCCTACTTTGCTCATGGCATCCCAGCTAAAGCCCAGATTCAGTATATGCGGTATGTAAATACATGAACATGATTCCATATGTGAGACTGCATATCCTATTTGCAACAAAATGGATTGCTCCATGTAGAGATTTGTGCGAATGCAAATCTGAACATAGAACAGAAGGTTGAATCCTGAATCTTATGAACCAGGGAAACTTTCCCAAGGAAAACAGATCAGAAGGTGTCCGAAAATGCATGTGTATTCGTATATGTGGGAGCACACAAATTGTATACTGCGATGTTGCATACCGTGCATATGGAAACTCAGCTTAAATCAAGCACGGCTTTTCACCAGTCTCACACTTGCTTCTCTAAAACACTGAACTCCGGAGCTTTTTGCCTGTTGTTATTACAATTGTCAGCATACAGCACAACTTTGAGTTTAAACTCAGTGTCAAATGCATATCACTTTTATTTTAGATTTCCTGAGGTTCAGATCTTCAACTTGATCACAACATCACAAAAGCTTTGATGTTCAGATAGTGAGTGACACTAATAGTTATTTTGTCAAGACATCTGCTAAATTCATATCTATAACATCCAAATTTAAGCCATAAATCAGTGACAATGTTAGCCCATAGTATGGGGTCTAGCACATTCAGTAGAGCTGCGTGTTTTGTTTATCAGTTCTGCCTTCAGCATATTCACTTGTCAGTGGCAGATGTTGACAGTTATTACATGGTTCCCACAGTCTTTAAAAGTAATAAATCAAGATATGTGCGAAAAAGCATACCATATATGTATGATTGAATATTGAAATTTTTATGGTACAGCCTCCTTGAGTCCTTCTCACCCCTCCTAGCTGTCTGATTCACTCACTTTTATTTAAATATTAAATAATATGGGATATCAAGACTATGTAGTGGTACTTTTTATCTTCTTCTACAATAGAAGTTTTCTTCTACAAGCATAATATTTATTCAGATGCATTTTTGTTCTAACTGGATTTTTTCACAGGCCATATTTTTTCCTGGACATTTTCTGATTTTGTCAATTTCAACGACATTTCCAGGACCCGGAAAAAGAATATGTTATTTTCCATGTTTTCCAGCACATGTGGGAAGAACCCTGTGATTATCCATTTAAGTTCCACTGATAAAATGAATGACACCCAATTTGTTTTACCAAACCAAAAGGAGGATTGGTGTTTGGATAGAGTCTTCCCCCAACAACAGGTTTATATGCTTATCTCATTGGATAGTATTGATTTCTTTTTTAACTGCATTCTCTGATTCAGTCAAGAAACAACTCTTTGTTCTTTATGACTGAGAAGTTAACTGCAGGTGTTCACTTATCGTTTGAGATGGATGACTTCTGGTAATTCATATGGCATCCACTTAAGGAGATTCAATAACTTTCCTATTTCTTGCAGGTGATGATGCAAAGTGCCTTGCAATGAACTCAGTCTGTCAACAATTTGTTGACAGGCAGGATGTCCAGAATAGGACTTGTCCCTGAACTTTGTAACCATTTCTGAGCAGTTCTTGCACTGATGACATGTTTAACATGAACACCATTCAGTTTTCTCACATGAAGAAAGTTCATGCATGGAATAAGTGCAACTGGGACACAGCTGCACTTTCTCCATGCAGCAACACAAAGGACAGAATGTGTCATTTCTATTGTTCACCACTGTTAATCATCTCTGGGGAAATGCATCGAATCTTCAAGAAGGTTTCAAATGTACTGTATGTTGAATGCCTTGGCTATTACCTTCCCTGCACCTGCTGGTGTGACGTACACATATCATGACAAAATTACATGCACAGATTTAAAGATTGACCTGACACATAAATGTTTATACAACATGAGAAATACGTTTGAAATCTGACTGTGCTGTACCAAATATTAATTATCAAAACAGTATTGAAGGGACACAATCTACATAAATTAAAAGTTATATGTAATATATAGAGTTATAGTTGCACATATCAAATTCACTGCTAAACCATAAAAATAGTCGTTTATCATCTGCCAGTCAATATTTGTTTACTGGTATGGCCTGCTTTCAGTTGAGTGAATCCTGTTTATGTTTACATACAGGTTAAGTTTGAGAGGACCTATATCACAAAAGATGTCACCTTTAGAAACTGGATACAGTGTGGTGTGAAAACTATGAGTGTAAACAATCCACAGCCTTCCCTCTTGAACAGAAAGGAAACTTGTGATGTGGAAATAAATTAGGAAGTCTTACAAGTAAAGAACACACACACACACACACACACACACAAAGATTATCCATGTTTATTGAGGCTCATAAAGTGCAACAATACATAATAATAACAACAATAAAATCACCTATCTGGTGACTTGTTGTGTGAAAGTATGGAAACATATGAACATATTTCAAAGAAATATAATTATGAATTATCTATAAAAATGGTAAATAACAGAGAAATTAACACTTTTATTGAATTATTATTGTTATAATATAATTGCTAACACAAACTCACTCGCTCGCTCGCTCGCTCACTCACAGTTAATTGACACACAACAATTTAATTTTTATGACCTACCTTGATGCCCTTCTCTAATGGATCAACATACTTGTGTACACTTTTTGTGTCCATTGACTTGTCCAGTGTACACTGGTCAGCCCATTTGATCAAATTAGCGAGGTTCAGATAAACTTGATTTGACAGCGATGTGAGCAGGGTGCTGGTAAGATGTGGTAAGACAATGGTAAATGTCAATAACACGATTAATAATAAACTGCATTATTAAAATTGCCAACATGAAAATGGAAGAACGTATAGCAGGATAAATGATAAAAGTAGGATATCTATGCTGCAATGAATATTTGTTTAAACAAAGTACAGATGAAACGATAACATTAATAACAATGATTTCAATATCTGAGAAACTAATATCACATTAATAACAAGATAACAATAAATAACAACACAAAGCATATATTAATAATAATCATCTGTCTAACTGGTCTCTAAACCAAGTTCCAGAAATGACAACAGTTTTCTAATATTTGAGTCAAAAAGAAAACAAAGGACTACGTGTAGTACACTTTTTGGAACTTGACTCCTGGTCATTTACTATCAGTAGCAAGGAATTTGATTTATATGACAACAAACCACGAACATATTTTAATATTACATAAATAATTTTAAGTGACATAATTTGTATGTGTGTGTGTGGGGGGGGTGTTTCATCAACAAACATGGTAATTTTAACCATCATTACATCCCAAAACTGTCATTTTAGTTCAGCTATCAAACGCAACTTTTCCAACACGTCAGAAAACCTAAAATGTATACGAGTAAAACTGTCAAAATCCTCATGGACTTTTACTTACTTAATAAATAGATGTTTTTTACGCATCCACCGTCTTAATCAGTGGCAGCCATAGCCACAATTAAATACAACACAAAGGTGCAGAATTCAATCACTTTGCAATTGTGGCCACAGACATGTCTGATTGATTGGTTTTATAAGATCATTTGCATTGAATTGTAAGTTACAAGTCCAACCTGAGAAAGATTTGATTGAGATAATCCTACATAAACTATCCATCAATCTGAGTTGCTCATTTTAGAGATTAATTCGGGACACACTGGAAAGAAATACAATCAAAATTGCAAGACGATATAATTCCACAGTTTATGACGCGAGATACGAAACACCAAAAAGTCAATTCATAACAAACACATTTGTAACTTGATGTCACCATCTATGTTTACCTTTCCTGGTTGATGAAATATTTATTGACCGATTGCAGTATCTCGGCGACTGACTCCAGCACGATGTTAGTTGCCCCAGACAACTGTTCGAGAACTCCCTTGGTGACCACATCACGTAAGTACTTGATGGCATTGAATACACGACTTCCATCTTGGTCGAGGCAAAGGGCATCCTACAATAGAAAACAGTCAAAATAAATTAACTACCTCACTTAAAAGACATATAACTGTTTTTAATTGATTTTTAAACATTTAAATATCCAGTACTAGTGTTCTTGTACTAGTATATATATATTTGTTTATTCCAAATCATTGTGGCTCAGTAACTCAGGTACTGAGTGAGTAAGGGGTTTATTTGCTTTGAAGTGGGTCTGACCAGGAAATATGGTCCAATGGTTGAATCCTGAGGAAAATAAATCTCAAACAGAGATACGACTTGGATTCTAACCATGATCTATCAGTGCACCCTTGTGGCTAAAGTGGTTTCAAATCCACCAACTAGCTAGCTGACAGAGCCATAAATCTGACATGGGGTCAATTCCATTTTATTAATTCCAATTCCACATCAAATTTATCAATTCCAAATACAGCAGTTCCAATTCAATGCTGGAGTTGTTGGTGACAATTGTACCACCTGAGAAGTCAGTAGATCGCAAGACTCATCATTCTGGCACCAGTCCAGTTTGAAACGTGGATATAACGTTTGAAGTTGTCCATCACCTCATATGGGGCCAACATCTTCTCAATAGTGACCTGCTTGGAGTAGGTACTTAGAGTAGGTTTTTTTTGTTGTAGCAAACTTCAATTCCAAATTTATCAATTCCATTTTTTTTAAATAAGCAATTCCAAAATTGCCAATCAATTCCGGAATTGATCCCATGTCTGCCATAAAAATTAGTACCTGATTGCAGGGTGAAAGTTGATGATGATACTGGACTGTAGCATCTATACTAGGGGGGTGATATGGGTGGAGGATAAAGGTGTTAATCTGAAAAGAGTCTTTCGGCAAACAATCAGCCAGAACTCCCATTATGTGTATATGCGTTGTTTTGTGATAAATAAATTTTATATATAAATTATAATATAATAGTGTATATTAAAATTTTCAAAAAGGAAATGAACCATAATCAGATACCATAACAATGGATGTATTTAGTGTTATCTCTGACAATGTACACGGAGATACAGCAAAGTTACAATTATAACGGTGAGTGTACGCAAACCTGACATTAGAAATTAGTGTAACTGATTACATAATAAATCAACCTTGATCTATTTAAATATCACAAACAGTCAGAATGAAATTGATCTGAACGTGTAATTGTTATTAATAACTAATTCTGGTCAATCATTCACATATATTATTTATAAATTTGTTTTCTAAAATTTCTTTCAAATCACTCTGTATACATATTACTGTAATCCTATTTATAAATAGATCTATGTTTATTTCCTAGCCGTATATATATCTTCACTTTTTTAGATCATATTGGGGCGCCTCCATGGTCTATTTGGTAGCGAGTTGGACCACAGATCACTACCACCTGAGTTCGAATCTCAGCATGGGCATGTCTGAAGGGTGTTTCATCTTTGACTTCGCTTCATTACTGTTGGAGGTCATTTATCATTTATCACAAAAGTGGCCGAAAAACATCAATTAAAATGTTCTTAAATGTTGTTATATTCTAATGTAAATCATACGGTATAAACCACTTTGTAACATCCTTATCATAAGTCATAATAATAATAACATCAACAACAATAATAATATAAATAAAATAGCATCAATATTTACAATTTATCACAATTAAGACATGGTTTATTATCATATATCACTAGAAGTGGCTGTGCGACGACATAGAAGGATGTTGATAATTAGTAACTCGGCTTTATGTATAATTAATAATTCGTCAATGCTTGATGAAAAATAAACAAAAGCATCCATCACATCCTGAATAATCAGACCAGTTCTTGTGTTTACCTTAGAGAGGAGCGCGAAACTTTTACGCCCTAAAGTTCCTGGATAATTTTCCATGATTATCAGCTCTATCTGTCACCATAATGGTCTTAGAGTAGGCTGTTATAGTATTAATATATAGTATACACTAATACAGTCTCTCTCTGTGTGTGTGTGTGTGTGTATCTATATAAACTGACTATGATAGAGAGGTCTGTATTTTGATAGGCCACGTCCTGTTTGTCACCTCATTAGCCTTTACAGTGATATCTGTCCCCCAAAACCAGTCTGTTGACATTTAACAATGCATTTAATGCAACCGTTTTTCATCGAGACGCTCATATGAAGGGGGGGGGGAAATTAAATTTCAGCATAAACTACGAATGTCTCCAACACACTGAGAACGGCACGCAGAATGACAGAAAGAGACAAGAAATACACAATGCCACAATCTAATAAAACAAGTTCGGATGAAACAACGGACAAACAGATGGTGACCCTATAACCAAATACATCACATATATCCTGTTATAGAGAGGTCAATTATTTTCTTCACATATAACAGCATAGTTAACTATCATGCCGGGCTGAATATTGTCACTTTTATAGGAATAAAAACATACATCGTACACTCTCATTGTTGGTGTTTTACATCGTGTACAACTTATAAACATAAAAAACACATGCTAGCCGGATGTATACATGTATGTATATGTACAGCCTGCAAGTGGACACCAAGCTCATTTTTTTACTAAAAGCGTGGATTTCTACACACACAGGCCAAATGGAACAAATAATTTGTTTAACCATCTTGTTCTCTCTACAAGGCCTAAACTTGTACCACATCTGACAATATCAACCACGGCCTATAATGATTTATTGATATATTGATATCATGTTTATTTATTACTATAAGCTAATAAACTACGTTCTGAGAGACAACCATACTCTGGTAGACAACTATATGACATAGAATGCATACATACAATTACTATATAAATGTGTCTAAAGATTTATTTCGTGGCTATGATGTTGCTCATTTCGTCACCAGCAGAGAACTATCATTTACTTTCCACTCCTCAACCAATATAGTCAATCACAGCTTTTGATGAATTCAGAGCTAACTATTGGCTAGTAGCAGTAGCCAGCTCTTGCGGATTACATACACGTTACATCTTAAACATCCAATCTGTATGCTAATCAACTTAAACCAGAGGATTCCAAAAATCAAATTCCCTGTATTCTCCTTGTCTTATTTAATAAATTTCCCTGTGTATTGTGCGCAAAGATTGCATGTTGAACTTAATTAACTTTTTTTATTAGCACAACCTCCATCCACCCCTAATGCTATAAATTTTGAATGAAGTCATAAAAATTCCCTGTTTTCCCTGAATTTTTCTAAACTCCCTGTATTGTGGGTGCCCTATAAATATGATGATGGTATATTTAAGACTTCCCCCCTAAAAAATTTTTAACTAAAAGATACCATGATAGTATAGGGGGAGTTGATCAGATATGACTGATAATGGTAAATCAGAACAAGTCATATATATAATAAATGTACTCCTCCAACTCTGGCAAGGTAGCATACGTTTAATAACCAAGCTAATTACTCATTTATGTATTTAATCCTCCACATCTCATCTCCATGGACAAATATGAAATAAATAGAATCATTACCCCCCCCCACACACACACAATAGTATCTCATATACTCTCACATTTGTTAGGTATCCATCTATAGCCAACTCGGCAGTTAATTTATGGAACTCAAACCCACAACCTCCATGAAACATCTACCAATTATAATACCAAAGAAGCAGGAAATCTGGCTACACCACCATCACAAGAGACACATCGGATGCTGGTATAATATAAAGGTTTAAAATAACAGGAAATAACCAGGCTAGGAACAGACATTTATTTCGTTGTGGCCTCTGACAAATCATGATCAACACATTTGAGGTTATGAGCTGGTGGACACGATGCTGGTGGCGTGTCACTCTGGTAGACCACCGATATGGAGACGTCACGCCGATGCTGGCTAATCATACAGACGCTGACTGTTTCATTAGACGAAAAATGGCTGAATCACGAGAACAATGTCACCAAAAAGTAAGTGGTCAGTGAGTTAAAGATGGTCATATTTATCTAGTTATTAACTTAACCGTGGAGATGGTTTCCTCGATCTAATCCCACCCCCCATGATGATGTTATCTCATGGGCTCAGCCTACATTCTGTCCATTTATTGGATCATAAGATGCAATCATTTAAGTTCATCAGTGATGTCATTTTGACTAATCTGTTAGGTAAAAAAGTGACTGACTAATCTCACAACGGAACATGTTATAACAAAATATAAACTTGTACAAAACGTTATATGTGTGTGTGTACAGTGGAGAATAATCTGTTCTCCTTTATGTGACTACGGGATCATTGTTAACTGCGGTGGTTCTTTGTGATATAGAACAACCTCAAAGCAACCAATTTTCATGTGCTTTTTCAGACAAATGTCTTATCTGCACCATTAATATTATTGGTATCCTCGTTTACAGTATGTGCATCCCTTTGCTTTCTAGCCATATCAAAATAGAACGTTTTTAATAAAACATTAGTACAATTATATTCAATACAATTCTGTGAAATATGTGTTCACATCTTTGAATGTCATTTCATGCTTGTCAACAAGTGGCTTGACTGTTCTTTCCATTAACATATCCATTTGACTTTAAATGATATAAACCCCTAATAAATAAAGTATTTATCTGTTTTTAAACTAATTTATCCCAAGACAGGTGAACGTTATTTCCAACACACACACACCAGTAAGCATTAACAACTTTCTGATGTCACACTGCACACTGGACAAACCAAACCATATTGAAGCGCAGCAGCTACACTGCTGCCACCTAGAGAAAGCAAAGCAAAACAAACAGCAAAATTGTTGATTTCAACATTGTAACTATAACTATAAGGCTAAGATGATTTGTGCAAATAAGGACAATTAATTATAACTTTGAAGCTTATAATAATAATAAAGTAGATTTAATAAAGAGCTTTTACTAGCAGAGGTCATTCAACGGTGAATCAACACACTTAAAGAAGTTCTAGATCAAATTATAAGTCATACTAATATAAATGATATTTAGTCAATTATTCAGATAAATTAATGTACCATACATCTATCATATAATACACCATACATCTATGTGTTAACACACACACACACACACACACACTAAGCATGGTAATATTCAGCATGCATATATAGATACCTGGAACTAGTGGAAGAAAACATGTTCCTTCTATACATATTTAATTTAGCTATCATTTCTAAAAATAGAAGTTTATATTGTTTGCTGATAACACAAATTCTGATATTACAAAAGGTAATAGACATTCTTATACCAGGAAGAAAACTGTAGTTACACCTGTGGCAACTTTCAACTTCAAGTAAAACATTCCACAAATATAGGTATGACTGAGTGAGTGAGTTGGTTGGTTCCAATTCCACTTTTACAATTCAAATTACCTACTAGTAATATCTACCCTGAGTAGTTTAAATTCCAAGTAGGGTTGTCATGGAAGAAATATTTCTGAATTAAAAAATTAATATGTGGATTAAATTGTTTTGGTCGCAGACTTCAATTCCACAGTGTGCTAATCATTCTGCTACTGTACAACCATTTCAGTGCAGTGCTTTAACCAGTGCACTATCACAGCACGCGAAGAACAATTTTAATGAAACAAACTGTATTATTTTCAAACATGACAGTACTAATACAAACCAATTATGTTGTTATAGATGGTGGTACATGTTGAAAAATTCTTGGGAGTATAACGTTGATGAACTCTAGCCTAGAATGATCAAATTAATTCTTCCTACAGAATTTGTCCCCCCCCAAAAAAAAACATTTCAGTATTACACACAGTGAAATATTTTTTAGATACAAATTTTTATATATGTCACAAATTATTATGTTATACATTAATTCTACTTTATTGTGCATATAAAATTTGGATTAACATCTACATGATGACTAATATTAAGCTAAAATAATCAGGTAGTTGATGAATGTTGCTCTTTTGTGGTCATGTTTGTACACGTGGTAGGCTAAATAGACTAAGTATTCTCCAAAGGTTACAAGGGAAAGATGAAACACCGTTCTGTCTTGGCACATCCAGGATCTGAAGCCAGGTGTTATAGATTTGTGGCCAACCATGATACCAGTTATGCTCTACATGGTTGACAGTGGAAATTACAGAGATTACGCTCAACCATTATTATTTGCCAAATATAGTTGGCTAAAACTTGGGAAATTGTTAATAATCATAACCACAGGATTTCAAAAATCAAATTCCCTGTATTTTCCCTGTCTTATTTAAGAAATTACCCTGTGTATTGTGTGCACAAATTGCATGTTGAATGCTATAAATTTGAAAATATACATATATATCTACATGGGTATAATATGTAAATGTGTGTGCATGTTTGTTGTTTCTGTACATGTGTATACATATATAATATGTGTGTGCATGTTTATCATTGTGCTTCTGTTCAAGATTACACCAGGTTAAGCTTATGAAATTATATAATTCAATTGAATAATGTATGTTAGTATGCTTCAGTATACAACTTTCCATATTAAAGAATAACTCTACTTTACTACACACACACGGGTTGATACAGGTAGAGTATGTATATCTGTCTGTCTGTCTGTCTGTCTGTCTGTCTGTCTGTCTGTCTGTCTGTCTGTCTGTCTGTCTGTCTGTCTGTCTGTCTGTCTGTCTGTCTGTCTGTCTGTCTGTCTGTCTGTCTGTCCACATCAAAGCTATCTTAAAACCCACAACCCAAACATCAAACCCTCTATTAAGAAAAACACACAGTATTGTCGTGCAGTTTCATAAACAAAGACAAAACACATATTATCAAAGGCAATCATATCAAATGGTTAGGATGGGCAATTGTTTTAGAAGTACATAAACTAGCGGCTCACAAGTTTGTTTCCTTAATAATCACTTTGCCCTACAGCATAATAATTTAGTTTGCATGTTTAACCATTACAAAACATAACCAAACAAATTATATCTACATGATGCCATTTCATAGAACTGTCGAATTTGTCAACTGGCCACCAGTTTGAGAATCAGTAATCTAAATATTGGAAGATTCTTGCAGAAATAAATGCCTTATTATGAAGATAAGGCACTACTAACCAACATAGGTATTTATCATTTTCAAAAATTATTATTGCATATGGGGTCAATCTACCTATTCATGATGTGAACAATAATTAGTTTTAATGAAACATCAGCACACAAAAGGCCATTTCTTTATCACCAAGATAAGATAAGATCATTTATTTAAGAGCAAATTTTTTCCTACATCTTCAGACAAGTTAGTATTAATATGATGAACACACACACACACATACAAATCTATGTATTATACACAATTCATAGTGGTATTTTGCTGTTACAAGCATCACATAGCTGCGCAGCTGTCTTCAAGTGATGTGGAAAAAAGGGTAGGCAGTGAGCATCACTGTTGTGTCTGTATGTAGAATGACCTGGTGCAACAGCCTAAAATGGACCTGAATCTGGGATGCTAGCACTTATGAGTTATGTATGCAATTAAGTTGATTCTGACCTGAAACCTGTGGCCCATAGTCATGATGTGCAGCAGGTCAAGAGTTCGAATCTGAACCATGGCACTACAATAGCCATGCTTAGTTCAGCCACAGAACTGGCAACGGTCTCTCGACATAAAGTGCTGTCTATTCCCAATTCTATAATTATTTAGAATTAATCTCCATTAGGAAGGATTACATAATAGACCATTGGGGCTTTCCTCATTTGAAATACCCAGATGCGTACAAATATTTCTGAACATTTTACTGAACCTTAAACACAGCAAGAAACGTCACATAAGCATAATTATAATATGGTATATAAAAAGTTTCAGTTGATACTTACAGCATTATTTTTGGCATCTGTGTCAGTTTTAGAGCCCTCATTAAAGCTGATGGTTCTTCCCACCTTTTTCCTGATGGCTTGTTGGTGTGATCTGCGGCTTGGACTTGGTTCTTTTTCAGCTCTAGATGCGGATGGTGTGCGTCTGATCCTCGACTTCAAGTCCTGCTTGAACGACCTCGCTTTCTGCAATATCTTCCCTCCAGGTGATTCTGTGTGCAAAATAATACTGTCATGAATGGTAACTGAAAAATACTCTGATACTGAGCACAACAGCAGGAAGATGATGAGAATTAAATAATTTAAAGCCAAAAATGGTCTTCAAAAACAAGATCATGGAATCCTAGGACCTAGTAAGATCACATCCCTGTTGCTCTATAATTCTCAATGCAACTGTTTAACCACTTAGGCGTTGAACTGCATTGTGAAGATCTGTGTCTGAATATGATACTCCGGGCTTATCATTTGGCTTAGATCAGTGTACCAAACCCACCCAAGTACCTACCTGGCTGTGTTATACTTATAGCAGACATGAAAGTAGCCTTTGAAAAATGAAAACCAGGAACGGATTGATGATGATTGATGTTTTACGGCCACTTTTGTGCACAAGGTAGGCTAAATGTGCCAGAAAACCAGGAAAGAAAATCACAGAGCAAAGTAAGTTACAAGTGGCTGGGGGTATGCTGTAAGCCACAGAAAATGTATGCATTTTAAAGACAATCTGAGACTATATTGAGTCAGGATAAAAAATGTATTTTGCAAGAGAGAATTCCCCAAAATTGCTATTTTCAGCTCTAGAAAAACCAGAAATCTGGCAAAATCCTGGAAAACTTTCATCCCTGAAATAGTAACAACAGTGAAATCTGATGATTTGAGACAATAAATCCAATAAAAGTCATGCAGTTATAATTTTATGGCAATATTACTGTAACATTACATATGGCTACTCTCTGGAGAAATGAAATCATGACTGAAGCCTTTTTTTGATAGATGATATACTAAACAAACACAGGCAATAGTGAGATTTTATCCCAAGACGTAAAAGTCTAGATGCAGCACACCACAAACTGAATCATGGGAGTGACCACATATCAACTATATGTGTTAGGATACACTGTTTGCGTTTGTCTTAGTCAGTAATGTTAGTCTACCAAATGTTTAATCAAAACCAAATATAGAAAAATATCTTTTTCCCATTGGAGTATGAAACATACAGCTCATTGATGATGAAGCTATATGCTGATCTACAGCCAAGTGGACTGAGTCAGATACCAATCTACAGCTGAGTGTATTGATCCAACTTCGGATCTATGGTTGAATGATTTGAACCAAATATGGATCTGCAACTGAGTGGACTGACCCAGATAATGATCTACACCTGAGTGGGTTGAGCCAGCTAATGATCTACATCTGAGTGGACTGAACCAGAGTTGCAGGGTTTTAGCCACATGGTGGTTAAAAGCACTTAAAACCATGGTTAAAACCTCCCCAACTTTTTAGTTGCTAAAACTATTCTCCTCTGAGCATAAAATCATAAGAATAATTTTTCAAAACTGTTTCTAAAACAGTTTAGATACTTTATGTGCCCCTTTTGATGCCATGGGGAGGGGTAGGGGTAATATGTCCTGTAATGATCCCTCATAGCAGAACATATGAAGAGGCTAAAACTGCTATTTGAAGAGGTGTGAAAGGTGATTGAGTAGCATTCAAAGTGACCTGGTCATCACCACATCAGTAGTCAGCCCACAAGACTGCTGAGGCCTGTAAGACCATGTTTGAGGACTCCAAAGCTCATGCTGAGACAACCTGTACTGTAATGTATGCTCCTTTGCCACTGACAATGCCAGAAGTATGCAAAATATGCGAGATGGAGAAAGCAGATGAGAACTTCATCACATATGGTTGCTTCTCCCATGTCCTCAACCTGCTAGACCAAGATCTAACACCATTCTCTATAATGACATTGATTTAATTATAATCAGTTGTAGGTGTGTATGTAACCCATTTGCTACATCTTAGTCATGGTCACATGCAATCCTAAAGATTTAAGCCGATTAAAACTGCCAAAGATGGCCACTGTCTTATCTAAAACTGATTTTAGCCAGCTAAAAGTTAAGACCTTATCATCAACTGACCCAGATATGAATCTACAGCCAAGTAGGAGGAACTAGATACTGATGTACAGATTTTTCAACTGCATAACATCCAATTAAATTGCAAAAACCCCATACAAGGTTTTAATAAATAGTATCTATGTATTAGTACAATGGATTGACTGGTTTGTTTACATTCTAGAAAGACAAGTAGCCTGTTTTTTATTTGTGATTTACAACATGGTACTCTAACAACTCCCTTACACGAACATGTACAGCAATGATAAATTACACCTTCTAGTATTAATACTTAAGGGTTCTTTAAGCATACCTAAATCTTCATTGTTATCGATCTGATAGTGGAATGAATCATATACACACACAAGACTATTCAACAGACCACTAAGACAGACACACAGCATTAAATTTTGGTATCTTCCTGTGCTGTAAATCTCCAAGGATGTTTTCTATGATCATTTCCCTAGGGAGTTGGCCCTTGGCCATGTCCCAGGTTCATTCCGTATTAAGGCTAGACACACATAAAACACCATACGAAAAGAAAGTGTTCAGTGAAGTAATGCTATTATTGATTTTGCCCAACTTCTGATTTTCTTGGTTCCCACAGTCACATCCACCATACAACCTTTCAGTAACTATTTATTATTCACACACACATACACTGTACATGACTGGGCTAAAGATGCTACCAAAGTTTCTAATCATACTCTAGAGTCTTGAATCCATAATCAATTATTTTCTCACTTGGCAAGCAGTAGGCCCTATTGTATGACATACCTTTATTCACATTAGAGTAAAAAGTCCTGATATCAAAATAATTTGTCATGCTAAATTAAAAGAAATATAATTAGTAATGCTTTTGATAAGAATTACATTAACAACTGACCAGTGTTTATATTATAATAACAAAGTCATATGTAATGACCAGTGTGATTTATTACTAACACAATTGAGATATGAGAACATAATAACTCATTTTATTAGTATTTTAATTAACTTCCTATTTGATTTTAGAGAAGAACCCATAATGATAATTATATTAATACTACACCTTACGGCTGAGAAGAGCTCACAGAATAACAAGTATTTACCGAGATCTTTCACTACACTTCAGATCAACCACACATCTTAAATTTATGTATGCATGAATCAAGAAAGGTTTTCTGAATATGTACAATTTGATATAAACACAGCCCAATAGATACTGACAGTTGCTATAACTATGAATCCACAACACACCAGAAATATCTACTGGCAATTCTTCTTAACATGTCATTCTCATAACATGCTCAGTGGGATCGGCGCCAGATAAGGTTACTGTAGATAGTCATTATGCATATGACTGTAAAGTTCTATGCTTTTAGGTGTCATTTACTGACACACACACATTGACACAATGACTGAATGAGCGAATGGCACACAAAAGATAAACAATACGTCTACAAAGGTTCAAACCTTAACTTCATTATGTCATATAGTCACAGACACACACACACACACTTTTTCAAATATGTATATGATACGGACACGACAAGTGCAACTATTCCACTGAGCATCTCTTACAAATATCAGCCATAGAAATGGAAACAATAGCCAAAGGCAAAGCCTAGATTAGTAGATATCACGAACAGCGCCGTAGACTAGCCTCACTAGGTCTCCACATTACAATCGGCTGCTGTTATGTTTCTTACCCGATCTCTCCGACTTTCCAGACATAATCGCAGCGGTCGTCTGCTATACAACCATGGCAAGTTCCCCACTAATCGCCACTATATGCCGGCCAATAACCCCATCGCAGACATTCTACAAATAAAGCAGTAACATTTTGACAGCTTTTTTTCCCCGGAAATACTTCCTGACAATTTACTTCAATGTTCTTGCACTCGCCAGATGGAGCCACGGTTGATGAGTACCATGACTTCTCGACTTACTTGGTACTTAACCCAAAGATCTGTTTATTTTAAGAACTAGACTTGTGTACCATAGTTACTAATTGTATTTGGAAGAAATGGAAACTTGTAATGATAGTGCATGTGTGTGTGTGTGTCATAATTAGAATGGCCATTTCTAATTTTCTAAAAAGGACATGCCATCATAAGGTGTTCCGAAAAGGACATGGTCATAGGCTACCAACTTACCACACAGCTGCGCGCACACACATATAGTGCATTTAGATTTTTTTTAAATTATTATACAGAAGTAAAATAAATTAATATCAATATTTATTTTTAACCCAAATGAAGCAGATGTGCAAAAAGTTCCCTTATTTAAAAAAAAAATGTAGCCTGTCATGAACTGTGTATTTCTTGCATTTCTGTCCTTTACTTGTCATCTCCAAGAGTCTTATGTTGGCTAAGAGTTTTCTGTATATGGCCAGACATCCTTCTGAGAAATTAGTTTACTATTACAATATATGATGATCAAAACAGGTCCGGCTTAAGCTGGCGCCGGATGGAGGATGACCGGCTCAAAAGCCGTACAGTCTGCCACAAAGCCGGGCATCTGCATGTGTTAGTCATAATGTGTGCATGTGCGTAATAAAAAAAAAAACATGTTAATAATTCAGATTATATTTATTGAACATTTAAAAAATCAAACAATAAACAGTAGTAACAAGATAATGCTTTAATCATACACACAATAAGTATATAGTTCTTCTTTGGGGACAGAGCTGGGGGTAAGAAAATTATTCTACATTTCTTTAATAGTCTAAATTAGCCAGGTCTTATTATTTTTTATATAATATTTCATTGGTAGAGTCCAAGCTATATGCACCCATTGCAATTAGTGGGTGTGCGTCTTAAAGTCTAAATAAATCAAACGATATAAACATGAGAAATCTTTTTAAACAGACACAGGGACAAGTATATTTAACTGTGTGTGACTAATATTCAATAATAGAATAATGTAAACAATTATCAAGAAGTTAATTTCAATTAATGATTGGTCCCATGTAGTAATATATACAGGATATCATGGATAGATACTTCATAACTACACAACAACAGGCAATATTTCAAAAGAAAATTAATTACACACACACACATATATATATATATATATATATATATAAAACACTTAAAATCAAAATCTGGGATATAAGCTCTAAAACAGCAAAAGCCAACTGTCACATGCATATTTATACTGAATAAACCAGAACTGACTACTAAAAGTGGCCCTGCCAATCAAATTTATACTCTGAACACAACACAGGAGTTACAACAGACTACTAAACATGGCCCTTCAAATTAAATATATTCTCTCATTACAACGTGAAAAACACTCTTAAAACTAGACCATGGTTTGACTTTGTTGTCTAGGAAAGTTTCCAGCACATTCCAAATTATGTAGAAGATTTATTGCTAAAAGATGTAATTATAAAATAAGGTAGAAAGACTTCTTTAAATTATGTTTTTAAGTAGATAGCAGCCAGTGGTTAGAACACAATAATGAATATGGTATCTGTAGTGGATAACATTAATGTAAATAACAAAAACATAAAAAGACCCAATCATACATTCATTACCACTTTCCTTCATACTATTTGACCTGCCACAGCTGCTAAATCACATTTATAATATGTAATTCAATAAAATGCCAAAACAGGCCTAGTAAATTACATAAATCAAACATTTTGACCTATTTACATATCAATATATAAGAATCTTGTACTTAATAAATATCAGAGGTGTATACCAAACATTGCTGCCATATTTGCAACAAAGAAATCCAAACCTAATTCAGAAGAGGAAATATATGGTACCAAAATATGGGTGATGTATCAATAGCATACAAGTATAAATACAATATACAGACTTGTAAATAACATGTACTATACAATTGTAAAGTAATGTTTTGCATCCGGCAGTTTATTTAATCAGGAACTGTTGAAATGAATCATTTTGATCAAGTTTTCTGGTTCAACTAGTTTATTTAGAAAAAGCCTTGAATGTTTGTGTGTGTCTATTTTCATTGGTGATAGCCCACCGTCCAATCCATGGACCAGTCACTGTTGTGTCGAACTCATCGGCCTCAAAAACCTACAAGCGTAAAAAATATCAATAAAACAACAGTAACAGAAATAGTTCAGTTGATAGAGTTGGAAACGTTTGCTGTGAGGTTCCAAATGCTGTCCCGTCTGCAACCAGTTGAGTTAAATGGAGTTGTTTAACATGGGCATTGGTCACATCCGGACGTGGTTCCCATAGCCAAGGAAATATTATTTTCTAGGACATTTCCAAGACTTTTCCAGGAGAAAATAACCATTTTCCAGATCAAAGTATTCAAGATTTAAAGGTAATATATCAAGATACATGTATCTGCGACAAAGCATATCATATTTATTTAATGTATAATCAATTATTGACATTTTTGTGGCAGAGCCTCCTCCTCACCCCTTCTAGCTGTCTGATCCACTGACTTTTATTTCAATTTTAATCAAGACTAGGTACCAGCACTCTTTTTCTTCTACAGTCAAAGTTTTCGTCTACAGTCATAATATTTATTCATGGGCTTTTTGGTTCTAAGTGGATTTTTTCACAGGCAATATTTTTTGCTGATTTTGTAAAATTCAAGGACATTTCCACGACCTAGAAAATTAATTTGTTATCTTCCAGGTTTTCCAGTATGCACGGGAACCCTGCTGGAACATATGGCCAAAGATTGTCTGGAGGAAGACATTCTACAAACACATGAATGAGCCAAATTTGATTCCATGACATAGTGGTTTCCAGTGCAGTGCTTTAACCACTCCACCATTGCAATGGCCTCCATATAATGTTTGACATCAATTAGGGAAATAAAATTGAGCTACTCACAGTTAAAAATAAATAAAATCGAGCTACTTACAGCTACAGGTAAATAAAATCGAGCTGCATGCAATTATAGGTAAATAAAACTGAACTACTATGAGCTATAGGTAAATAAAACCAAGCTACTCCCAGTTATAGGTACTGAAAGGGTAAGTGGGTGGATATGTGAAGGCCTTGTTTATCATGGCACATATGACCTGGAAGCTATTCCATAGTAAATCAGAAGATGATTTGATAGTACAGTGGTTAGAGCATTATGCTGCAAACTTCCAAGTTATGAATTCAAATCCCACTCATACTTGTGCATTTGTGAGAGGTTTCCTAATGGAGCCAGCCCTTGACTATAATGTTCCAAATGTAACCAGATCCCAAGGTAAATAAATCAACTCGGTTCCTACCATAACAAACAAGATAATGAGGCCCAATTGTTTTACTGATGGGTGAAAAATATCAAGACACATACAAGAACGATATTCAGTACTATGACCTGGAGATCTACATCTCAAATAGCTGCCATTTACTTCTACAGTTTACTCATTTACAACTACTCTGGGGTGGGGGTACTTCCGCAGTCTAGTTGGTAGCGCATTGGACCACAGATGACTACCACCTGAGTTCAAAGTTTGGCATGGGCATATCTTAAGGGTGTTTCATCTTTAACTTCACTTCATTACCTTTAGAGGTCGCTCTGCCCATTTAGCCTACCATGTGAACAAAAGTGGCCATGAAACATCAATCATCAGTGAACTAAAGCACACAGGTATGAAAAAGCACTTTTGTACTAATGAGAGGTAGAAATACTTTCCTGACAAGAATATGGGTACGTAAAATATCAGCAAGAAAAGGTCATACAATATGTGTTGCTTTTAGCTGTTTCTTATCACATATGCAAGGACAAAATGGGATAATTGTAAACCCCGAACCTACAGGAGATGGAGGATACCAGAGATGATTAAAACTATTGATGGTAGCAACAAGACTCAAAACTGGTATTTAATTCATTCTACCTTTTTAATATTATTGTGCTGTTTGTTGGTGTTGATGTTGTAGTTGTTAGTTCACCGTAATTTAGAGTATTATCATGAAGTACCATGTCATTAAAAAATAGCATCTTCCAATTAAAAACAATATTAAACAATGTGATACACTTAGACAAAATAATATGATAAACAAATGACTAACAGACAGAAGTAAACAAGTCACCAATGAAATAACAATCAAATTAACTGACATAATTGAGTTAATTAATAATTAATTAAAATTGAGTTACTTATTACACACATGACACAAACACAATATTGAGTTACTGATTTTTCTTTTTATAGTAAAGAGATTTTTAAAATAAAATGGAAAGACAAATTTTTGGTGATTCTATCAACATTCCCAAACGAGTACAACATTTTGATTCTGGTTCAGTTACCTTGCTGTAGTGTCTCTTTTGCCACTCTTCTTTCCTGTTTACTTTCAGGAAAGTGTTCCAGTCCGGTGTGATGTTCCCCTTCTCTGCTGTTCTCATCAGAACACCATCTGCAATATTGTAGAATCCCCACTTCTCGTGTGGTGACTGCCAGCGGAGATCCATGCTCCAACGGACATCAGTTGAATAGTTCGGCAAGCTGAACAAAGATAACATGATGTAGATATTAAAGTATTTACGATAGGTCCGGATCAGGTTTTCAGCTGATTTACTTATTCAAAATTGGTTGCATCTTCAAATCAACATTTGTGTGTGTGTGTGTGCATGAGGAAATATGGATGTGAAACAAATCATGAAATTATTACTGGAAGATCAATGTTAATATTGTATATGCTCGTGTATTAGTTGACCTGGCAGATAAGTCTAGGTCAATTTGTAATTCTTTCCTCGGGCATATGCTCACCGTACAAGTCAAGGTCGACTTGTGAAGTATTGGGTTGTCAGTTTTAAAGAATTTTCTGTCTAATAATATGATTAAAATCCTTAAAAATCGGAATCATTCTTGTCATCCACAAAAAAGCTGGCCCAGCCGTAGTCAGGATCTCATGTGTAGCAGGAGAATTGTCATAATAATCAGCATAGCCATTGTTGTCTGCCACATCCTCAGTTTCAGCAACACCTTCACCAAGAAAATCTTCATACAGGACACCAACTTTTGTTCCATTCATCTTGTTAGAAATACCACACTTTAAGGACTTGCGCAGTATTTCTATGGGAATACACTCCCATGCAATTTTAACCCAACCGATGACCACAGGACTCTTTATATTACCAGCATGTGTTAGTGGTTTATCGCACTCTGCCATCCAATCATTCTATAATCACCCTTAAACGCTTGTTCAGACATACCGGCTCCAGTAGTGACATACACCCTCCGGGTATGACGGCCTGTGTGGTTTTCTAAACCATTTCTAATCGCATTGATGTTATAATTAATAAACAAACATGTCACACCAAACAAGCATGATTGTAACTTCAACTGGCAAATGTTATTAATTAATTGTTTCACAGCAACAGGCGAGCAAGGTTTGCAATGGGAGCAGTGATTTTTATGGTATAGCTAATCATCTGGAGGTACTGGTAGGCAACAGCTTTTGACTATCGAGTATTGTTACATAAAGACGTATATATTTAGGAATCCCAATAACAGTTTGGTGGTAGGCAGCAATGTGATGATTTTATTCTGACTCTGGCTCACACAAACATGCCTGACCATAATTTCAATTGGCAAGTGTTATTAATTAATTGTTTCACAGCACTTCTCAGGGTACCGGTAGGTAACAGCACATGACTATCAAATATTATTACATAAAGACCGGCATGTTTGGTAATCCAAATAACAGTTTGGTGAATATTAACTGTTATTTATTGAATAATAATGGATTAGTAGGCAGTGATGTAGCGATTTTGTTCCAAGTTTGGGTCTTATTGGGTTTAATCCTATAGTGTTGTGTGTCAAGGATGGCCCAAAACATCATTCCTTCAGCTAGTAGGAAATATGATGTCATATAAATTGAGGTGCTTCTGAGAACTTTATTTCCCTCCTCAAAATATCGACTTAACCACAAGTATATATGGTATATGTTCAACTTGGTACAAAAAAGCAAATTGGGTCTGAATTACTGTCACCACAGTAGGGGAAACTTGTGGTGACATTTTGATTGAGACATGAAAATACTTAAAATGTTAATAGATTGCTTTTTGCAATTGCAGCTATGGCAACACATACACACACACACACACACACACACATATATATATATATATATATATATTATTAATTTGGCTCTAGGAATTAATATTTGATAATTTACCTTCTGTGTACAGTCAGGTTATTGAATAATAGGAAGCCACCATAAGGAACATCACACATCACTGTGTCTTGGTCTGGATTTACACCTAATATATGTTAAAATAACTAATATAATAAATATGTGAACAGTCAGAGGATAAAATAATACATGTATAACAATATTACATGACACTCATTTTTAATCTTCCTTGATCTCCTACCTAATTAGTTTGGCTACTCAGTATATCATTACTGGCTTCAATAACAGTCAACAAAATTAAACTTCAATTTTAACACCCATTTTTGTACAATTAATCATTAATTATATATAAATTATTATTGTTTTGATTACTGGATTTTCTCCCAATAAATGAGTGGTGTTTTGTACAAGTGGGTTTTTTCTTCTGGATTTTGCCTTGGATCTAAATAATATACCCAACAAAATTAAGAAATCCATATTTTAAACATTTAATCATTCTATAATTTCCAAACAATAAGCCACATATTTCTAGAATTTGTTTTCAAATTTTCAACCATGGATAAGTTTTTCCTGAATACAAGTCTTCACATTTTTACCTTACAAAACATATCTGTATGTTTTCTGTGACTATTTGACATGTGATTTACTTGGACAGTGGTAATGACTGTATAGTTATAATATATATTCTAATTGGAATATTGACTTGTATAAATTGACCACTTCCTGAACACGTTATTTTAACTCGATTCTATTTATAGTCCTGGTAAATAATCTCACGGATTGCACGCTTAAGTCGGGGATAAGACAGACAAATTGTCTCCATTAAACAATTGCTTCCTAAAATATTTTGTTAATCACAGCAGTACTGGACAAAGTATTAATCATTGATTTAATCAAGGAATGATAGATTGCTTAGAAAAGAGCATATTCAATATGTCATCAGGCACAGAGTTCCACAATACGAAGGTAGGCGTGATGTAACACTGGTCTCTGTATGTGATGTGTTCAGCCTATAGGGTTCCCCAAGCTTTATTGTGGATTATCCTTACCTTAGACTTAGTTAGTGTTTAATTTATTTTGAATAACTTATGAATGGAGCAAATGCATGCTAAACTGATCAATGGACATTCTGGTCTGAGATCATTTGGAGAAAGGTCTTTGAGATTAGGGCTTTTCAGTCAAAATAGCTTTTGTACCAAGACTATTCACATCAGTTCCTCTATTATCTGATTTGTGTTATATAAATCTAAATAATAATAATAATGATGGCTGAAATGGTAGTTATTTTATGTGATTTAGCTACCTCGAATGAGGGAGATGCATATGGTCTGTTTCACCACCGGGACTAAATCTAAATAAATTTAGAATTTACAACAGATGGCATATTTTCGGTGAAGAAAACCTTGCCAATTATCTGGTTAAACCTCCTCCTACTATAGTATCAAGCTGTGATAGCACATTTAGTTAGAGCATAGGGCTCATAGCTGAAGGGTTGTGGGTTTGAGGCTCTGGGAGCTGCAATGTTGTCATGTGGCGACTGGTTCACTCATCCATAAAAATTAGTACCTGACAGGATGTGATGGCTATGTGTTTGAGTAATGCTTTGCACCTATAATGGCAGCATGCATTGTGTGCTCCCTTGGGAGTTGAGACATGTGTTGGGTGGAAACAGGTCTGTGTTGGGGAAAATAATACTGTACAGTGCCTCAGAACAGGGTTCCCTGGTTTTGGCGCTATATAAACGTGCATTATTAAAGTGCCATGACTGGGATTCAAACCTCCGAAGTCCTAAGAAAGTCCCATGCTCTTACCAACTAAGCCATAGGCTATTTTATTTCAGAATAAACTGTGTACTTTCAGGGTTAAAAATAAACTTCTGCTGCATGCCAATGGTTTTGAAACTTATGGAGATATTATAATGTTTGCATGGTTATTAGTTCTTTTATGTGTGTGTGTGTGTGTGTGTGTGTGTGTGTGTGTGTGTGTGTGTGTGTGTGTGTGTGTGTGTGTGTGTGTGTGTGTGTGTGTTGCAAATATACAGGCTCAATGATAAATATTTATAGTCTTCTTTTAGTCTTCACTTATAACAAATTGTCTAAATATGTCACTACACGAGTTTTAAGTTAATGTTTAGATTACCTTGTACTTGAATTAAAGTGTGACATATTGTTTTTATAATGCAAAAGTATTTATTATTTCAATATTTGTTTAATGTTTTACTTTATATGTTTTAATCTTGTTCAATTCAATTAAAAATCCTTACTTTTAACAGAACTTGAATGACAACAGATAAGTAGATGATCCATATTCTCATTACTGACCTAACGTTTTCCTCATCTCATCTTCACCAAGCACCACATACCAGTAGTTGTCATGACAACAGGTATGATTGGCTACAACACCTTTCTTGTGGCTGTAGCGCATCATCTGATAAATGAATGTAATACTACACTATAAAATGTTCCACTAAAGTTATTTTCATGTTTAACATTGATTAAACAAAATATATTTTAGAAGAAACAGCCATGAGGCACTTTAGCCATAGATAAATAAAGGTTTTAAGATTCATATCTAATATAACGGTGTGCAGGTTTTTGAAATGATGGTTAAAAGATGGCAAAAAACTATCATATCGAAAGGTGTTTATGAAAAAACCTTTTAAAACAAAATCAACATAAAAAAAATTTTAAATTATAATTTGGAACAAAGCATGAATCCTGCATATTATATATACTGCAGTGTTGGAAATTCAAGTGTGAGATTTAAATTTCCCAGGTAACTATCAAAATTATGTTCCATGTTATGTAAAATATGAGAACACCTTCTTCTATCTTGTAATATTGTAACTGGACCATATTGGCATACTGTATGTTGTTTGAGTGTAACTTTACAGACCTAAACAGTTTGCTAAAATACTCTGTACAATATTTTTAACTACACATTACCTGTGTTCATTCATTATCTTTGATAAACAACTTGAAATTATAATAATAAACAAACTTCCAGACTTTTTTATGTTTGATACGTAGCTCAATGCTACAATTATAATATGAGTAACTAAAGATGAAAAGGGTTGTAATTTATAATAATAATATCAATAATAATAAATCGCATTTACTAGCAGGATCTATTCAAATGTTCTGTACAGTGGTTGATAGACCGATAGTGTTTATATTAAAAAAAAACATATTTGACTGAACAACATTATTTATTGGTGAATGCAACCTTAACTAGGTCAGTTTTAAAAAAGAGATTTAAACTTTTCAAGAAATGACGTACTTCAAATCTTCAATGACAACCTGTTCCACAAAGTCGGGTCTACTACACTAATAGCACAATTATCATGATGACTTAAGCTGAGACAGAGATATCTACAACAGCATCTGACTGAATGACTTAAGTTTTCCGTATGACTTTCTTATAGACTTAGGTATTAACAATTTATTAGAAAATATGATTGTATCACTAATTCGTCATCTGCACCATTCTGAACTTGCTGGAGGTGATAGATGTTATAATCAAATATGTCACATAATGGGGAGTTACAGTAGTCTGTATTGTCTAGTCTACAGCTTTATTCTTTTGTATTAAACTGCTAAGATCTGTTGAGTAGATATGGATATTATAGCCTGTACACCTGATAACTTATATTAAAATTATGTATTTAAATTTAAATCATTGTATCTTGAAACTTTTTATTTAAATGGACCCGTGTTGGGGTACATAGAAAGGATGTAATCAGGAATATAAAAATAATTCGATGACCAATTAATAAATTGACGATAAAAACTATTGTTGTTGTTGTACAATACTTACTGTTATGATTAAAGTCTTACCTGCATACCTCCATTGTGTTCATTCGTATCCAGGAAAGGTATCCAAGCTGTGACGATGTTATGATCATAAGACTCTTCATTGAAGTAAGCACTGTCTGTTGACAATAACAATGATAATAATCTGTTATTTTCTTTACTTAAATTATGATTAAATAACACAAAACAAGCAATTATGTTACTTAATGTTCCTTGGTAGAGAAACTGCAAGGCAACTGGAAACAAACTTCATTACTGCTAGTACTAATTGCAAATGGCTTTGATGATACAGTGGTAGACAAACTATTAAAGTGGATGTGCCCCATTCTGAATATCCTCTTAGCTTAGACAACATTTATCTGGCTTATCTTGTGAAGGCAGAGTAAAGGCTTTCGGTGGATAAAACAATCGGAGAACAGCTAAGTTCAGAAGATATCCAAACTTGGTAAGTGAATGCTGCATAACTTATCAGAAACCAATAGACCGATCCAGGCGAAATGCATTGCATTGGTTACCAACTGCAGTCTCGGGCTAGAAACAGCTATTGTGCTCACTGTTAATAGGGGATGGCAACTTTTCACTAACGGAAAATACGGGAAATCTTTCAGCAAATTATTTCATATTACACGGATTTCAGTTGAATGATTGTATCTTTCCAAAGGATTTAACACAATGCTTATCATGACACAGCTAAGCATTCGTTACTCATGTTGACTTGTATGGAATTTTTAGCATGAGTTTCAATGGATAAATGATTTCAAAATTAAACTTCTAGCTGAATGTAAATTGATTTAATGAAGATTGTTTAAATATTTCATGTAGAGTTTTGGAAATATTATTTTTACTTGTACCTGGGAACCAATCTTATATATGTATCGCCTGTATATTATTAAATAAAAAATGTTATTACATTAGAGTATTAACAGCCTTGACATTTACATAAACATTGCATGAATGGCTGATTCAGAAAATAAAATGACTAGTTCACTTTCAATACAAGATATCATGAATAAATATCAATGTTACAGTAATAAGAATCACCCACTGAATTATAATCTATGTGATCATTGATTTTATCCATTCACTTCGTCATGTCGGATGGTAAAGATTCTACAAACAATAAGTTTGAACTAGACAGGCCGGACCATGACAGCCATGCAAATTGCGCTGAACGTTACTTAGTTTAGTGGCATATATCTATTGGATGAAGTCTATGCCATTCTTATTAAATGCAAAATTATGATCCGGAGATCCTATACCCTTAATTGACTACCGGTATAAATAAAATCCAAATATAGCTGGTAAATAGCCTAAATACAGCTTTTCAGTATGACATTTATCGCCCACTATACGGGTAAATTGCTATGCAACAAAGTGATTCTTAGACTTTTACCCGAAACCATAATGTGAAATTCAGCCACATGGTGGCAGCATGGGTAATTGAATCAGTTTATTACAGGTGAATATCAGTACTTCACTCTAACTCATATATATGAGAGCCATTTCTTTACCAAATCATCAGAGAGGACTCAAAATGGATATTCTACAATGACATCAGAATGAACTGATAATGGAGAGATGGGGATATAGAGCCATAGCTAATGATAAAGAGAGGACTTCATCCAAAAATGACAAACCCTTTTTGTTTGGCACATTAAGGTGGGTGCTCACTTCCACTGGCAATGGTGCATCAATTTACGTAGCATCATTATCCAAAGCAATTACAGTCGTTCACACACACACATACACACAGAGATAGAGAGAGGGAGAGCCAAACTTTATTATAAATATTAAACAATTTATTAAGCAGAGACTATTCTCTCATTCAGAAATCAATCTATTTATTACACATTGTTCCATTCTACTTCTAAAGATGCTAGATGATAACAAACATCAGTTAAATCAGCAACATTAAAAATAATGCCATACAATGTACCATATTTTTCATGATATTCACTGAAGCATAAACAGACAAACTTTTCTTAGTGCTTCCATATACCTTAATAGTTTACTGAGCAGTAATTGCTATCAACATAAAAAAACCTATAATATCATGTGCACATGTATATTGTCTGCTCTCCAGCACCGAGGACAATAAAATTTACAATATACTAAGACACTTTCATCTCTTTTGAGGTGTTTCTAAACTTGCCTTGCCTGTTATTATCAAGACTGATTACCAGGAAATGACAAAAAAAAACATTCTGAAAAAGTGGAAGTGCACATCCACTGACTTAAAGAACAATAATCAAGAATGTGTTTATAGCAGCAACCAAAATACCCAGCATCTCAAGCTGTTAATAACAGTAAACGACGAACAAGAAGGCGGGCATTATGTTGACTTAAATGTATTTAAATTGTCTTCATTCACGATAACTGCTAATGCTTGTATCAAATATGTAAATCAATAAAATGGAAAAACTTAATAGGCGTGAACTTGACTTAGCTAATGCTTAGTACAGTCTGGTACGTTTGTTAATCACTACATCAGCCATTTGCTTTGGTATTTGATTAAAAATAAATCAACATATTAAAATTTATATATATATATATATATATATATATATATATATATATATATATACCAATTAAGAATTGGAAAATGGACGAAATACCATACAACATTTCTAACGATGATTCAACTGAAGCACTTCCAAATTAGTTGACATTCAAATTAACTGTACTATTCCTCAAGTACATGTTACCACCCAATTTAGACATTCAAAGACTTATCACTCAAAGCTAGCTGAACTGAGAAGCCAATGAGTAATGCACTCCTGATTAAACTATATGACCTCTAACTGACCTTGGTGCCATGGAACAGTGGTGGCATTATTTTTTGGTGTCTTCACACGCAGGTTCCAAACAGGATGTCCAGCTATGTCTGATCCAATCAACTGCTCAACCATACTGAGGAGCTTGTCACAGCTCCAGAGGTCCATGAATGCCTTTAGACAGAAAGAGAGAGTCACATTACATTATGCAAGTGAAGCGGTATTGGTCCGAGCTTATCACATGAAAATAAATAAATATGTGGAATATTCTAATATACCCAATAGGCTGAACATTTCATTCTTAGTATTTCTAAAGAATTAATGCAAAGCTGTTATGTACAAATTACAGTTAAATCAAGTATAATCTGGAAAAATTTTAAAATCAATATTTGTTTTTTCAAGTTGATTTAATTAATGATTTAATCAATTTGATTAAATCAATCCCAACCCTGAACACAACCAAACAAAGTTTAGAAAACTTTCATCTCTATATACCACACTCATCTCAATTATCAATGAGATCTCTAGAAATTAAGATAGCAATCTGTGGAGAAATGACATTGGTAGGCATCAAGGGCCTACAATGACGCAAAGTGGCATTGGAAATAAAAAAACATAACATTGAAATTCCAGCTCCAACCTTGAGAAAACAAATATCCGGCATCAAGTGAACTCTAGCTACGTACTATATAATATAATAAGAGAATAAGAAGCTAACTTAGATAGAATTAAGCATGATTATGCCACAAATAATACAACACAACACACACATTAGATGCTTGAGCAAGATATTCTGATGGGAAATAAAATAAATGCTTGTTTGTAATTATTGGTTTGCAATTATTGGTGTGGATTTCAACATGTAAGACATAGGGATGAGAACAGAGGAAAAACGGAAAATTTTAGAGCCATCTAGGGGCATTCTGAGATTATATTTATGGTTGATTTTTGGGGGGATTTTTGGTAAAAAACCTAGGAACCTACTGATCCATAGGGAATTCTCACCCCTGAAGACATGTGAATACAATGGCACTGAATACAGTGAAAGTAGATACAGTCCCCTATAAACACTGCACTACTGCAGAGCCCAGACATGGGGTCAATTCCATTTTGTCAATTCCAATTGATTGCAATTTCACATCAAATTTATCAATTCCAAATTTATCGATTCCAATTCCATTTTCTTTCAATAAACAATTCCAAATTGCCCATCAATTCCAAATCAGGAATAGAATTAACCCCATGTCTGGCAGAGCCCTCATTGCCACTCGTCAACCAGCCATAACATTACAACCATCCATATTATTAATATATGTCAATTATTCAATTTAAAAACAAATCTAAGTAATTATCACACAAGAGCATAAAGTAAACATCTTACCTTTGGCAATTTGCCTTGTTTAAACAGCAAAATGTTAGAACCCGGGTAGACTTCTTCGAGTTTAACAAGACGTTTAAAGATTCCGTAATCTCTGTACAGATCTGGAGGTAAAATGATTGATAATAGTGAAACTATAATATGCCTGTAAGTGCATTTAGATAGTGTTGTTATCTATTAACAGACAAATTAACATAGGATGGTTGTATTATTTGAAATTAGAATATAATGATAAATCAAGAAGAAAAAGGCAAATAATCCTGGAAACAAGTCATCAACAAGAATGTGTACATTTAATTAAATGACATGATTTAATATAAACAAACAAACTAGAGCGTTAATTTTGATAAAACCTGCCATTAGAAAATGTCATTTTGCCTCAACTAATATTATTAAACACTTATTAATATGTAATCATAACTTTTATAATGAGAACAATTTTGCTATGATCTGACTACTATGATATGACTACCATGATCCGACTACTGAATTAATTTCTTGGGCCAACAACTGAGCATGTAGATGTCAACATTACTTATCTAACAATTTTTTTACTGGAAAATAATCAAAATATTACTTGTACTTTCATTGACAAGATATAGTAATACTACTAATAGAAGCAATTTAAACTCTTTAGTTATTCTAAATACCGTAACACATAAATTTTGTCAATGCTGTATCAAGCTATGGAGTTTGATTAAAACAGATTATGTTTGTGCAAGCAGAGCGAGTCAATTTCTTGTTGACCTCAGTCCTTCACCCTCATCTGTCATGTTCACTTTATCACAAATCATTACTAAAATTATGTTATCAAGTTTAAGGCAGTTGTTCAGAAAAAGGTAAAATAATTCATAGCTTACTTTTAATTTTTCCAGCATTGTAGAGTTTCTGGGCAAGATCTTCAACCAAATCACCAACAGCATCGCGACACGGCTGGAGCTCTTCAGGTGTAAAGTATCCTGTTACTATGGTGAATCCCTGAAGAAAACAGAAGAAAAAGCATCATGCTAATTTGTAATCAGTAGAACTGAGTATTCATAAAAATTTTGAATTTATCATAACACACAAACACATAGTTTAGTGTGTGTGTGTGTGTTCAATGCTGTGATTTTATACAAGTGAAACAAAGTAATATAAAGTAAAGAAATAATGGCAATTCTCTTTGTCCCTGGATAAAAGAAATACCAGTAATGATTATTCTGAGAAATAATGTATTGTATTCTGCTTTAAGGTAAAACTATCTTGTAATTAAGTGACCCTTTCGTGCCTCTTAGAGAAATATATTAAATGACCACAAGCCTGTAATTTGACATTTATAGCAGTAGCTAATAAAATTACAAAAAAAGCATATTTGTCCTACCATAATAGTATTATTAATACCCATAATTCTTCATTCACTGAACCTATTATACAAAATATATTATTTCATAATCAACTTATCACCATCAGGCATTGCTCTCTGAAACAAATTCTTATGATACATGTCTCATTTAATGAACTTCCAAAGAAAGACTGCACTCTGGACAAATATAACTCTGACCTGACCTTGCATATATTAACAACATAACATTTTAGGAATAAATTAAACAGTGTTAAGTGATCACCTCTTCAAAGAACTGTTTGATTTGTTTCTCATTTAGCTGTCCTGGTTTGTTCTCTTTTACTGGAGGTGGAATCTTGGTAAATGGTTCTGGATAGGCAAGAGGAGTTGTATCTTCATGGTCTTTACCTCGTTCCAGCATCTCCTCAACATTGACATTTATGTGCGTACACATCTTGTCTGGAAAACTGCACCAAAATAAAATGCCACGGAAAAGAGTCAAAGCATATCATGGGAACAAACACTTCAATTTACCGTTATCACAGCAGAGCACACACAGATTAAAATTGACTGATAAAATGTGAACAGTCAACAGTGCACTGTCTTATGCAATGTATACAAATATATTAATGGACTTTGTCAATGATATCTACATGATTCATTTCAGCAGAAAGAAAAAATGATTCATGGAATGGACAAATACCAAAATATAATTATGTTGAGCAAAGCAAAGAATCCCTATTTTACTATAGAGCTAAGCTATGTAATGTGTTTAGTAATGATGAATTGTGTATCAGCATAGTTTTAATTGATGACGTAAATTCAATTCTTCTTCTGAACATTAATTCTGATTGTTAATTTAGTAAAAATCTTAATGAAATTTCTCTCTTAACTCATACACAGATTTTTACTATCTGTGATGATAAAAATCATGATCAGATATTAATTTTTTAACTTCCTCTTCATGTTTCTCTCATATCATTTGTTTTGTTTATCTCATGTTTCTATTGTTACACCTTAATTAATAGCCTGTATGGTTTTCTGGACATTTTATCAAATACATCTTTAGCAATTAATGAATGTCATATGATTAATTGAACAACAAAAGATATAAGTTTTTTTGGCAAACTAAATGTACACATTCTAGAGCTGTCAGTGTACAGGATGGTGAATGAAATTAACATATAAATAAACCAAAAGGGTCTAACAAGATGTTATAGATAACAATTATGAAAAATTGTTTAGGAAAATTAGGGACTGGTTCATTGCCATTAGGAAGTCAGCTAATGTAATGAAACATGCCATTTAGTTATGTACATTTTAAAAATATTACGACTTGTAGTACAATATCAAATGCAAATGTAGTAAATACAGCAATTGTTATAAAATCTTGTCAAAAGAAACATTATGAAAGACTATAAAGATATTATTTGCACATTGAAATATCTCTTTACAGATGAAGTTGTTATTATAAAAAATAACAGCCCATTTTTCATTTAGCACTAATAGAACATTTAATTATTACTTATATCAGATATAATTTTTAATATTTTGTCCCAGGTTTCATAATTAAGCTAGAACTTGTTTAGACAAATATATAAATTATATTTTTGTATGAATTCAAGATTAAACACATAAATATCAAACATGTTTAAATGCAGCCCACATTATATATAATAGTTAACAGACATGTAACAATTAAATAACATCTTATTTAGTACTACAGTAAGTATGTTTTGGTGTGTGTGTGTGTGTGTGTGTGTGCACATGTATGTATGCTATTTGGTAATTGCTATTTTTGAAGTGTAATTGCAATTGATATCTATAAATAATGTGTTATTTGTATAGTTTGATCCCAAGTCTGGCTGTGTATTTACTATATACTTTTTGTGCATTCTGATAATGATATGAAGTTGATTTCCTTATCAGTAGATCAATCAATATGTGTTATTTCAGTGAAACCTGCTAAAATCCATTTATTAAATTAATATAAAAGATTCCACTTAATAAAATATATTATCACTACCATGCAGACTAGATTTAGGATATAAGCATGTATTAACACTTGTAATTTGTTGTGTATCACCAAGATAACTAGTTCCTCTACATATCTATTAATATTATCATAATATAGTTTGTCTCAGTGAGTGGTTGAGGTTGACTTGATATTATCTACCTCATCCGTGTACCATATTATGGTAGTCATATTTATGTAGCAATAACAGTACATATCTAATATTATTACAATTGCTACTACAATTGTGTACTCAGGATATACCAAAATCTTCCTGGTCTACCAATTTTAGTAATTGATAAGAACACTTGACAGGATCATATGACATGTGGCGCCACCCCGTGGGCCTGGCCTTGAGCCTTTCGACAAGGGTTTTTCTACGGCGATTTCTCTTTTTTGCGGAACTAATTTCTGAATGAACGTCTCGTATGATGCTGTAGCAAACATATATATGTGACTTAACAACGATCCTACCTGAATACAACAGAGATATGGAATATTTTACATCAGGTCATTTAAAAGACGGTTAGATCTAGATGCTGCAGCGACAAAATAAATGTAACTTGTATCGACTATGTTCGCAAGGGGCAGCACTATAGCTAAATATTCCGTGAACAGAATGCTGGCGTTCGTTTGGGTATGGTTGGGGGATTGAACTTGAAGGCCATAAGGTTGTTGTTGTTTTTCGAAGGAAATTATTATATTGTATGTTAATAATAATATTAATATATAAATCTGAAAGGCATTTCTATTTTCTCAACTGTCCTGGTGTCTGCTTGGACACAAGAAACTGAAGAGCATAAGCAATTATAGGCTTCTATGGTTTCAGTAATTTAAACCTGTTTGATAGCAGTGGCTGAAACAATAAATTTATGCTTTCACGGATCTTTTGAGACTTTGGAGCAAAGATAAGAGGATAGGGATAAACCACAAAAATTGGACTGATTCAACCTATAAACTTAACGTACCTAGATTAATTGCTGTATCCGCGAGGGCGAAGCAGATGTGTTCTGTATCTTATTAATTGTTTGTTATGATTTTTAATAATGGACGTAATCACAAGAGAAAACTTTACTGGTAGCTCCTCTACTATATAGTACATGCAAAAACCGAGCTGTGCGTGCGTGTGTGTGTGGCATCGCTGATTACTCCATATATCCTGATTATCTTACCATATATACATACATTGCCATCAACCGGTAATTGTCGGGAGTAACCTCACCCATAACTTATTGTAATTGTCTCGTTTAAATAAACCAAATCCAGAATGAACAATCACAGAATGATTTCTGAGGCTAAAACATTATCAGTAGACAGTCATATTGTAGGTAATAAAACTTTACAAGACCGGGCCGAATCGGAAATATTATCTAGCAGTAATAATTTGAAACAATAGGATATTAATTGTTTGGTAATTATAACAACATAAATACACAGCTCTGATTCTTTGGATATATTCACGAGGTGGATGTAACTGGTCATATATAAATATAAACCCCACGCCACCATTTTGTTTGTTTGTATATGACATTATACAAAATGGCAATAAACCGAAATTTTCTTTTAACTGACGAAGACAAATGAAAGTCAACACCAGATTTATATGTCGACTGAAAATTAGAAACAATTAAATGACAGAATTAAGCCTCAGAATACTTGACCTTTCCGGCCATATAACCCTCCATGAACGCTAATCATGATGATGATTGATGTTTCAGGTATGCCCACGCCGAAATTCGAACTCGGATGGTCTAGTGATCTGTGGTTCAACGCGCTACCAGTTAGACCACAGAGGTGCCCCTCCACGAACGCAGAAGACCATTGCCGAAAGATCATATGTCACTTATGGTAAAGTCCTCTTACAGCATCGATATTTCTATTCACGCGTATATAATAGTTTACTATGTGTATTTTTCTTTACGTAGCACCTGTCAACGGTGAACTATCGTGTACTTTGTCATTATGAATTTTGCTAACCCAATTTCCGAATATGACGCCACGTACGTACGTTAGAACATAAATTGTATAATGTATATGCTACTTGTAAACAATTATATGTTGTAGTGTCCGACTGTCAGGAGTGTATACGTCAGTCTATGTATCTTGAGAATAAAGAGTTCTGTTTGGCCTGTCTAACATGACCATTGCGTTTTTGTGTATGTGCACCTAAACATAACATAAACGAAAGACCCCAAGCCGAAAAACTGCCTATCAATGTAAATAAACATTGATCTACAAGAATAAAGTAAAACGCATTTTGTTTATGGATTAATGGTAATCTCTTGTGCGAAAGTGTGGATTTTTGCGAATATATTCAAATATATTCTATTTATATCAATAGAACTAATACAAATTGACATTCTGTGTATGTCGTCCCATAGCTATAAAACACAGACGAGCCAGCACTGTTCAATGTTCAAAACAAACCTGGGATGGTCTCACAAAAGAAAAAGACCGATCTAGGCGAAATGCGTTGCATCGGTTACCAAATGCGGTCTCGGGTTAGAAACGCTATGGCGCCCACAGTTAATAGGGGATGGCAATTTTTTACTAACGGTAAACACTGGAAATCTTTCAGCAAATTATTTCATATTACATAGAGACTGAGACTAGTATTTCAGATGAACGATTTTGTCTTTCCAAAGGATTTAACACGCTATTTATCAGAATAGAAACCAATGCTCCCTTGGGAGTTGAGATATGTCCTGGGTGGAAACAGGTCTGAGTCAGGGATAATAATATTGTAAAGCACCTTAGAGTAGCTTCTAGCTGAATATCACATATTATTATTATTATTATTATAATGATTGAGCTGACCGATCTTTCCAAATGAATGACACAGCTAAACCTTCGTTATTCATGTTGACTTAAATGTAGGGGATTTTTAGCATGGGTTTCAATGTATTAATTAAATTATTTTAAAATTAAACTTTTAGCTGAAGATTTTTTAATATCTAAAATGTAGATATAAAGGGGAATTTGCACGTTTTGGAAATATAATTTTTACTTGTACCTGGGAACCAATCATATATTTATTACCTATATTATTAAATAATTGTTTTATTACATTAGAGTATTAACACCCCATTAGCATAAACATTGCATGAATGGCTGATCCAGAGAATAAAATAGTTCACTTTCAATACAAGATATCATGCATAAATACCAATGTTAAAGTAATAGGAATCACCCATTGAATTATAATTTATGTGATCAGTGATTTTATCCACTCACATCATCATGTCAGATGGCAAAGATTCTACAAAAAATAAGTTTGAACTAGACAGGCCGGACCATGACAGCCATGCAAATCGCGCAGAAAGTTACTTAGTTTAGTGGCATATATATCTATTGGGTGAAGTCTATGCTATTCCTATTAATTGCAAATTATCATCTGGAGATCACATACCCTTAATGGACTATAAATAAAATTAAAAAAATAGCGAGTAAATAGCCTATATATACAGCATTTCAGTAAGACGCATAAATCGCCATCCAACACAGTGATTTTTAGACTTCTAACCCGAGAGTGAAATTCAGCCGCATGGTGGCACCAGGGGTAATTGAATCGGTCTATTGAAACGCTAGAGTATTGGCTCAGATTCGTACAACCATAAAATTAATGGAGACTGACTACGTACGCTTCAACACAGTTGATGACTACGGATTTGTCCCTCAAGTATTGAGGGCATGCAGTAGTTTAATTTTTTTAAAGAAAAAGCAGCTGGACTGGACCACATACAGCCCGAGAATGTATGAGCATGTATATATATATATATATATATATATATATATATATAATAGTAATTATATATATATATATATATATATATATATATATATATATATATATATAGTGCCAATTAGTTGTTTAGAGCTTAAATAGAGGCGTTACTCTTGCCGCGCCATGTTGAATTTTGAACCAGTGGCGCCTCCAGCGACCGGAGGTATTTCTCAGATAAACAAAAGCTTTCTGGTTGTCCACATGTGATCGTGTACATGTGTGCGCATGGTTGCCAATACTAGTACTATATGTATTAGATGATCACATACTCTTTTATTAATTAACACTTTAATTGTGCACACATGATATCGAAAAAAAAACCGAAGCTCTGAAAGTGATTTCACAGCCCAGTCACTTAATTCATAGCGTACAATTTGCGATCACTTGACAGCTGATCAGCAAATAATTGAACGTGGTTTAGGTTTATTTCACAGCTTTGTGTATGGAAACAAGTAGGTATTTATGAGGTAAATGTATACAAACATACTTTCATCATGTCAGTTTATCATAGTCGAAATTTATTTATTTATTTGGATATATACATATAATGATATATACAGCTATTATAACGCAAACATAACACAATTCACCATATATTCATTATATCCGTTTATCATATATTAACTAAAAAAATCATAAGTTCATTTAAAGTCTACACCTCAATAATATAGACCATGCAATATAGGCCTGACCAGCTGAGAACAAAGAATATACATGGAATATTAACAATGTTTATGTTTGCGTCAACATGTTAGAAATAGAGAAATTAGTACATTCATATAATAAGCGGCATCAAATCTCTTGTGCCACGGGTCTATCTACAGTTACAATCGGCCATTTGTTATCAAATGGACAGAATAACCCAAATTGCTTCCAGCTAAACAACCACTACTACAAAAATATGACATTTAGTCCAGATCAGTGAACTGTTTAAAGTTAAATAGAATATACCCAGAGATGTAATAGACACATGCATTGACTACTGTAACAGATAACCCAAAATCATCTATCACTTCCAATATCAGTAAATCTGTATTCAAGAGATTGGCTTGTTTACATGGTATCTCATCATCATAGAACTTCAAGGACTGAAACAGAACAATACCTTGTAAAATAATGACTTGAACCAAGTGCATACATAATGTGTAAACACATGTTTTCCTTTTTTCGGGTTGGTTAAAGAATTTGATTTGATATGCATTTAAGTTATGAATTAAGAGAAGTATACCAATTAAAGCACATGAGCTAAACATTCAGGTACTAATTCAGGTGCTGGTAATCCTTTTTTGTATTAAGATATGAAATGGGCTTTGATGCCTTGTTTCTTATTTAATTAATTTTATAATACCAATTTTTACCATTACTATTTATAAATATTAATTACCATCACAGCTGGCCCTGTCTCCTGTATAGGTCTCCTATCTGTTAATACCTTCCTCTTTGATTTCAGTGGATGGATGCGGTGGATTTGGTACATCAAAAATAGTTAGAATAGCATTCTAGATAAGTTGTCTGGTTCATGAATTCCATTTCAGTGAAATGCATATCATACATTCTACAATTACTATTCAAGTAATTTAAATCTTTCCTCGTCATATATCTGAACGACAACAATTAATAACCCATCTTTTACTTCATTCAATAGAAAAAATAGCAAAATGAATGTTTCTACCACTAGTTGAGGTATTTAATAATTACTTTCATAACATTTAAATTATAAATAGAAGTCCATATATATCAATAAGTACCAAATGCTTAGGTTTAAAAATAAATATGGATGCTGGAGATCATGTAATGCTCAGCTACTTATAATTATTGTAATTAGGGGAAAATTATCTGATTATAGTAAGTAATTTTAGAAGTCCAATTATATTATTAATAATAATAAAGTAAAATATACCTTCCGCCCGTAACATATTCAGTGGCTCCAGTACATGCAACTGTAAGCTTATGTATATCTTACATACACATTTTGTGATTAATAGGTTGATATTGTTCAATAAAATTTAATAAGATTTTGTCTGAAACAAATATAGATCTAGATAGATCCTGCTTGGGCCTACTGCTTGGGTCATGTCAAGTAGGGGCGTGTCTACTTCAAATTATCGTGCTTATTTTTTAAAATATTCTTTATTTAAAAAAGCCAGAACATATCAAATTTTTACACTAGCTTTCATTTCCTTTCGGGGATGTCTTTATTTGTGCATACTTTTTTCTGTTACTGCAGCCAGAAGCGGCGCAGAATGAACCAGTGACATTAGGCGCCATGTTAAAGAAGGGAGCTGTCCGTGACAATCTACCTCCGGTCGCTAGGGCCCTGGCGTTCCATGAATTCAAAATGGCGTCCCATGTTAAAACCCGAAGTAACACGTCTTCTTATAAATAGTTTTTGATAATACCTCGCACACATGATTAAAATAGATTGCTGCACCATGCAGTCATCTCTGGGAAGTTACGCTGAAGATTATGTTGAACCAACAAAACCACAGGCAGATTAATAGACCCATTGCATGATGACGTTGTGGGATTTATAGGGGGTCCGCTGAGCGATAATACCGTGATAATCCCGCCATTTTAACCTTAAACCTCAATGTTCCGGATCAGTTATAATCATGCCAAAAACTAACTTCTGCGTACCGTATTGTCATGCCACTAAGCGATATAAACATTTAAGCTGGCATGTGTTGGCCGCGGGATGAAATGCTGAGAAAGCGTTGGGTAGTTTTAATTCGAAATGACAATTTTTGAAATAGTGCCGGGTTTTTCGGCGTCGAGGCAAAGTTAAATTTAATAAAACATAAAACTGTGAATTATGTGTTAAAAATCCAAGTGTAATAGTTTGTCAATGATCTAGCTACTCGATCTGGTGTTTGGGGTGTGTGGGATGCCTGGCTTTGGGTATAGGGGTTGTATTAGGTACGAGTTGTCTAGAATTCAAATTACCTGGTTGTTTGTGAGATAGAATATCATGCCAACATTTGAGTAGTCACAGACTGCACGATAATCTTCAGTCAGCTTACCGTATCGGTCACTCTACAGAGACCGGGCTCCTGAAGGTCCATCATGAGCACTCGTTTGGAGTAACCGGAAGTGCCCTCTCCTGGATCAAATCTTATCTGAGTGACAGATCTCAGTGTGTTGTCATAGGAATGACGACATCAGAAGGTAAGTGCCTGAATTTTGGGGTGCCACAAGGATCGGTACTTGGACCACGTAAGTACTGTTTGTACTCAAAACCAATTAGTGCGAAATGTAGCCGACATAATTTACTCTACCACTGTTATGCAGATGATACCCAGGTTTATATGGCGATCATGCCCAAAACAACTTGGTCCGACGTTGCAAAGAAATTGGAAGCTTGTTTGGCTGATATCAGTACTTGGATGAGTGCAAACATGCTTAAGTTAAACGAGGAGAAGACAGAGCTCATTATCTTTAACCCAAAATATCAGGTTAGGATAAATGAGGAATTACGGCTTCAGGAAGCTAATAATACTGTTTCTGTAGCATCGTCAGTGAAGAACGTAGAAGTATATTTTTATACATCTCTTACCATGGAGAGGCAAGTAAATGCAATATCCAAAGCCTGTTATTACCAAATTCGTAATATTGGTCATATCAGGCGGTACATCACATTGGATGCTTGCAAAACACTGGCACACGCCTTGGTAACATCTCGGCTAGATTACGGCAACGCTCTCCTGTATGATCTTCCAAGCACACTGATGACACGGCTACAGAAAGTATAGAATTCTTCTGCCAGGTTAGTCACTCGCACCCATAAAAGAGAACATATAACACCAGTCTTGAACTCTCTGCATTGGCTTCCGGTTATATATAAGTTGCAGTACAAGATTTTTATGTACATTTTTAAGGCACTTCAATGGACTGCCCCTCAGTACTTAGAGGAACTTGTCGTTCCGTATCAGCCGACAAGGTCTCTACTGTCTGGAGCATTATTAGCTCTACCAACAACACGTGGAGTGACATACGGTAATAGATGTTTCAGAAAGGCTGCTGCAACCTTATGGAAAGAAGATAAAAACTAATCTTTTTGTTTCAGATTTTCCTACCTGAATATATTATGTATTTGGCTGGAAAGAATTAAGAATTAAGAATTTAAGATGTAAATCTGTTACATCCATAGAATTACTTATTGTCAAGCGCCTTAGAGTAACCTTTTACAGGTTATATAGGGCGCTATATAAATTTTGTATATAATTATTAGTATAACATTTGAGCAAGAAGTGATGTAGGAATGGTAATTTTAAAAAAAAGGTGCCTCGATCCGTGGTCTAAATGGTAACGCGGTGATCACAGCTAGAACACTACCACCTAAGTTTAAATCGCGGTGTGGGCATATCTGAAGAGTGTTTCATCCATGACTTCGCCTCATTAATTACCCTTTGAAGTCACTCGGCCCATTTAGCCTAACATGTGCACAAAAGTGGTCGTAAAACACCAATCATCATCATCATCTAAACCAAGAGTCGGCAACCTACAGACCGCGACATTATTCTGGAGTTTAGAGTATTTGAGGATTATAAAGTATTTGTAAAGTATTGATATTCCCACATCTCTTTTAACTTACACATTCGTTTCGGCCGTCACTGAGTGCGTAATTATCAAAACAACCAGTTAACTAATAATCCCTGTTAAACTGTCCTTTGACAATATCGACAATCCTCGGCAAATCAGGACCTGGGTAGCCTTTTAAGCCCTCTTTCATAATAACGATCACCGGGAGCAGATATTTATAGTGTTTTTTTTTTAAATTCTATCAAAATCCTCGTTGGATGCCATACTGATATAATATTGGATAAAAACTGCGAGAACAATTCAAAACTCGATTTGTAGATCTGTGCGCATCAACAACCAGGCTTTTGCATTATTTGCACGTTCAATCGCAGTAACTGTGGACAGTGTTGCCATTCACTCATCTGCAGAAGGAACTGATTGATTTGCAATGCAACACTGATTTGAAAACCAAGTTTACTGAAGTTACGATAGTTAAGTTTTACTAACAATATATTTCAGCTGACCAGTTCTCGGAACTAATGCACCACGCTCAAATAATAATTGGAAACACGTACCTATGTGAACAACTGTTCACCAAAGTGATTTTTTAAAAGAGCCTGATATTCAGGGGTTGGTGCACCAGACCACGTATTAAAAATAAAATTAAACATCACATATACATATAATTAATTCGTTCACGTTTTTATTTTTATTGTATGGTATTTTAAGTTATGGTACACACACAATGTATTATGCAGCTTCTTGCGTTTGAAAATTGCTCTCTACTACCCATACCGTTCGAAAAGAAATTCATATATTGGTGACATTTGGTCTCAGATGCTCAAAACCCCTTCATTTTCAGAGACCAGACCACGCATTGAATTGAAAATAAAATTAAACATTACATATACATTCGTTTATTTTTATTTTTTATTGTATGGTGACAGTTCGTCTCAAGTGCTCCCAAACCCCTTCATTTTGAAAAAAATCTGCTAGTGGGACCCATCCCAAACCATCCCACTCGATGCGTCGCGCCTCATCCGGCCCACTGACCAAGTCTAGTTTTACGATTTGGCCCTCCCCTCAAAAAGGTTGCTGATCCCTGCATGATCTAAATCAAAGGGCTGTTTTAAATTAATGGTACAAGCCAGTTTTTAAATGCACACATTATCAAGGTGAATAATACAACAAAATGGGTGGAAGGTAATGAAGTACAAGATCTTAAAAATATGTTGTTTTATATATATATATATATATATATATATATATATATATATATATAAGGTAAGGATCTGGAATATTATCGATATATATGAATCTCATATTTCGATCATGATCAGATAGGCGCATATACTGATATAGATATCACCATTTGGGTTATTATTTATCGGAAGCCAATAATACCAATCTTGGTCACACGCACTGACACCTAGCGAATATCCTATGAACCATCCGCTATTCGTTAGCACGGTTAAAAAGTGTTGGTGACGAGTTGATGCCATTTTCTTATGTCAACCGGAAGTAAACTGTGGGGAACAAAAGCGGTTCTTGTTATGGTTTTGAATAAATAGCGTAAATCCACGACGAAAACAAAATGTATAGGTGAGAAAGTATTGTTCTGCACATTGAATAATGTTTAGGGTTTCACGTGTGCGCGCGAGGCCGTTGTAAATAGTTTCGGAGGGCGAGCAGGGACAGCGTATTCGAGGTACCCCCTACCTGTCTGCTGCCTGTCTGGCGGGGAGTTTCGGCGTTTGTTGACATTGTTGTGTGTTGAAAGCGTTTGCCGTTACCTTGACCTTAAGTGTGAACCCGTAATGTGACCGTGTGCATTGCGTCATTGTGCGAACACCTGGTGCTGTTCCGCTTGAACGATGCTGTTCTAATTTTAGTGAACATCTTACTGTGTTGAAAAACCTAAGACTAGACCTCTTATATAAGTAATAAACTATTATTAAACTTATGTACAACTGCTTTCATAATAAAACTGCATTCCCATTAGCATTATTGGGCTGTTGAAGTTTACTTATTTCTTTCCTGAGAACTATTGACTCATGTTTAGGAATGCATATTTCCCAGATGGCAGATGTTCAGTGTTGTTTATATTACATTATTTAGATCCAAATTTACCGAGTGCTGCCACTGTCATTAAATTAGTCAATAAGTCCCCTTTGTTTAGCTTTAAAAATATATCTGTGCCACATGAATTTTTTTGAGACAGCATATTTGTATTTATTAACAAATAAAAGTACATCATGATTGGTTATAGTTCTGGTTACTTTTTGATCATGTAAGGTTAATGAAAGAAACAAAAGTAAATTTTTGCAGCTAACTTGGGAATAATAGCTGATTTTTTTGTATCCATGTTTAACATTTATATTAATGTAATACTGGTATTTTTGTTTTAATTAATAGATTATAATTTGCAGAAAATTACTTTCTCTTGTTTCATTATATTGAGATTCAGTAAGGCTGTTAAGATTGATCTATTAACATTTTTGCTTAGTAACATTTAAAAAATGGAACTTTGTTATAAAATTTTGTTCATAGTTTTAACAATACAAAGAAAAAACTAGCCATAAAATGCTTATCTGATGATGAACCAGTTGTCTTTTGGGTCCCGCCTTTTAATGAAAATACCATTTTAGAATATTCCCAACAGCAAAATCTCATTAATGTTTGCTACAGTTATTAAAGTCTTCTTGCTTTTGAGGTTTTTATTATTTAATGATTGTTAATCACTTTGACACTGGTTACTCTATTTGGCTTAATATTGGAATAGGGACTCATTAAATAATTTTAAAATGAATGTAAATTGATTTTAATGATGATTTGTTAATATTTAATGTAGATATAAAGGGCAATTTGCAAGTTTTGGAAAGATTATTTTTACTTGTACCAAGGAACCAATTATATATGTATTGGCTATATTATTAAATAAATAAATGTTATTACATTAAAGTGATGGGAAAGGAAATTTCACATTTCAAAGTAAATATAACGTAATAAACTATTATTTTATTCCTAGGGATGCAACAATTAATTACAATATTTGTAGTTTTAGCCCTTCGGTTAGATTCACCAATTTGCAAGTTGTAGTTTATTTCAATTTTTTTAAATAGCATTTTATTCTTCTGATGACCCATGGGTTTCAACCAATCATGGTACTCTATTCCCTAGCACGTGATATTTGCGTGGGCTAGCCCAGATCAAATCCTGTCATCACTGAGGGCAAAGAAATGTTTCTCAGCAATTTGTCTAAGCCATCAAAATCATATAAATCATTTGTTGAAAATATTTTGGCCACCCAATAACAGAAACAACTGGGAGTGGAAGAGAAATTAAAAACGAACTAATTGTCAGCCACATTTGATGTATCATAATATAAGTCTGGAAATACTACGAACATGATCCAGCATTTATACAGACACAACCCGGAATATTCTTCGATTTTGTGAGTTTTGGTTTCATTACATGTTAAACAAAAGATGCCATTCAATTCTCCATGATAAAATCCCATTACAAGCCAAATTGGGAAATTCAGAGTGACAGATCTGAGACCATACACAGTGATGGAGAAGCGATGATTTAAAGAGCTCCTGCATGTTCTGGAGCCAAAGTATGAGACATGCAATATAGGCCCTACAACATTTATGAGGTGACAGTTAATTAAATAGAGCGAAGTGGGTAGTTACGGACCATTGATAGCCAACCCATATTAAATATTTTTTGTGATAACTTTATAACTCACACAACATTGTCTACAGTGCCGGTTCTTTGGGAATCGGAACTGGAAGTTTCCTCTTAAATTCTTCATTTTATATGTGGGCATAACTAATAACTAAAGCTATTAAGTTAGGTATATGTTCCTGGAATAATTTTTATGTTTCTGCTATTTCTTTTTACTAATGTTAGTACTTGTAACCAAGGTTGCCAAACAAATCCTGATTTAAAAACAATCAGATTTATTTTTATTTAGATAAGATTTAAAAATAATTAAATCAATTTTTTTTTACAAACAATAGTCAAACATTTCTTCTGGTATGTATTCAGCGTGGGATAACTATCAATAATGAATTCATCCAGGCTAAACACCAAGTACTTAAACATTGACTCAGTAATTACCATAATGCAGGGAAAACGTATGACGTCACGTGACAGATCATCCCAAATTCATCTAATTTACCACATTGAAGTTTTGCTTGACACCTTCTATTGTGTTGATTTCCCAAGGTCATCCCAATGATAGAGTTGGCGGAATTGTCACTCAACTGTATGACTTGTTAAGACTACATTAATTGGTTTTGAAATCTAATTGCAGTTCAATTATAAATATATGTAAATTTAATTATCCAGCACAAGTTCATCCTACAGTTATTCCACAAGTAGTTTAGATATTACCAAAAGGTATTTTTGTTTTCTAGTCATATCATTTGTTTTTATCATAAATGAAAAGTGTTTATTAAAAATAAAGTTGCTGCTTTAAGCTTTTTGAAATTAGTTTATTGAAAAAGATATGTCTGATCACTGGCATGCTGGAGTAAAGTATTGTGAATAAATCAAACTGTGGACTGAATATCGAATAGAAAATAATAAAAAATTGAATTGTCCCATCCCTAACTACCAGAAGTACCTTAAAAGTGACGGGAATGTAAAAGCAAATGTAACGTACCAAACAATTATTTTATTCCCTATCAGATGTACTACTACACAAAACAAGTCGAACCACCAGCTATCATAATTCCATTAAAATGATCCCAAAGTCCTTAATTTCCTAACTTTCATGAGCCATTGCTAGTGTGTACTACACTTGCTAGGGATTATCATGTGATGTCATCTTTGCCAAACATAATGTAGTGTCACAAGCGTCTTGACCAGTTGATAGACAAAATGTCAGATTCCAAAGAAAGTTTTGACATTTTCAGGGATATCAAGCCTTATAACTTTGAACCACTTGCAAAAAAGGGTCACAGACAGTGTTAATTGTGAGGAATTAGCAGCAGCAAGTGCAGACGTGCATCTAGATCCAGCCACCTGTGCCACTGATACCAGGCTCTGTTCCACAAGTATAAGCTTAATTGACAAGTCAACACAACTGTCATTTAAAATAAAGTGATATTCATCTGTACATGGGAGCCCAAATGGATGTTGAACAGCATATAATGTTAATGCCTGTTATTTAGCAGGCACAAATTTATATGAAGACATGAATCTCTTGTTTTAATAAATGCGCCTATCAGATTAAAGACATCGATGGGTTTCTTTCGTCAGTATAAATTCACAACCATCCGACTTTTAGGACGTGTCAACCGTTTTATAGGTGGACCGCAAAACAAGATGGAGCACTCTCAGGTTGGGTGATAATAGGGAGTTCACTTATTCACCCCATTTTGCGCCATCCTTGAAGATTACATACAACTGTTTATTTCATAAATGTTCCCAGTAATTGTTTAATCATTTGTTGACTTAAACATAAATATTACCTCAGTGCTTGTGTGGAAAATAAAATATTTCTGCCAAATTTCACCAAAAGTGACAGAAATAGTGCATATTTTCAGATGAAGGTAGCAGCTGATACAATATGATCAAAACAGAGGTCTTTTATATACAAAATATGATTCCTAATCGCAATAAATAAAACATACGCAATAGCTGTGAATTAACAAACAATTAAACTTATTTAGTGGGTGGAGTCACACAATAAATGAGGGTTGTGATTTGGCTGATTGAGGCAAGGTGGTGTTTAATTAAGTTTGTAATCAATAAATCTACTGGTGGGTCAGTTGTGGCTATGAATTACAAACTGTGAAATGTGTTCAAATTATTTTATCGTCAGTTGCAGATTTCATGTAAAAATGGTCTGTCATGGATTCTACAAATCGGGATCCAAGGTCTGACCATGTTATATCCGATTTCATGTTATAGCGGACTACAGTATAACGGGCCTAATGTATAATGAATAAACAAGAACCATATTTTTGGATGCTGTTTTACACACGATTTAAAATGTGAAGTATAATACCCATTTGTTTGACATTTTGGAAAATCTATATTTCACAGAGCTCATTAGTTGTATAAAAAATAATCTTGATGAAAATAGTATCAACAAAATATTCACCAGTATTGGAGATATGCTCATAAATTTTTTGAATAATTGTTGTCATGAATTTCTGCTCTTTGACATTACTGTTACCGTAGGTCCCGGCCATTACGCTGAGGATGGTTTTTAGGTCTAAAATATCATGATTTATGGTATTACCACCCAATAAGCTGACCTAAAAATCTGAACTTTTCCCTGCAGTATTTCCAGGTGACGTTTTGAACACAGAAAATAATTTTTTTCTTCATAATTCGTTATTCATACTAATGTGTTTTGTTTACTGTTAATAGATCAAGGCAAATTATAACCATCGTTTACACAAACTGTTAGCACATAGGTAGGACCTCAAACTTATATTAACAGCGTGATTAAACATTCAATGAACAGTTAGTAACTATAACTCTCTATTGAAAACAAATTAATTAATCAGTAATTATCCCATTATTAGTATAAATATGCCCATACAAAATATGTATATGGGGGCACCTAATGTCTCTACGTGCAAATGAATGAGATACAGTGCTCTTGGGTACGGGATGTCTTGAATACGAGTTGTCATTTTACCAGCGCTTTGTCTTTCAGATTAATTTTCAAAGAATACTTTTGTTTCCATGTTAAAAATACTGAAATAGTAAATATTTGAAACAAGTTGTCATACAAGACACCATATCATCTAAAACTTGCCTTTTTCTTAGAAAGTACATATCAGACTTGGGGTCAATTAAATTCCGGAATTGGAATTGATGGTCAATACCAATTTTGGAATTAATTATTTAAAAAATAATGGAATTGAGAAATTTGGAATTGAAGAAATCCAGAAATTAATTTACCATTTTTATAATGTTAACACTTACATGTGGTGTTACCATTATACTGGAACCATAATGATCCAGAACTTTGGTTCCTTTATATATATATATATATATATATATATAGTGTGTGTGTATAAGATACACACACCGACCGTGGCAACCCATGTGAGCATTTAACCAATTAAAATGGTCTGGATACAGTACGTGAGCTCTGCCATCAACACTGTGACACCACCACATAGCATACCTATAATATATATAGAGATATTGCTATTTAGGAATTAATTAATTTATCATCTCACTGGGAATGCCAATCTGGAGCCCAAATTGCCCTTCCTTTCTTAAAACTGTGACTACTATAGCCTGTCCCCAGACCTAACTGTTTTAATAACCATTTGAGGTATTTTGTAAACTTAACATATGCCAGTGGTTTAGTACCCAGCAGGATTGTGAAAGTAAGTACAGAATCTGACCCCTGGTTGGTGGAACTAAGCAAAAACATTTGTTTCAAGGCTCCTATTGGACAGTAGAATATAAACACATCTTTGATGATTGATGAATATACTTTTACTATGATCAGCTACTTGATATAATCAAATATCTCTAGCTAAAAGAGCATTCTGGTTAGGCTTGCGCTATTTTTTTACCATGCTAACACTTACATTTGGTATTACCAATATACTGGAACTAAATTAATCCAGAACACACGCACTTACATTTGGTATTACCAATATACTGGAACTAAATTAATCCAGAACACACACGCTTACATTTGGTATTACTAATATACTGGAACTAAATTAATCCAGAACACACACAGACACACATACACATGCACATACACACACTTTCTCTATTTATCTATATATATATATATATATATATCAGCTATGCACACTGACTGTGGCATCGTATGTGAGCATTTAACCAATTAAAATGGTCTGTATACCAAGGGCTCCACCCACAACATGGTGACACCACCACATATCATACCTGTAATCTGTACAGAGATATTGCAGACAAATTAATTTACCATTTAATTTTTTAATTCAGAAATATTTCTTCCATAGCAATCCTACTTGGAATATTAACTACTCGGAGTAGATATTCCAAGTACTCGGAGTACCTACTCATGGTAAAAAGTATTGGGCAAAAAATAACAGAATTGGAATTGAAAAATTGGGAATTGATAAATTTGAGGCGGAATTGGAATTTACCAAATGGAAATGATTGGAATTGACAAAATGGAATTGGTACATATTCAGTTTGTACTGTGAAATGAAGTGCAAGTTTTTTGTTCGTAAATGTATGCAACCATCAATGTTTCTAATTAATATATCTGTGCTAGGGTTTTATTTTACAGTACTGTTGATTAGTTGCTGATAATAATGAAGTTTTATTACATCTATATTGGTATTATTATTATTATTGGCTTCGTTTTTTTTACTCGTGCATGTATTTGTACAAGTCTTTTTAGAGCAAAATTGGCTTAGGCGTGTTGGCAAATAATGCAACTGTCCAAAAATAACCTGGAAGTATTTGTGGCTTTGATTAATTGCATGGGAATTTTGAATTGAAATCTCAGGGAAATATCACAGTAGACAAAACCTGTGATGATTCTCAGAGAATTTTGTTTTGTTTGTTAAATAGGCTGTGGAGAATGAAGATGAAAAGCTCCAAAGACATAGATGAGCCAGGATTTGAACCCCATTCTGAAATGTTTATGGTCAACTATGCTATTAGTTAGGTTGTGGAGATGCTTGGATATGTATTTAGTAATAAAAGGTTCAGGTTGAACTACAATTTATTTATGGCTAAATAACCCCCTCCCCCCTCCCCAAACTATCTCTGAGGGAGAATGGTCAGCTGAATATCATTCACTCTGTATTACAGTGATGATGAAGCTATTCATTCTTCCAGGTGAAACATATATTTCTTCTCCATAAACAACCCCGGAATTGTTCCAAAACACCCATTCAACCATCAGACCATTCCAGTAGATTTATGACTAAAACTAAATTAAATAGCCAACTGCAGTATTTGCTGCAGAAACTTTATTTGTATATGACAACTGTACTCATTGACAAGATGACCCAAATAGAGCATTGTCAGTTTTCTTCTTGGCCTTGGGAGAATGATTATACATGAATTTCAGACAATGAGATTGCTTTATTCTAATCCTTCCTGATTGGAATACAGTGTTAAGGAGAATTATGAATTATCATAAGAGCTAGTTGTGGTTTATAAATGTTAACATATTTCACGTTTGCTTAACGTTGCTTGGTATAGACATTTTAGGTACTTCTTGTAACTTTGTGTGTTTTAATTTCATTTCAGATGTGTAGCCGGTTAACATCTTTATGTTTAACCAGTTACCAGTGGTGGGTACTCAACCCCTCTCCTGTTCTTCTGTTTTGTGGACAAATATGGAGTCAAACAAAGTAATGTGTCCCACATTCAGTGTCATGCTCGTGAGAACCATTAAAGCACTTTGTGAGATCAACATCCGCTTCGATCACAAACTTGAGATCAGTGGTAGCCTGCACGTCCGGTCTGATGGTGATAAGGTGATGACGTGTCTAATTGATGAGGAATCGATCAAGGGTGCTCAGGATTTGTCAATCCTTGATGCTGTGCGCTTCACCATGCCTTATGCTGCTGCAGCTCTTGCCCCAATGGCAATTCCTGGTGGATTTGGTCAGCAGAGCGCTCAGCTTACTGAAGCACTGATGTCCCCAATGGGTCAGGTGATGCAGCCAACAGGTCTGCCAGTGACGACGGCCGAGAAGGAGAGCAAACACCTGACAAGCAACGGTGCGGCTGCCATTCCAAATACATCAAGGGAACAGCCTCAGGTCGTCAATATTGTTCCAACAGATCCACAGGCAGGTGCCCACACCATGGACATGGGAAGTCTGAATGTGCTGAATAACAAGACACCAGAAATGCACCAGTTAACTGAGAATGACACTGCTATGTTAATGCAGCACCGCCTGACTAATGATGGCACATCCCGTCCAGGTCAGGAAATCACTACAAGTAGTGCCAGCCACAAAGCAGACTCTTCCAAGTCATCAAGCCATGGATCCAAAATGGGATCGAAATCTAAAAGCAGCCATTCCAGCACAACTCCAAGCAGCACGATGACCAATACAACGGGCCAGACACTTCAGGTGCCTGTTGGTTCTCAGACGAGTCAGTCGACTGCCTCGTCACAGTCCACGCCAACCGCCCAGCAAAACCATGTCAAGTTGCCCAACATACAAACATTTGCTGGCATGCTGCCTCGATTGCCACAGATCAAAACAGAATCCAAAGACACGGCCAGTCCACTTCCACGAACCAGTGAACCGCCCAGCTTCCCGTCACCACCTCAGAATCTCTCGTCATCACCGATGTCAGCTGGTTATGGGGTTGACCCTTTGGTAGGTGTAAAAGTTGAAGTACAGTCGCAAGTTGACTCTGAGGGGAATGTCATTCAAAAGAAGAAGTATCAGTGTATGTTCTGTGGGATCTTTCTCTCAACCAAGTGTTACTTGAAAAACCACATAAATGCAATGCACACCAAAGCTCGTGTTTACCCATGTGAGGTGTGTGAGAAGTACTTCTATTCTGCTGGTGCACTGAGGATACACAAACTCCGCAACCACTGGCAGGGCTCAAAGAAACACAAATGTGATCACTGTGGTGAAACGTTCTTACTCCCAATAGAGCTTCGCAAGCATCTTATGAAAAAACATTCAGAACTTGAGGACTTTGAAGGCGGTGGCTCCAGCTCGGGCAATATCGGTAACCTGCCACGCAGCACAACCGACCCAAACACGGGGCCGTCGAGTGGCAGCAGCAGCCCCCGAGTTTACGTTGAGAAGTCGATGTATCCGTCAGCGCTTACACAGACGATGCAGAGCATCTCTCAAGCGGCAATGATCCATGGCAGTCCAGTGTTCCCAGCACCGATCCTACACACAACTGAATCCATCCATAAGGACGTGATCGACGGATCGGCTGCTACGGAGGCTGTCAGCCTTGAAACAGATGGACGTGTCCCCCAGGGAACACCTGTTTTCCCCAGTCCCATTGCACAGGCAATCAACCATCCAGGGGGAGCCACCAAATCAGCAATAAATGCATCTGTTGTAGAGACTTCGAATGAGTAAAGATCATCGACATTAGATGTAGAGTGCTGAGAGTGACCCTATTGTTTGTTGCTATTATTATAATATATGAGAGTTATCGCTGAACCAAATTCTATATTGTTATCCAACATTGTTGTTTACGAATAGTGCAGTCCCAATACATGGTTGTCATATAACTGAATACAAATATATGAATATATGAGCATTTTTTGCACAAATGTGGGTTTGTGTGCGTGTATGTCTGTTGATATCATGTGCAGTACTTTATACTGGTGCTTTTCAAAAGCACGTCATGTATTTAATGGGAGAAGCCTACAGAGAAGGTATATTTTGGCATAGTTCTGTCTATCAGCGGGACATTATGTAATCGAGTGATCTCTGGATCACCAATGCTGTTGTGTATGCTGTGCGTACCAGACATGATACTGTCATTATGTACCAGGGTTGGGTTCAATTTGTTTTATCAATACTGGCTTCTACAGTATTTATCAACATTATGATCTTGCTGGACTAGGTGAATGACACTTCAGGTAACTCATTTATATTCATTTGGAGCATTTACAGTTTCATCAAATGCCATCCAGTTATCACTTAAGCTCTACTCAGCAGCCAGTAGTTCTTCTTCATTGATGTTTGAAGTCTGGATTCTGTTGCACCGTCGGAACTGTTAGCATCTGGCATGGTGTAATGATATCACTCGAAGTGGGGGGGTGTATCTCTCCGAGGCTGCAACACTTGATAAATGCGATGGGGAGCTTCAGCTTGTTGAATTTTTATGAAGTCTGTGTTGAATTGCATGCAGAGTGGCATCAACCATTTGAATGTGGTTGTTGAATACTGCAGGTTTAACCCATTATTATGTGATGGTGACCAGTGTGCATGTATGTTTGTGTGTGCGTTTTCATGTGGGTAATATAGGCAGCATACATAGTAGTGGGGTGTATCTTCTAACAGTAATATCATCTGACTGTTGCATATGCAGTCAGTGGATAACCATGGTATTGTAAATTTTTCTTTCATGCATATGCATGCATCTGGGAGATATTCCTTTTATCAGATTATGGGGTGGCACCTGTATTTATTAAAGATCTTTCCTGTAAATATCCATCAAATTTTTTAGGGGCATTTCTAGTAATTTCTATACGTTGTATCATAATGGGTTTTTTTCATTTCGTGTAGCGCCGTTAAATTGGCCTCAACAAAATTTGATTAGTCATTTGCATTTGAACCTAACTTATCAGAGTGCTTGTTGTTCATCATTTTGTTTATGAGTGGTGAATTCATATGTCTTGTTTTGGCACATCGGTGGCAAGTTGGGTTTGCTCTAACCAACTGTGAACGTTGTCTGGAATTGAATCTTTATTCGATGAAGGGCAGAGAAATTGTATCAAAATGTTGATCCATAACCAATTATTAACAGTGAACTTTGCCTAAGAGTGCTTCATGGTTCTATTTTGTACAAGAATTTGACTGGTTAAATGTCGGCATCTAGGGTGACTTGGTCAGTTCATCCTTCCATCAGTATCATCACTGTTTATTCTGGTGTTAAGGTTACACTTTCCAGCTTACCTGATGATATACAACATATTGTTTAGATTCAGCGAGGAATATGGTTTCTTAAATGAATTGTCGCCTACCAGTCATAGCCAGTTTGTTGATGCATGATTTGCCTGTCAGAAATAATGCCATCCAATTTCTTAAAGAGCTTGACACATGAAATTGTTTCCCATTATAATTGGGTACTGAGCTGGTTGGTGTATAGCTGAGTGTGTTTAGCGTGTGTCACTGTTGCTTATAGGCCTGCTTTATACTGTTGTGTTTATCTTCATGGCGGCGGCTTCCATCAAGCATTCTGTACATTTATATGATATGATTAAAGTGTACTGCTGTAATATCTCTGACCATCTTGTTCGTGACATGGTGTTAAACAACTGCTTCTGTCCATTGGTTATGTAGAAATGGTCAGTATGCTTGTGGTGTGTATTTGTTGAACCATTGTGGAAATGCCTTTTGTTATACCTGTTGCTAGATTTTATCTGTAGCTCTCTCGATGCACGTGCGGGTGTGTCATATGAAACTGAATGGATGCGTAGAAAAGATTCGTTTGTGTTATAATTAGTCACTTCGTGCTTTATAACTTATCGAGCTTTATTAATATTTTTGCCATTATGTATTGCCTGCCTTGTGAACTTTTATTTAATTATTGTTACTTCCACTTGTCAGAGATGTTCTTGTAGAGCTTTTGTAATTAGAAAATTAAGTTTGGATCCAGATCAGTGACACAGATTAGTTTTCAGGGACCATACAATGATCTAGTTGAATCAAGGCAGTTTAATTCCTTACCAAAGACAGTCTACACTATTGGTTCCCATCAATTAGCTATATTCTCCTGGTTTATAAACACATACACCATGCATACACTATCTTCATTTGTCTCCCTGTGACACACACAAACACATATACACACAGGTCCCATATATATATATTATAAAATTACAACTTATATAGTTATAGTATAGTTGTTTCATATGGAGCAAGTACTTGTAATTGTTGTGGTACAGTTTGCTCACCATTTTTGGATCAGTGTGGAAATTTGGTAAATTAATCTTTAATCATGTTTAAAATCCGATGAAACACACATACACACAAATCCATAAAAGTACTACCTTACAAATAATGTGCAGCATATTCTTTTCATTTGGTTTTGCGGTTCTCACAGTGCCATTACATTTAACCCATTAACCATTTTGACTTGTTCCGTAGCAGAAAGGTGTTGTTTGAAGCCAGTTCCCTTTAGACGAGGAAGCTCTTTGTTTTGTTTGTTCTTTCAGTTGTTTGTTCTAAATGTTGTTCACATGGTTGATCCTTTGTTAATTATCTCATAATGTGTATTGTTGGTTGGTGTCTGATGTACATAAAGGATAAAGCTGTTTGTCAAAGTGATCTGCATCCGTTTCTAGTTTGTTCTAAGTCATCCACGTTCTCATTCCTCATGTGATTCTGCAGAGAGCCCACACACACACACACACACAGAGTATCCTAAACGAAATCTGTCTTATTAAGTAGTGTGCACTGATGAAATAATGTTCTCTGTGATTTGTTATCAGTCCATCTCTCAGACTTACTACGCAAGCACATATTTGTGAAAGTTCTGGTCCTACGTCAGCAACATTTATGTCCACATCTAATGCTATGATTTAAGACAATCAAGGAATTGCACTGTTTTATGGATGAGCCAAAAGTTGCTATCATGATGCACATCTGTACCCTCGTTTATCCTCCACCATTGGCGTGACTGGTCATAGATTCATATTGGATGGGAATATCCGATCTTCATTGTTATAAAGCTAGTTTTATAATACAATAGCAGTATGTACGGGTGATTTGATGAGGTAGGTCGCCGTTGGGCAATATAGGTGTGGCATGGTAGCAAATTTGTGATGAGCTGTTTTATTCAGTAAAAAGGCTTCCAGTTAGTGAGAGTGTTATTTTATAAAGTTTTAAGAAGATATAGTTTAACCTCCTGTGTTCTAACATCAGGTTCGGATCAGATCCGGACGACGTCTGGCTTTCAAAGAAAGTGTTTTTTTCACCTTGAGCAGGATGTTTCATCCAATCGACCAGCTTTAGGATGGTGTTGGTAGGCAGGAGGATAACAGAGAAATGAAATGATTTATGAGCATATGATGATGTGAGTCGTATGTACCAAATATTATACACAGATGAATGTTATATGCGGATAAATAAGTAGATAATGTGTGTACATATATATATCAGTGTGTCCAAGGACTGTTTATAAGCATAGGTGATATATGAAACTCTGTATGTGCATGTGCACATCAGCGTGTCTATATACATAGGCATCTACTGTACAGTGTCTAGTATTATAAATAGTCTGTCGCTTCATTGTGGTGATCTGTCCGTGTTTACTAAACTGACCAATTGGAGTCCACAGCACTGTTAGGCAATTTCATTAGAGAAAGCCTTGTACATAAAGTTTAAAGAACATTTATGTTGTAGATAACACATATTGCTGAAGTGAGATATGTGCATCTCATAACATTGTTCACTTACGTAGAATACACACACCAATTGGTGAACTATACACTAATGGCATGTAATATATATATATATATATATATAATATTATTCACAGAAGCAATCACCAGTTATTTTGTGATGTCTGATTTATTCAATATGCCAGATATTCTGCAAGAAGTGCCCAGGTTTGTGTACTCATGACTTGTCCATGCGTATATCTCACAGACCAAGTACACATGCAATGTTTCTTCATAAGAACCCCATCATATATTGATAACTTCTTTAAAGAGGCTTAAATATCACCAAAATGTACAGTACAGAGAGGAGAACAGCTTTAACTGTCAACTATATACATATGTGTACACTGTCCAGTGTTATTTCATGAAAATCTAGTGTTTGTGTAATCCTGTGGTTGGTTTTTTATTTAGAATGAGACCATTCACCTCAATCGTAGATGTCCCGATTGTATTTATCTCGATCATATAGGCTGTAATCCATGTGATGTAGAAACTATAAGATGGTGCTTTGTTAAATGATGAACCCATTTCCAGCTACATAATTATATTCATATGAAAAAGGACGATAGTTAAGGATGTTGCTGTGAATTTTATTATCAATGGGTTGACCTGGCACACACGGGTGAGCAAAATTGTTTATATTTTTGGCAGCAGGTTTGCTGTAACTAAATGGGTGACATTTTTCGCATCGCCTCGCCTGAACCAAAATAAAATTTCTTATGGCTGCTGGCAGCAGCACTATTACTGAAGAGAGGATCGTGTGAGTTGTTAGAAACTAGAAGTTATTTGGCTAAAATGTATTTACGTTAACATTCTCCTCTGTTTGATATTGAGGTCTTCAGGATCAGACAAAGAACAATCCTGTATTATACATCATGTTATCAAACACACGCACGAACACATTGTGTGCGTGCATGTGCTTAATGGTATTTGGATACAATTCCCAATGCGTTTCACATATAATCATGTGTTTGATGTGTTCCGATTTCATCGTGATTGAAGAGATAAACTGACACAGCAATAGATAGACCAACTTGTTGATTGTCATCTACATTGTATAAGTATATATATGTAGAAGATAGAATAAATATAGATTTATGTAAGTTCTTCATTTTACTGAGATTCACTAACTATATTTTGTATGTCCTCTCCCTTCCCCCCTCTCTCTCACTCACTCAGTGGGTGCCTTATACACTTAATTAGGTCGGTGCTAGGCATGTAATTTAAATAAACAGGAGATATTTCTTTCATTTTCCATTAATTTATTAAAATCAATAAACATAAGCAAACATGGCTAATCATACAGGGCACCATACAAATTGTACACATTATTAATGTAATAAACTGTTATCAATAACATTTTCATATCTAACAGGTGTTAAGACAAAAATTACACTTCCTTGGTCTGTGAACAATTAGTTGCCTGAATAATGCTGATGGAGTGAGCATTCAACAGCGACTATCACATAGCCAAACCTCCTGAAATAAACAACTGAAGTTAACATTTTGGCACAAAATACAACAAATGAATGCCTAAGAAGCTATACAAGCTCCCAGTTATGGATGTATAATTTGTAAGTCTTCAGTGACCTTGAACTTCGGTTGTTTCATAGCTATTATTTGATCCACTGGAGTTTTAACAAATTCATGTTTTACTATGTTAAGATTTAAAAAAATATCTTTACTCCGAACAGTAGTAACCCAGGTTACTCCAAAGGGCTCAGGTACATTCCCAGACTGCTATGTTTTCTTAATTACTGCTGTAATGATGATGTTATTGCTATAGTATAATAATCTTGAAAGTAGCACACACTTTTCACTCTCCACAAAACTGTCTTAAAAGATCACCTGTGTATGCTGGAGTTCTTAATAGATACGATATTTTATTTGACAGTAGATGTTTAGCAGAAAACTGGGAAGGGTCATCCATCCGACACTGGGGTAAAATCAACATAATTACATAGTTGGGGTCACTTTAGTTGATGGTGTTCAAGTTTGAAGTTCGGCACGTCAAGCTACTCGGCGGTTTGCTGTTATTTGGCTTCAATAAAGGACCAGAGAACAATATATATATATATATATATATATATAATGTCTAGATGGTTGCTGACAGATAATAATCATCGTCTTGTTGGTCATCATTGAACATGGCTTTGAAATGTTTAGATTTAACTACTGTAGTTTCATTCATCGGCACTTCCGCAGCCGGCAGAAATAAAAACCTGATTAGCAATTATTCACTTCTACAGTATTAGGAAGCCATAAAATATCCATTTCAATCATATTCACAGCGATCTTGAGATAGTGAGAGCCATGAATATTAAATATGGTATTATCACCAGTGTCGGTATAATATAGCCAGACTGTGAACTTGTCTAATGTTAAAGTATCCGAAGAGAGTTAGCCGTTCTCACAACATCAGAATAAATACAGCTGTCAATCAAAACTCTCTCTCTCACACACACACACACACACACAAAGACTGACAATTCATGATCTGGGTCAAGTATTGCCATGAGCTAAATTTTGTCATTAACTCTTACTATCTTAGCCCAGCTGCAGTATGTTACTTCACCAAGTTTAAAAGTCTGGACCATAATTAAAGGATAATGTTTACATACTCCATGATTGAGAAATAAAATAACATGCAATACTTCTAGTTATATTCATTAAATGTTATGATCATCCAGAAGATATTTTAGCACACAGACGCACACACAAAACAGCTTTGGGATTAACATCTATGAATTCTGTGTTTGAGGCCATTGATGCTTATTAAGAATATACAGTAAATATTCTACTGTTTTATATCATGTCATGTGATCAAATGTCAATATTCACAAAAAAAATGGCTTCGTGTAAAGACATTTTTCCCATCAAAGGTTACCTGTCACTTCAATGGCTGATCCTGTGATATAACTACTTCTGTCAGAAGCCAGAAATAAACAAGCTTCGGCCACTTCTGAGGACAAACAGAAACATTGAAAACAATTAATAATTCTTGTTGATGTTATAATTGATCTAAGGATTTAAGATTCGAGTTGGCACTAAAGTCGCAATGTCTCCATGGTTTAAGTACCCATACAATCTGGCACCCACTCTCAACAACCTATGGTGTATTGCTCCTAGCTGCCAGTTATTGACATATACACCTGGACAGATTCACCACTTCCTGTAACCAGTAATCATTTAGGGATCAACAAGTGAGCATGCAGAAGAGCATCAGGGATTTAGTGAGACATCTCTGTGGCTGCTGTTGATAGTTTGGTTGGACAGAGACAGCTAGCAGAAAGGATCCAATTAATGGCTTAAGTCTGAAAGATTTTTCCAGGGTTGGAAAAAAATCTAGATTTTTTCCGAATAAATCAAATAGATCTATATCCGTTTTTTCGATTAAATCAGATTTTTTCAATTAAATCAAATTTTTTCAACATTCTCGACCGTCTCATAATTCTGAAAATAAATAAATATGTGGAATATCATAATATACCAAATAGGCTGAACATTTCATTCTTAGCATTTCTAAAGAATTATGTACAAATTTAAACTTTATTTAAAAATACATACAGTTAAACAACTGGCAGTAAGATAATCTGAAAAAAATCATGTTGATTAAATAAATGATTTAGTTGATGATTTAATCAATTTGATTAAATCAATGCCAACCCCGGATCTTTCACTTTTCATTTTACCCCATTAGCATCTGACACCTAGGGACTGCTTAGCCCATTCACTTACCAAATAGTTGCTTTATTCCAACCAAAGACCCATGACCCAGTTAACCAGGACATTTTTTTGCAGGTTCAGGATCTAGAATTTGCCTGCTGCATCCTCAACCAAAGACAACATCCATAACTGAGTAAGCTAAAATGTGGAATTCATTCTCAATGTTGAGATATGTGGGAAGTCTGTTTCCAATCCCTGACTGTGATACAAAAAGGGGGGGGGGGTTCATCCAGCTAGACATCAGACAAGAAGTTGCTCCAAAAATTTCGTCTAATTGAAATTATGATTCAGCATTTATGTCCTGTGAGGAAACACAAATTTACAGACCAATTTCAGAACATTTATTATTATCATCATTCTGCATGCTGTAAGAGACAACTACATGTACAACTAAGTGATGCTATATGACTCTTTTATGTTGATGAGTTGTGCTCAACTACTCACTCACTCACTCACCACACACGCATTAAACATAACTTTTTTTTATGAAACGGAGAACCTGCCAGGTTTCAGCCAATCAAATTACCAATGAACCAACATATTTTATACATCAGTCAATTGTCAATCGATCTATGATACTCAAAGTGGTTTAATCTACCTCAGCTAGAACAAAGTACCGGAGTCAATTACTGATCTATGACTAAGTACACACAACCAGAGTTCACTCAGTCTGAGTGGACTGAATCAGATATTGATCTACAGCTGAATGGACCGAGTCAGATACTGATCTACAGTTGAATGGACCGAGTGTTTGATATTGATCTATATCTGAATGGACTGAATCGGATATTGATCTAGGTTGACAATGTTGCCTGATTGTACATGACAGTACCATGGGGAGTGGTTAGGGTGGGGGTATCAATTAATTAAGAACATTAACTCACATAAACATGCATAAGAATGTTTGATAAAATTAAGAACATAAACTAACGTTGAAGAATTATTGCTAGACTTAGTTTATAAAACAATTTTGTAAACCAAGTCTAGCAATATTTTTCTATTAGAAAATTAAATTGACTAATACAAATATTTTAAAAATTTCTTGTTAAATATTATTTAGTAATTACCTTCAGGCTGTCCCATTCTGCCAAGTGGTGTCTGTTTGACCATCATATCGATAACTTTTATCGGTATACAATCGGTCATTGATGTCTCTATGAAGCCAGGTAATACAACATTACATCGTATTCCGAAGCCTGCCAGCTCTTTGGCAGCAGTTTTTGTCAAACCAATAACACCAGCCTTTGAAGCTGCATAATTACTCTGTCCAAGATTTCCTATCTGGAATTATGTTTTGTAGAGAAACTAGCGATAAATATATATTAAGCTTGTTTCTGAAGTATTGAAATATAAAGTTCAGAACCAGATCTTGAGCCACTTTACATAACAGAAAATGAACAACTAAATATGTAATTGACGGATATTGAAAAATTATTACATCCATTACTTCCTAATAAAAATGGCTATGGTCATTCTGTGCGGGAGGTCGCAGGTTCGCACCCCCAATGTGGCACTACAGTAGGAGGAGTTTTTCATCCAGCCAGGCAACTGGCAAGGTTTTCCCAACTGAATATGCCATATACCATAAATTTGTTTAGAATTAGTCTCCGTAGAGAATCTATAAATTATAGACAATATGCGTCTCCCTGATTTGAGGTTGCCAGCTTCGTTAAAACTGCCATTATTATATCCTTTAATCAACTTAATCAAGGTCCGAAATATCCTCTTGAAATGGTCTGCTCTATATTTAGCAATTAGCCATCTAACATACCCTGTAGTATAAAGACTTCATATTAATGAGTATGCCATCCTAACATGTAGATAATCTAAGTACTGGTCTTATATATTACCAGCCAATCTGTACTAAATGTAACAATGTATCTGATATTGTTGTTAAATATATCAATCTTGATGATCTCGTCATCATGAAAAGTTAGCCGACTTGGAATGTTTCAGATAAGGAAATGTTTTGGTGATGCGACTTCAGCTGGATGCTCATTCCATCATGCGGTTTGGGAGTCACACAGAAATTGGGGAGTCGCCATTCTCCTTTGTGATTGTTTGAAGCATGAAGTTTTTTGAAAATTATTAATCAATCAGATTATTACAATATAAAGATAGAAGCGTGCAAGGAGAATGAAAGGACCTGGTTGACCGTGTCCCTATATGGCGTGTGAAAGACTGCGAGGATGTTCTGATAAGCCCGATTACAAAGATAGCTAATAAATCACTATCCCTGGGTGCTTTTCCAAGATCCATGAAACCTGCCCTCGTAAAATCATTAATTAAACAAATATTCTAAACTGTAATGTTCTAAACAATTGCAGACCTGGTTGAATTTTAACATTTTATCTAAAATTTTAGAAAGGTTGTTTGCTTTCTATCTCAACAAATACATATTCAATAATAACCTAAATAAATCATGAGTGCTGAAAACACTGAAACTTGGTATGTGTAAAAAGGATATTATAATGTCAATTGATCAAGGTGAAGTTGTTTTACTTGTTCTTCTAAACCTATTTGATGTATTCGATGCAGATGAGCACAATGTATTTTCTCCAGGTTCAAAGACATGTTTGGTTTATCAGGTAAAACACTTGAATGGCATCAACACCCCCCAAACAGTGTCTATTTATGGCATTTTGTCTCATGTTCTGTCACTGTTGTTATTTTGTGTCTCACAGGGATCAGTTCTTGATCCTTTGGTTTCCCTAAAATCCCTAAAATTACAGAATGGAACATCCTCCATTACCCGTAATGGGTCAGTAAAAATATAGGAGTTATTTTTGATAAATGTATTAACATATATATGATATAAGAATATGTCACATCAGTAAGCCGAGCTGCCTACTACCATCTTAAGAATATCAACTGTTTAAAAGCATTCTTGACACAAGAAACACTTGTTACTGTAGTGCATGCCTTTGTTACATCTCTCGTATAGACTATTGTAACTCCCTGTTAAAGTGTTATATGGCATATCTAATTATAACATCAACCATCTTCAGCGAATTCAGAATAGTTCAGCTCTCATAGTGACAAATACTTGAAAATATAATCATATAGCTCCAATTCTTCAAAAACTACATTGACTACCTGTTAGACAGCGTATCTATTTCAAGATTTTACTAACAACTTATAAATCTACCAATGACAAGGCACCTGAATACCTGTCTGAACTGGTGCCCATTAGAGAGTCAGCCGCAAAACTCAGGTCATCCAGCCAGATACTATAGCAGGTGCCTGTGTCTTGGTTTTAAAGATAATTACTGATTATCATGCACATCTCTTATTAGGTTTTTACAGACATATTATTTGGGGTATCACTGTACAGTGCCTTTGAATGGTTCCGTGTTAGTAGAGACACTTTATTAAATATACATTTTTAATATTAATATCATAAGAAAGGGGCTGGTTAATTAGGCTCTGCAGTGGTGTCATTTCTAACTTAGGAACTGAGATGTTTGGGAATCTTATTCAGACTGACATATTTATTGATGAATGAAACACTCTACAGGATTTAGTCTGATTACCTGGTGGTTTGCCGAGGTATGCTCCCAACTGGATCATGGGAATAGTCTACAAAATATTTTTTAAGCTAAATCCATAAATCCTTTTGTATGGGATTGTTAAAGGACTATATTACAGTTAATTCTAACTTGGCTAGACTCAACCTGAAAATAATTCAGACATGAAAAACACATAATATTATATACATGTTTATAACATATCATTTGTTTTACATCTGAACTCTTCACACACACACACACACACACACACACACACACACACAGAAACTAACCTTTCCTACAATGCTGGATATGTTAACTATAGAACCATTCTTAATTTTATTTTCTACCATGAGTCGAGCTGTTGCTTGTGTCATGAGGAATGATCCCTGTGAAGCAATTAATAGTTTATATATCATGTAATTTGATATAATTCTGAAATATTGCACATAAAATTCAGCGTTCACTCAATTGAAATTGTTCATTGCACAAATAAAAGAATATAATGTGAATATATAAAGACAACAAGAAACTGATATTCAGCTAATCTGAACAACTACTCCCTGATAAATTTACAGAATTTAATGACATGAAAATTGTGCATTATATGTGGTAATAACATATAAGTAGTGTATGTATTAAATATTGATATAAAAAAAGATATTGCATATTAACATATTTGAATCAACATTAGGCGAAGTTCTCATACAGTTGCTTAAGTTAAGCATTGTGTTTCAGCACTGGGTTAATGGTGCCCTGACAAGACCAAGAGTGTACTTTATTTTTGGCCACATATTTTATTCCTCAGAGCAGCTACATTAAGGACAGTCCACAATAACCATGCTCTATTTTTATCACAATTATACACTGCTCTGATTTTACAGAAAGATGCGAATAAATCATCTGTAGATAATCCTAGGTGTGTGACCAAGGATGTATATTTGGCATGGATGGTTTGCTTTTGTTAGCTGTGCTAGTACTTAATGCTCTCACAGAGTGATCAGCTAGTTACAATGTCATTTGCTGTGTTATTATGCGAGCAGACGACATCCTTCCCTAGAACCGGCCAATGTTTAATGTATTTCTAAGCAATATGAAAGACGGAATATTTTCATCCACAAATGGGTTTCTCAATATCAGCAATATTTTATATGAGGATGACTACCTACTACTTTCAAACATGCAGTTTTATTAATACTTATGCAAGTGAATGTTTTTGTGTGAATTTTCATGGAAAAAAACAACTATATTTGATCAAATTTATAATCTTTCTTATTTTGTTCTAGTGATGCATTTATAACATTGTTAAGTAAAGGTGAGTAAATGATTTATTTAGCCTTGACATTGGTAACACTGTGGATATCTGGGGGGGGGGGTACTTCTTAGGGAAATGCGAAGATCAAATTAAACATGGGAGTTAATCATACGTGTAAGATTTCTGCAACACACTGCACCACCAAATGCACCACAGGAGTGCCCAAATTTTATACACTAACTGTGGTTGGGGACATGTGACCTATTCTCCAATGCTATCATTGGTGGGGGTGTTATTTGTATGGTGACAAAATTTGCACTGCAGCCTTCTCATCATACAATCAGATAAGAACATACCTTTAGATTAATATTGATAACATCATCAAAAGTTTTTTCCTCCATTTTCAGTAAGAAGCTGTCTCTCGTAATTCCAGCACAATTCACTATTAATGATGGGACACCAGAAATATTGCTCGTTATCTTCTTTAATAATTCATTGACGGAAGATGATGATGATATGTCGGCTTGAAAACAATGATGGACTCCTAAAATGTGGAAATGATAGACATTGATAGGTAAGTTAAATTACCAAAATCAGTCACAATTAAATAAATGATAGGATAAGATAAGATATATCTCTTTACTGAAGTAAATATAATTTTATTTATAATTAACATATCTTCAATTATAATTATACCATAATTGTAATTTGTTATGTACAGTCAGAATCCATTAATCCGACAAGGTCTGTCAGATGATAATATGTCAGATAAATGAGAAGGTCGGAATATCGAATCCGTGACATGCCGATAGTTTGTGTCACATATTTTTAAATCATAAAGATATGCCTCCATATTTAAACCAATATTCAATAACCGTGCGCAAGATATGGAATGGCAATGAAGCCATTGATCATTTTGATGTTTGTTAATTACAGTCATATATTTGTGTTTTTAATTAGCCATGAATTGTTCTGATTGGCTATTAGATAGCCACAGGCAATGGAAGCATCATGTGTCAGTGTGTATGGTTGAGGATGATTGTAATTGGTTACGATATAGCAATTATTGTGGGTGGGCAGGTTAATGAACCATTACCTACAACATGTTGGTGTGTCTTGCATGACTGAACCAGCGGAAATATATAGCAACATTTTCGTGTTGTCGGACTATTATATTGCATCTGTTGGCATTAAGAAAATGCAATGTTATTTAAATTTTTATTCCTTTTAAAATTCATATCAATCATATACAGTCATTTACAAAAGTTTAGGACTAGGCAGAATCTTTTAATAAATTTGACAACACTTTTTTCCTAAAAATGTCAGTGTTTAGTTTGTCCTCTTGGATGGAATGTGGTATGCTAGATACCAGAGATTTGTAGTACTCCTGGGTGATTTCAGTGTCCCAAACTTCCTTGACTGCTTGCCTCGGGTTCTCAGCACTTGGCAGTTGCTTGTATATCACCTTATTCTAGTCCACATGTTCTCAGCTAGATTGAGATCTGGGCTGTTCCTGGACCATTCCAGCACAGAGATCTTGTTTTTCTTCAGGAAGTCAGTGACTACCTTTAATCAGTGAGAAGGAGCATGAAGGTTGTGCAGCTGTGGACGTATATGTGCAGTTTCAACTTCTCTTTGAGTAATTCCACACACTTGGATCCATTTATAGTGGGGTTAAAGGGATAGTCCACCTTCATTTCAAATTTTGAGGACTAATACAGCAATACTCACAAATATGATAAATAATGTCAAAATGTGTAAATGATCACCGACATATTAAATAATCCAGTTCAAAGTGCTGATTAATTGACTTTTAATGGCCTGTGGGCGCCGCCATTTTAAAGCTAGACAAAGGCCGGAAGCTCCTGAATGCTGATGTCACTTCAAGGCATCCAGTTGACCTGAAGTCTGTAGAGCCCATACAAAAGCATGTAAACAAGTGTGTGCAAAGAATTATTCCAGAACTAAACGGCATCATATTGTTAAAATTATGTCATGAATGATATACAACAAAACCAGTTTGAGCAAGAAGGAACCTAACAAGAGCAAGATGATTCAAAATGGTTCAGATATTAACGCTCAAGAGAAACTATAATCGGCATCAGTCTAGAGAGCGCTGATGTGACATCAGAGCATTTCAGTTTTCTCCTTCCCACCTTCGAATCTGGTTTCCGGTACAGCCTTAATGGTGGCTGTCCAGTAATTTAGATTATTTCCCTATATCTATGATATCAGGTATATTTCGTGATTATTATTGTGGAATTTTTGGTTACTGTTCTAACCATTAAATATTTTCTGGGAGTGGACTGTTCCTTTAAGCAGAATGAAATACAAATCAGCAGTGCCACAGGACCTCAAATCATTTGGCTTGGCAGGTGTTTCATTGTGGCTACAACGTATTTCCTGTCAAAACACTTATCCAGTGGGCACCTAATGTGCACATGGGGAGGTGAAAATTGGTGCATGGCGCGGTGCATTTGTCAGAAAACAACACTTTCTTCCACTCAGCAAGAGTTCAATGGCAATATTGAATAACATCTGGTAAAGTTCAGTCCCTTTTTCTTCATCACCAGTGTCAAGTGTGGCTTTTGTAACAGCTTGTGGGACTTCAGTCCAAATTCTTTGCTAAGATGTCTTGAAACAGTGCTAGATCAACCGTCAAGTCACTGTGTTGTTAATTTAATTATTAAAAAAACTGAATATGCTGAAACATTTGTGAATCACAGTTTATTTTACAAACTACTCTCTTATCATAAAATGTTCAAGATTACATATTCAGGCATGAGAGTAGCCTTTCAAAAAACACACACCAGAAAAGCAGGAAAAGAAGTTGCAGAGTGAAGTGAGCCATATGCACCTGGAGGTGTAGGGGGTGGGGGATTTTGGTTTTGTGAAATTTAGGATAATCTGAGACTAATAGTAATAAAGTGAGGACAAAACATGATTCTTACAAGAATTATATTTCAAACCATCAGTTTGACCCACTCCCCATCTCCAAAAACTTTATTTTTGGGTCTGGAAACCTCTCATCCCTGGATCTTCAACAATATGAAAAGATGCAGAAAGTGTCAAAGATCAAGATACCTACTACTTACTTATCTCAAAAGTAAAATGATACTTGTGGGTCCACAACAAAGTACTAGTACTACCAGACAAAATTCCATCATAGGAAAAATAGAACAGAAGCTATTTAAAGTTTTCAATAGATTTCTTACAGATCTACTTTGATAGTCTTTTACTAAGACAATGTATGTATGGAATATTACGAAGTGTAGGCTATGTGGTAAAAAAATCATTAAAACACTCTAATCGCTCTAATTCTAACAATATCAGTATGTATATATATATATATATATATATATATATATATATATATATATTTTTTAAAAAAAATGTATTTAAGCATCAGTATTTACCTCATAGATGAACATAATTCAAACTTATTTAAAGTTTTAAACAATTCTTTTTACAAATTCGTTAAACTTAGTCTTTAATTATATGACCTGACTATTATGTGTCATTACTGCATATCCTGAACTGGGAAGTTAAATACAGGATATTTAGAAAAAGATAAACAACCTTAGGTTCAGAAATTGGTAGAAAAGTAGTTGACAAGAAAACGTATCATAAAATACACAAAAAAGGGGAAGGGTATAGATAGAAATAGACTTAAAATATATTATATGAACAGCAGAAGCTAGTTCTCAGTAAGGACCTAGTTCTCAGTAACAGGGAAAAATACAGTAATAAAATTGGAAATAGATGAAACATTGGGAAATAGTGATCATAAATCTATTAGCTTTAACCAAATTAAAAAGAAGAAAAAAACAAGGGTGGTTCCTGATTTCAGAACACGTAACTTCAAAGGATTAAGAGCTTGACTTGCAATGGGGCATTGGGCATAACATACGCTTATAGTCCCGTATAACCTACACTTCATTTAGTCCGTACACCACTTCAGCAGAAGATATTGTTAAAGTTCAGTTATAAGAAACTAATAAAGACTCCAATTAGTTTTATCAGCTCACGGTAAATATTGATGCTTTTAAGTTATATAGTTTAATTTATTCTTCATCATACTGAAAACATTAAATAGTTTTTGTTTTATCTTTTATTATGAGGAAATTTTGTCTGGTGGGGGTGTGGGTATGATTTACGTCCAGTGGGGGTTTTGTTCTGGGGGATTATGTCCGGTGTTTTTTTTTTTGGTCTGTATCCCACTACATACCCCCCCCCCCCACCACACAGATACATAATATAAAAAAGCATACCTCAGTTTAAACATATACAATATGCAGATTTAAATAAATCATATTATACCGTCTCCTGTTACTGTGTTAGTACTAGTAGTAGTACTACTGTAGTATATTAGTGCTAACTGTGACATTTTCTGACTTCATTAATCTCTTCCTGAAACTGAAAATTTATTTGAACGTTGTTATTATCAATGTTATCATTCAACATTGAGTGCAAAATTCTGACAATCTATCCAACTTCATAAGACACCTGTCACGTTTTATAAATGTCATTCTTACATTAGAATAATTATAAAAGTAACACTGTAAATGGCCACAATGCATATATTTGTTTTAACAATTGTAGTTTTATATTTTTTAGCAGTTTCTAATGAGCCAGTGAGTGATTTATTTAACCTTTGCACTAGTGGCATCTGAAACATATACCGGTAGCTGATGGTTGAAACATCCAGCAAATACAAGTAACCTGGAGGTCCGTAGCATAGTGCTGTAACCCCATAATAGTCTTTCATCTAGTGCACACAGATGATGACATCTCCTTTTTTATCATCCTTTGATTTATCTATAATAATAATATATATTAATGGTTGGCTATCTGTCTAAAATATGAACAATATTCTCACCTTCTAATGAAGACAGTGTCTCCTTCGCTTTAGATTCTTTGATATCAACAACAGCTAACCTGGCTCCTTCTCTAGCAAACAACTGACATACGGCTCGTCCAATACCTCCACCGGCTCCTTAGAATAATAAATATAGTAACCATCACGTCACATTATTAAGTACATGCATACTAAACTCAGAATACTGTAACGAAGAGATTTATGATGTTTTGTTTTTAATGTTTTTGCAATGTATATGTAGTCTTTTACTATTAATATTAACAATGACAACACAAAACTTTGTGCCAATTATATGTATTATGAAGCTATTAAATTGGGACTATTTGTTGTTATTTAAAAAACCTTCTACTCTTGTTGTTGTTATGTTTTGCCTATTTTGTTTAAGACACTTGGTAGGCTAAATGGTCCAAGCAGACATAGCTAGGCTAGAATTTATCCCAATCCTATAGATCTGTAGCCAACTGTGCTATTAACTAAGGCACATGAATCAACAAAACATAATATAAATATTTTTTTAAATGCATGATTTTGCAGTGATTTAAACCAAACTCTGCATGAATGTCCTTAATAATCATAACAAAGTGATGAATGAATCCATGAATATATCATCTACCGACTAATAACAAGCAAATACATCACATCGCCCTTTTCCTCATTATTCTGTTGGTATATAAATAACCTTTCTCCTAAAGTGGAAACCAAATCCAGTTCAGCATTCCCCCATTAAAAAATAAATCAACAATTTTCTTATTAATACGTATACACCCTAGGGCTTACTATGAGTCTAGTATGATAATAATATTAAAGTCTCTGTCCATAAACTCTCTGTGCATTTTTCATTTCTTCACTAGCTAAGTCAGTCAGAAACTAATAATTAGTTTAAGGAGTTTGGTAATAAGATATTAGTAGTAGTAAGAATCAGCATAATAATTACAAAGAGATGAGAATAGCACCAGATTGTATATGTCTCTAAAAGTCCTACTGAATTAATAAGGTATGAATTTTGTCTTTAAATGCTTGCATTTTTAGGAACATGTGTGACTTCTTATTTTTGGCTTAGTTTCATTTAATATTTGATAAATACTTTTTTTATAACACACCCCTCAACACATTAATCACAAGAGACACAATGTTGATGTAGCTCATTAATAATTAACAATAACAGCAAATTATTAATTGTTTGGTGATCAAAGTCGTTCCTTCAATAAATAAGCAACCAAATGGATATTGGAATGATATGCATACCTGTATTCACATCAATTGATGTAGATTTAAGCATGGGATGCATTTCCATTTTACAAACCATGCTGTAAACAAATAGGCAAAAATAAGTTTTTTTGTTGGTTTATGATTGAATAGATTCATACATTACTAGTGTTCTAATATTAAAATTATAAAAATAACTGGTGTTTTTGTTGTTAAAATATTTCTGCTACAGAAAACTATTCCCTTGAAATGGCATACAGACAAAATATGGAGTCAATTCAATTCTGGAATGATGGGAAATTCCAATTCTGGAAACGCTTATTTAAAAAAAATGTAATTGATAAATTTGGAATTAAAGTTTGCTACAAAAAAATGTAATCCACAAATTAATTTACATTTAATTTTTTAATTCAGAAATATTTCTTCCATGACAATCCTACTTGGAATATAAACTATTTGGAGTAGGTATTCAAAGTAGGTACTCGGAGTACCTACTCATGGTAAAAAGTAGTAGTGGGAAAAAATGGAATTGATAAGTTTGGAATTAGAATTGATAAATTTGATGTGGAATTTAACCCATGACTGATACACACATACCTTATACCAATGAAAACCACACCATAATTATATTCATTGGGTGTAGGATAAAAGCCACTTTTTATCTCAAACTTTTCAGGTTATTACATAGTTTCTGTCCATTTCCCCCATAAGGCAAGGGGATTTTATCCTAAGCGGCTTTTGTCTGTATAACATATTCATGGTCTTGAGATAACACTGGTGTAAGTTAATTTTTTTATTTTGCATATGATTTTGTATATGCACAACAATATGATTACATTAATTAATTGAATAGCTTCTCTCATTTAACAAAGAATTACCTTGATTACAATTAACAAGTTGGTTAGTTTTAAATTTTGGCTTCTTATTTCACAAAAAGAGACATTCTTTATTCTAGCATTAAAGATATGTTGAGTGGCTCTCCTCAATTATTAGAACCAATTTCTGTTTGTTATACGGTACTTACAAGCAAATGATCAAGTATATTTGACGATACATTCTCATATACATACTAACAACATAATAACTCATTATATTTTACCATATATATATATATATATATATATATAATTCATGAGCATAATATAAGGATCTCTAACAAATATAATGCTTCTAAAAATATTAACACACAACATTGTTTTGTATGATGACCAATGAATATAACTATAACTTATAAGGGGTGGTTTTGTCCTGGGAGGGGTTTTGTCTTACATTTGATCAAATCAATATATTAATTAAGGTACTCTTACTAAACATATTTTCTATGCAATTATTTCTATATTTCATGATACAAATGTAACATTAAGCCATGAACTTATAATATTGTATATGGACACCTTTCACAAAGTCATTTGGACCTCATTCTTAATCTAGCTTAAATAAAGTGTTTACTAGAACTCCCAATCTACATGTGACTCATGTTTACCTCAGCCGTCGTCGTTCTCAGCCCACCTATTTGGTTGTTAAAGTGGTATTCCTATGTTTTGTTGTGTATAATTAAATGGCCGGCCTGATTAAATATGTGTCTTTGTGTACAAAAATTAAATGTTACTTGAATGTCTACATGCTTTTACGTTTTCTAATTTAGTAATTATCATGTCTAAGTTGGCTCTAGTTGCTCTAGCATTGTTTCATTAAGTAGATTGTAGTTGTTGGGCATGTTTGAGTTGTGCATGTAAACAACGTTGGCACAGGTAGTCGTTTCAGTCAATACAATAAAACATTGGAATATGTGTCGTTCAGTTGGGTCATAGTTGATCCGCAGAAGATTTTCAGCTTCTGGGCAGAATACGAGAATGGCGACCACTCTGCCCACCAGCTCCTCCGAGCATATACCCGCCTATACTGACCACGAGTGTAGCCCTAAGTACGTAGGTGGCCTGTTACTCAGTACTGTTATTCAAAATAAACCGTTTGATATTTATATTATTCCAATAGACTACACTGTAGGCTCTACGAATATATATATATATATATATATATATATATATATATATAGTAATCGACATGGGCCGAGGTCAGCGATATACAAACACACATCTACGAATAACACTTTAATGCAATATGGGCCAAAATTAACATATATTTATGATACCCACATCGATCTCAGCCCATTGAGATTATGGTGTGAGCAACTATTTTAATGTTAATAGCTTGAAATACCTGGGCCGAGATCAACAGACTCCCTACATGCCACCTGATCCTGGACATATGGTTGCTGGAAAGCTTTTAGAGATTTATCAAAACTCTAGATAGCTATGCAACAAGTTTGAAAATTGTGTTATCATACTAACAAAATACATATTGTACATTTTATTAATTCATGACAAATAAATATCTAAATATTAAGTCAGAAGTTGTAATAAAAATGTATTACTCTATTTTTCAAGAAGTATAGATCAGAGTTGTTCAATTTAAATCAAGTGATTTAATCATTGATTTAAATCACTCTAAAAAAATCAATGGTTTTTTATTTTTTTTAAAATGACAATACAGATATATGCTACAAAAACATATAGCATGTACACTGTATAGGTTTTAGTGAGCTCTGGTGGCCTAGCGGTTAAGCACCCGGCACTTGGTGCTAACGGTCACAGGTTCGAACCCCGTAAGAGGTCAAACCTTTTCCAGAGATTAATTTCTCGGCTCACAACATAATGGGTGGCTGACCACATTAAATGGTGTTGCCGTCTCCACTGAATTATTTAAAATAAAGGGGAACGTTAAACACCCCCTGAGGATGTAAAACACTCTGGCAGTGACCACCCTCAGGGTAATTCGGCTCCATCTTTCCATACTGCTCCCCTGTGAGTAGTGGGGGAGGTGGTTTCTCAACCACTTCAACATAGAGGCTGTGCTGAATAAGCGACAGCCTGGGGATTCTCCTCAAACAACAAAACAAACTGTATAGTGGACCTTCATAACCACAGCATATCCAATTAAAATGTGACACACCCCCCCAACATTAATTTGGATAATCACCCATCCAACTGGAGATGAGCCTTTACTTCTATAACCACACAATAGACTGACAGGTGAAGCCACACACAGTAGCCACTCTGCTTCCATGTGGTAAATTAGATGAATTTGGGGATGATCTGACACGTGAAGTCACATCTTTTCTATACATTTAGGGGATTATTGAGTTAATGTTAGCACTTGTTGTTTAGCCAGGATGGGTATATAAGGTGAGCATTCACACAGGTTCACTATAGTGAGCTCCATTGGCCTAGCGGTTAAGCAACCGGCACTTGGTGCCAACGGTCGCAGGTTCGAACCCCGTAAGAGGTCGAAACTTTTCCAGGGATTAATTTCTCGGCTCACTACATCGTGGGTGGCTGACCACGTTAAATGGCGCTGCCGTCTCCACTGAATTATTTAAAATAAAGGGGGACGTTAAAACCCCCTCATGACGTAAAACACTGGCAGTGACCACCCTCAGGTATTTCGGCTCCATCTTTCCGTACTGCTCCCCTGTGAGTGGTGGGGGAGGAGGTTTCTCAACCACTCGAACATAGAGGCTGTGCTGATTAAGCGACAGCCTGGGGATTCTCCCCGAACAACATAACAACAGGTTCACTATTGATAGTTATCTCATGCTGAATACAATACCTTTCTTGATGCTGTAAACTGTGACAAGTTTGTGAAACATTTAGACTACTTTGTTTTGTAATTTATAGCTGGTATTTTATCAATATATATTCATACTTGCCAACTTCACAATGTCTGGCAGAAAACAGGATTGTGTGTGGTTATACTTTGATAAAATTAAAGTTGTGGGGAAAGCAAGGTGTCGGGCTACGTGCAAGAAATGTGGCAAAGAAATGCAGGGACTTGTCGCCAGAATGAAACAGCAATATGATTCTTTCACAGATGCACACACTGTTGATACCAGCAATCATCATCTTCCTACTGCCTGGTACAAAGCTACTGGGGGCAAGATGCTGTCGAAGTTTGGAAAGAACTGTCACATGACATGGAGGCATCACAATCACTGAACGTCGCAAAGAAAGTGCAACATCGCTACGGACAAGCACTAACTGATACACACTACCGCTCTAATACCAATGATCCCCATTACATGGGGAAAAGCCTGTCTAGTACTGAAATTGATGCTGCTTTAGAATTCTGCATCATGCCTTTCATTGATAATACAATTACGTAGTCAAAGTGACCCATTCAAGCCATACATGTTTGCCTATGAGTTAATTCATTCAGTATCATCCCTCACGTGATGGGAATCACAGAAAGACCGTTTGGATAATTCCATGTTAACACTTTGTCATCAGGTGCTTGGTGCTGTTTCATCTAGAGCTGGTGTGGAACGCATTTTTTGTACATTTGGTATAGTACATTCCAAACTGAGGAACAGACTGGGCAGGAAAACTTGTGTTCATATACAAACTGTTAAACTAATGCTGTTGAACCAATTATCTATATTTCTAGACAATAAATAGATCTATAATATATATGTGAACATAATAATGATTTTCATTTTTAAAAGATAAAAAAAGATATAAAAGGGTATTCATTAGTTTTGTGTGTTAGGAAATGTTTGAATGTTGCTTTTTTTAATAAAAAAAAAATGATTAAAATACGATTTTTCTTAAAAATCTGATTTTTTGAATTCTTTGTTTATTTTCTATTTTAGTTTTTACTCACAATCTAGTCGTGTATTCAAAATACAGTTTGCTATTATAATTATGGTAGGTCTGTTGTGTTAAACCCTCAGATCTGTCATAATTGTTATGTCAAACTGCCAAAACAAGATTAGGAATAGATGAGTCTACACCAGTGTAGATCTACACGGTTACTCACTATGTCACTAGTCACAATTTACAAAGCTTGAAATGGGCGATAATAAGATACGGCAGCCATTTAACCAACTATCTAGTTCACATTATCACAGTAGATGGTTTGTGTTTACTTAAAGACAGTATATACAACATATCTCTGGACCATCTAGATCTATAGATATATGTTATACACAATATGAATATAAACAACTTACCAGTGACGAGAGCCAACTTCCCGGCCAAAACTCCACCACTCGCCATATTTCAGAAACAGATAGGCCTAGAACCGAGATAAGAGCGCACTTATTTACATATAGGTGGCGGCACTCTATTAACAAATATACTAATAGTGGACTGGGAAGAAAAATGACCAGCGTTGGGATTGATCTTTTAGTAACTGAAGCAATTGTGCATAAAGTAATGGGGGGGGGGAGCATATGATGCTTGTGAAAGAAATCATGTACGGAATATTTTCGTATATTATTATATAATATTATACTTATAATAATATTATTAGATTCTATATATTATTATATCATTGTTATTAGATCTAAGTTTAGTGCATCTATCTTTGCTCTGGAAGAATTTCATTTGAAACTCTTCCCAATAGCCAATAATAGGCCCAATAGCCTTGAATAGACGAGATTTTAAGACCAATGGTTTTCTCAGTAATCCTTACACATAACAGTGATGTAGTATTGATACCGGATATACGGAATATAATTATTATAGAAGCATTGCCTGATTATTTATTCCGGTCTTGACTGGTACATATACACTTTATTTACATAGCGCTCATGGCAAATTGTATCGCTCTGGACGCCAAGTGTGATCCAACCTGGACTTAAAACTGTTTATTGACTGGCTTTCAATGACTTTAGCTGGGAACCAATTCCAATCGTTCACAACTACCTGACTGAAAACTGACTGCCGACTTCCCAATCTGGCGTGTTTAAAAAAAATACTATCTTCTGGTTGCGACCTCGAGTGACTGATGCAGCACTTATTTAGTTCGAAGAATATAGCACTAACTATTCTATCGATTCCATTTAATATTTTGTAAGTCTGAATCATGTCCACTCTTCTCCTACGGTGTTGTGATGATGGCAATTATAAGACTCTTAGTCGCTTATCACATGGTAGATGGCTTATCTCTGGAATGAGTTTGGTGGCCCGTCTCAGAACTTTTTCTATGTCAACACTATTACGTCTAAATAATATATATATATATATATATATATATATATATATATATATATATATGTGATATTTATATAGCGCCACATTCAGCTAGAAGCTGCTCTAAGGTGCTTAACAATATTATTTACAATATTATTATCCCTGACTCAGACCTGTTTCCACCCAGCACCACATATCTCAACTCCCAAGGGAGCATCCAACGTCTAAACCTTGGATACCAGATTACATTACCATATTCTAAATGTGGTCGTACCATAGTTGTGAAGAGTCTTGGCATGGTGACATTATCCAGGCATGTGAAAGTGGCTCGTATTCGTCCTAACAGGCGTGACGCTTTTGCTACTGCCTTAGAGACATGGTCGTGAAATTTTAGTTCCTCGTCAATATATACCTCCATGTCCTTCTCATTTTTGGTCTCTTATAATAAGTGTGAGTTCATCTGGTATGTTAGTTTCTGGTTTGAGCTGCCTAGATGGAGGCTCTTGCACTTGGCTTCATTGAACCCCAGCTGCCACTTGTTCGACCATTCCACAAGGTTGTCAAGGTCCCGCTGCAGGACATCGTGATCTTCTATTGTCCTAATTTCACGGAACAGTTTTGTGTCGTCAACTGGTGACTACATCTGGCAGGTCATTTATAAAAATGACGAACAAGATCGGACCTAACACACTTCCTTGAGGTATTCCGCTCAGGATATCTTCCCACGATGACAGCTTTCCATTCACAATTACTCTTTGCCTTCGTCCAGATAAAAAATCTCTTATCCACTCCAGTAATTTACCGGTTACATCGTACACTTTCAATTTCCTCAATAATCTTTGGTGTGGGACAGTATCAAAAGCTTTTTTGAAATCCAAGTAAATCACATCTATGGGGGCATCACTGTCCAGCAACTCAGTCCATAATTCCAGAGTGACTCATAATTGTGACATGCAGGAGCGTCTCGGGATAAAACCATGCTGCTGGTCACAAAATAGGTTGTTGTCCATCGTGTGTTTCACAAGTGAATCCCCAGTTACGGACTCCATCATTTTTCCTATCACTGATGTGAGACTGACCGGACGATAATTTCCAGGAATGGCTTTTGACCCCTTCATGTGTATTGGTGTGATGTGGGTATTTTTCCAGTCAATTGGTAGGCGTCCCTCGTCATATGATTGCGTGCATATGATGCTCAACGGCAGTTTAATGGAGGGGAGAGACTCACTCAACACTCATGGATGAAAGCCATCTGATCCAGAAGATTTGGTTATTTTAAGTTTTTTTAATTTTTTTCAATGATATCAGTGGTGAAGTTTATGTTAGCACTATCTTTGATCTGATGTTTATCTTCTAAGACTGGGATATCTGTATTTTCATGTGTGAATACACTTACAAAGAAGGAATTTAGTAAGTCAGCTTTTGTTTCATCATCACCAGTGAGTTTGCCATCTGCTATTTTCAGGTCACCAAGATTACTTCTGTTTTTTTTATTTTTGACTTACAATACCTCTAAAATGCCTTAGGGTTTTGTTTCACATTTCTAGCCAAATTGTATTCAACGTCCTTACACAGATTTCTTTTCATCATGGTTATTTTTTTTCATTGGTCGTCTGCAGGTGAACAGCGACACTGTCCACGGTTACTACAAACGGAGTCACAAATAATGCAAAAGTCTGGTTGTTGGCGCGCATATCTGCAAATAAAGTTTTGAATTGTTATCGCAGCTGCCTAACAAAAGGAACATACGTACTGGCCTCAATAGGTTGACTTGCAAACAACGTTGGAAAATGTGCATAATCGGTTCGTTTGAGTTGTCCCACCCACAGACAAAGCTTCACCTCAAATGCGCAGACGTGTTCAGACATGTTGTTGATTAACTGGTCTCTGCCCTGTAATTTTATATTCAGCACATTCATATGTCTACCAAGAATGCCTAATCCGACAAACATGCTGGGTCTAACAGAAAATAGTATTCAGTTTTTATCCAATATTATATCAGTATGGCATCCATCGAGGACTTTTATAGAATGAAACACTATAAATATCTGCTCCCGATGACCGTTATTACAAAAGAGTAATTACAAAGCTAGCCAACTCCTGGTTGGTTATCCAATTTGCCGAGGATTGTCTTTCTCTATGAAAAGGACCAGTAGCCTATTGCCTTCTCCCCAGCAAAGGACAGTTTAACAGGGGTTATTAGTCATCTGGTTGTTTTGATAATTATGGGGTCAGTGACGACAGAAACCAGTGTGTGAGTTAAAAGAGATACGGGAATCTCGATGCTTTACGAATTTACGTAAATTGCCGATCCCTGGTCTAGATGCACTAACTGTGCTTTCCAAACCAAAGTTAATTTATCAATCTAAACATGAAACGTGTGCAATTTTAATTTTGTCTCTGAAAAAATTGAAGGTTTTTGTTAATTATTATACATAATAAGTATCACGGTCTGTTAATAATGATTTTAATGTTCTCAACAATCCATATATTATATTCCCTTAATATACTAATTACATTGATACCGAATCCGAGCTATGGCATACGGACTATTTTTTAATGGGACGCATATCGGCGTTGGACACATAAACTGTTGACACACGACTTTCAAAGGCTAGCTATTAAAAACAATTACGAATCAATTTGTGTACCACACCAATGATTCCATAGAGTGAGGGTTTACATGACAGTATGTTATGGAGTACCGTGTCAAATGCCTTGTTATTGACTAAAATTCAGGCATAGGGATAATGATGCCAGTGCGTGGTTTGTTAATGTGGCGATCCAGAAAGTTGACGTAATGTTAATAACACATATGTCATTTATCTGATAATGATGAATGAACGGATGTAATTTTATGACACATTGGTACAAATTAATTGATTAGATGTTTTATAACAAAACAATTTAACATGTTTTATAATAAAAAGTTAAAGGATTAATGATAATAAAAGTTATGTAAAAACAAAGTTAATAATTGTAAACAGATACACCACTTTGTTCTATGTATATATTCATGTATATACAAGTTTGTGCGTGTGCGTGTGCGCGTGCGTGCGTGCGTGCGTAGGAATGTTAAAATCATATAATAAGATTTCTAATATGCCAAGATCATTAAAACGTAGAAACTAACAAATAATGACTAGATTCCTGGAAGATAGTTATGTTCCTTTCCCTAGTCCCTTTGGTGAAGGTTAATCTCTGCTTACCGTTTTGTACTTTAAAATTTATGTTAATTTCCGCAGAAATACTGATAAATGTTGGACACTATAAAGGCATACACAAAATTAAAGTGTTTTTAGCCAGGTAGAATGATAATAAGACAGATGATAGAAGCACCTATACACTGTTTATCCTTTTTATCACTCAGAACCCGATTTAAATGAATTGATATTATTTTTTATACAAATTACAGACGCGGATACTTCGCCTTTTGGAGACCACATCATTTCGTATAGTTATTATCAAAGGTGACTACAACACTCTTATATGAATTTTATTCATAGTTATATCCCTCCTCCGATGATAACCTTTGTTACTACTATAACAAAGGAATGCTCTACACAGTTTATCTTTAATAATGGAAGAACAAATATTGAACCGACTCGTAAGAAGATTGCCATGAGAATAAAATGACTTAACATGTCTCATGATGTTATTATTATTATCATCATAATTAATATAATCATCGTTATCATCATCTAATCATCATCATTATCATTTCTGTCAAGTAAAAATACACATAACAATTAGTTCTGAGGTACATGATGATGTCAGAGAGCAGATACCTTTTTTTTAAACTGAACTCGATTTGGTTTGAATGTGACACGTCATTACATGTCGTCACGGTATGTGTGTCTGGAGGGGGAGGGATCACATATAACTGTAGGTAATAATATTATCACCCTATAAGTATGAGTTACTGCTTTTTCAAATGGCATAATGATTGTTGACAGTTCTAAACCTCTACATTTTGATCTGAAATACGATGGGACTGTCATCTTTAATATATATATATATATATATATATATATATATATATATATATATATATATATATATATATATATATATATATGCTGGAGATCGGGAGTCTCATAAGTAAAGAGTATTTCATCCAACCAGAGAACTGGCAGTTTTCTCCGCCGAATATCCCATCTATTGTGAATTCTAAATTTATTTAGAATTAGTCCCCGTGGTGAAGCAATAAATTACAGACCACATACCTATCCCTCATTTGAGGTACCTAATCCAGGTTAAATAACCGCCATTTCGACCATTTCGGCCGTATAAGCTGGTGTAGGAGCCTGGATGTTTGTTTAATGCCGGCTCAGTGGTAGTTTATTTACTGCTTGTTCAGAGTTACGCGGCTTCCGTCCAAGCTGAATCTTAATTATCTGTGGCCATTTTGGCACCAGTTTGTCCTCCCGCGATCTCCGAAGGTACCGTACAGTGTTCCCATGTGACATTCACCATCAACAGTTACAAAATAATGAACCTCCTTGGACATTTCTAGAGTGATCCGTATTAATTCGCATCGTAAACAGACAAACAGACAGACATTCGATGATGCATTCATAAATATGCATTATATATCAAGAAACAGATTGTCGATCGAGATTTCTCGAGATATAATGAACACTTTTGTGGAAAGCCACCGTTGCTTCATGGTCCAGAAGTCTCCTAAAACCGAAACTACATTTAGCGATTGAGAAATTCAAAACCTAAATGCCAGAAATAGGTGGTTTATTTAGTATTAAATATACGGGGTGGTTAATACTCATAAAATTACAGACCACATGCCTCTCCCTCATTTGAGGTACCTAATCCAGGTTAAATAACCGCCATTTCGACCATTTCGGCCGTATAAGCTGGTGTAGGAGCCTGGATGTTTGTTTAATGCCGGCTCAGTGGTAGTTTATTTACTGCTTGTTCAGAGTTACGCGGCTTCCGTCCAAGCTGAATCTTAATTATCTGTGGCCATTTTGGCACCAGTTTGTCCTCCCGCGATCTCCGAAGGTACCGTACAGTGTTCCCATGTGACATTCACCATCAAAAGTTACAAAATAATGAACCTCCTTGGACATTTCTAGAGTGATCCGTATTAATTCGCATCGTAAACAGACAAACAGACAGACATTCGATGATGCATTCATAAATATGCATTATATATCAAGAAACAGATTGTCGATCGAGATTTCTCGAGATATAATGAACACTTTTGTGGAAAGCCACCGTTGCTTCATGGTCCAGAAGTCTCCTAAAACCGAAACTACATTTAGCGATTGAGAAATTCAAAACCTAAATGCCAGAAATAGGTGGTTTATCTTGACGTATTAAATATACTGAGCGGTAGGATTAATATTTCTCTTCACCTCACCAAATTACAGACCACATGCCTCTCCCTCATTTGAGGTACCTAATCCAGGTTAAATAACCGCTATTTCCACCATTTCGGCCGTATAAGCTGGTGTAGGAGCCTGGATGTTTGTTTAATGCCGGCTCAGTGGTAGTTTATTTACTGCTTGTTCAGAGTTACGCGGCTTCCGTCCAAGCTGAATCTTAATTATCTGTGGCCATTTTGGCACCAGTTTGTCCTCCCCCGATCTCCGAAGGTACCGTACAGTGTTCCCATGTGACATTCACCATCAAAAGTTACAAAATAATGAACCTCCTTGGACATTTCTAGAGTGATCCGTATTAATTCGCATCGTAAACAGACAAACAGACAGACATTCGATGATGCATTCATAAATATGCATTATATATCAAGAAACAGATTGTCGATCGAGATTTCTCGAGATATAATGAACACTTTTGTGGAAAGCCACCGTTGCTTCATGGTCCAGAAGTCTCCTAAAACCGAAACTACATTTAGCGATTGAGAAATTCAAAACCTAAATGCCAGAAATAGGTGGTTTATCTTGACGTATTAAATATACTGAGCGGTAGGATTAATATTTCTCTTCACCTTCCGAGCGTCATTTCAAGAGAATCGGCGAATAGAGGAACTGACAAATTATGAACAAGGTAAGATTAGGTAGTGTAGTATCTTAACTCATATTATGTACTTAGAATCTTGATGAACGGTGATAATGGCGTACCGAAGAGTTGTTAAAAATAGTCTCCACAAATATGTTTAAATACCAGTGAATATATCTACTGTATGATATAAGATCAAGACAGTTAATGAGGTTCTAGTACTGTCATCAGACATTATTTGGATTTTACCTGTGGCAAGTAATCTGAGCGCCCTTGGCAACCATCGAAACAATGACTGATGAAGGCAGAACCAGGTCGCAAACTGATCTGAACACCAGTCTTATTCTAACCGTATGTTAATAAGTTAGGAAATTTCACGACCAATCAACGTCGACCAATCAAATAAACTACCTTCCGTGATGAGATAGATGAAGGTAATCCCTCAAAGACGACAACAAAGACCTGCGTGATCAGTTAATCAAGATAGAGGCTCATTCAAAACGCCAAAACTTGATTGTTCAAAATATCCCTGAGAATGTTGATGGTACAGCTGGTCCATTTGTCAAAGTGTCAACTATATTTAAGGATATGAAAATGAAAGATAATGAGACGATCATCACTGATGAAAGTCATAGAATATACCTGTGACGGAGATAAACTATACTATTTGATGACTTAACAAGTTCAGAGAGTGAACTCCAAAGAATAAGCATAGCAACTGAAAAAGCACGTGTCTCAGCATGAGTTTTAACCCTGAGAACAGACAACCAGTGAAAACCAAATGAACGGAGCTCTCTGGGATTGGGTGCTAAAGAAAGCATGGAAAATAGATATGAAGGTTCTCCAGAAGAAAGAGTTTGATAGGCAATAGTGCAGAGGTTAAAATGATGCGATGGTGAACAGGGATCGAGCCAGTGAAGATATTTCAGAAGTGGGACAGAATGGGAAAACCGAGGAGACCGTGTGACAACCCTAGCTAAGCAGTTCTGAACACACTGAAGTTTTAGATTATCTTTAGATGCAATGAAATAAAGAAGAAAGTTGCAGTAATATAGCCTATTAGTAATGAGTGCTGTAGCAATGGTTTTGGCTACTGAAAGAGAAATATAGCGCCGAATACGGCGAAAGTCACGAATATGATAGAAACAGGAGCGATAATGTCAGAGAAACATGTTTTCTGAAATTAAAGTCGCTATCAAATGTAACACCAAATTGCGTACAGTGTCTGATGGGGTGATGCTATGACTGAGGATGTTCGTAAGGAAGAAATTAGTAAGTTTGCTGCGTTGTCTGGATGTACCTAATATGACGAAATCTGTTTTGTTGACATTGAGCCTAAGTTTATTGTTTGTCATCCAGCCAGAGATATCACTGAGACAATAATTCCACTTCAATGTTCAGTCAATATTAAAACTAATTTGGTCCATGAATAAAAACATACAAAGACGTGAATGTTGAAAACACAGCAATGAAGATGGGTCGAACTGCATCAATCTCATACATATGTAACTGCCTAATTACAACCATATATGCTAATTAAAGGAGTAAAAAATGTGTTAATATGTATTTCATTCATGAATATTAGGGGGTTGATTATTGGTAATTAATACATAAAAATAACTTACTACCGAGGCAAGTTGCACAAAACAAAGCAATATTTTCTTGTATATTTATACATTATCCATATAATCCACCCCACCCCAATTTTCATGAATTAAATACCTATGCCATAACACAATGTTTGATTAATTTATTGGCTGTAATTAGGCAATTTCTTATTTGAATTAGACATATTTCACTAGCTTGTGAAATGTACATGTACACGTTAATGCTTTTAGCCCAATTAAGATTCAAGAAGGAAGTATTTGTTGGCTAAACGTTATTTTGTAGCTCAAAATAATCAACTTAATTCAGATGTATCTTGCTAAATTGGTTGGCAGATAATTAAATAGTCCATGATATATTTCACATTAGGCACCAAGTGATTTTGTATCAATAATTATAACTAAAGTGCAAACATTATGTGGTACAAACATTAGGAATTATTTTTTCTTTGAAGGAACCATATTTTAAGGGAGTTAATATGGCAAATACAAATGTGTCCATGTTACCTAAATGAGTCACCAACTACATGGACCTAGTCTTATTTGTTTAATCCTGTTTAAAGATGACCATCTATGTAACCATAACAAAATGTGAAAAAATCAGGCTTGAAATGACATTGACAGATCCGAACTTGTCTCGTAGGGGAGGGGGATAAATTTGTTTTTATTTCTTCAACCAACTATCCAATTTAAATTTATTATCTCATGGCAGCGTGAAAAAGGAATATCCAGCATTTGTTTTTTCCGTAAGCAGACAGTTTGATGCGCAACAAGTCAGCATTTTGGTGGTTTTTCTGCTGCTTAAAACATACAAGGATATACGAGATGATTCACAGAGCTAAGCACTGGTGACGTCACAAGGCAAGGTCAAGGTCGAGAAAATAAATGGCGCCAATTTCGAAGTCTTCCATGCATGAAAATTATATTAGTACGCAGCAGTTTTTATACATAAACATGTTGATAATAACTTTTATTTAATGATTGACAATATAGTGTAAAGAAAAACGTCATTTATTGATATGAAAATAGACCAAAGTTCCCCGTTAAGGGAAATATCAGTGTCTGCTGTAAGTAAAGCTATGTATACTTGAGTGTCATCTGCATATAAATGATGGTCTAATTTGTGGCTGTGAATAGGTAAGCTTAGTGGTGTGGTATACGGAGTAAACAACAGCGGTTCAAGAACAGAGCATTGGGGAAACATCGCAAAACAAAGGCACTGCCTTTGAAAAGCATTTTCTTATTTTATGTCTAATTAATTTGTTTAGTGTATGTGTATAATTATTAATGTAAACGAAAAACGAAAATGGAAATAAATGTATCTATTTATACAAAAACAGATATACAGCCAGAAGATATAAACGAAATGACATATACCAACTTAATAAATTATAGAACAGACAATCAGATCAATATATAAATGCTATCCTACACACACGCGCACACGAGCGCGAGCGCGCACACACACATATATAGTTTAAGAAGATAGGTGAAACCCAACACATGACTGTTAGAAATACAGGCCAACTGTTTTAATTAGTGTTTTTTTATGTTGCTATTTTCATGATAATATGACAGGGATACAGTCTAATAGAGTCCTACATCCTGCAATGTACCTGACAGCGATTAGCTTATTTTGTAAAAAAAATTAGATAAGGCAAGGCTAGATTAGAATAAACACTTCTTTTTATGAAGGTCACATTTTATGTTCTTCGATATGTGAAGTGTCACCTTCGACTTACGGACATTCCAATAACGCAGTAGTTACGACACTGCGCTGCAAAAATCCAAGTTATGGTTTGGATCCAATTCATGCGTGTGCGGGAGATTTTCTTGGGGAGTTCTCCTTCGGCCATATATATCCCAAGTGCAGGGCCGTCTTAACGCATGGGCACGTTGACAACTTGCCCAAGGGCTCCACGAACATAGGGGCCCCATGCTAATCTATGTATGTTTTGACCAGCTCCAAGTGTAAACAAACAGCTAACTCACTTACTCACTCACACATTCACTCACTCATTAACATTTAATTAATTAGTAGCATTACTTTTTTATATTTTGTTAGAGTAAAATGTCTGAGAATACAATCACAGAAGAGATGACACTAGATATATCAGGATCACAGGTGAAAAGAAAGACGGCATTTTCTATAGACTTTGGTATGTCATTAATTTACAAATAAGTAGTACTGATAAATATTCTTTTTGTGTTTATAACATCATTAGTGTGTGTGTGTGTGTGTGTGTGTACATATTACGAACAAGGTAAGGTAATATAGCTGGGACATTATTGATTACTTGAACTATGTATTATTGACTTGATCAACCACACATACACCAAGTTGGTAAATACGTAGAAGAAAAATAATAATGTCAACACACACACACACACAGACACACACACACACACCCCAAAGCATAGGGCAGTGGAGCAATTTTACGGACGTTGGTACTTTTTGTTAACATTTTGACCTATTTAGCACCGTTTATATGTATCCCTGGGTGCACAATTGTGCGCGTGTACGTATTCTTACATTATTAACCTAACAATTACCAGACATAATTAGCTTCAAAAGTATTTGGTACAAATCCTTCAACATTAAGACCGTCAATAAAAATATTTATTGGTGACGATTTGTAAAATGGCACAAGTACTGGGCTCTGAGATTCTTGATTAACAGACTCATTTACGTCAAATTTATTAATGTGCCGTGTTTAAGTACACCAGAAACCTTTTTATACTGACATGTTATGCCATCATTATGATATATCTCTCTATCACTAGGTGGCTCTTACATAAAGTTAGGCTATGCTACTGACGAAGGTGACACGGTACGGCTCCATTTCTTCTCGTACCCTGTCGATAAAATGGAGGATGCTTTCTTGGATCTAGCCAGTAGACTGACGACAGATGGTCGACGAGAGAAGGTCTATACTTGTGGACTTGGCTGTAACACACACATCGAATTAATTGAAAATATATTACGGTGTCAGTAAGTGTCACATATAGCCTCAGATATAGCTTGAGTTATTGATCTGCACAGTATATATGTCAAGATCTGTAATTTACTCCCCCGGTCTATCTTTCTTTAGTGTGTGTGTGTGTGTGTGTGTGCCCACAGGCGAGCTTGTATACTTAACTCTCGTTATATATATATATATATATATATATATATATATATATATATATATATAATAGCTACATTCTGAAATAAATCATACCTACCAATATGAAATAAGAATTAGTTGATAAATCCATTAATTGTAATTTTTCCATTTCCTAGGATAATTAACATTTTCGAGAGAGACTGTTTCGTTGATGGCTTCCAATTTCTGACGAAACATTTCCCTCTCACTGACATAACATATCCTCAATCGGAGGAGATAAGACAATATGCCGATAAAATGGCTAACTCGTTGGCTCAAGAACATCTTATGTTGGCCACAAAGTTCAAAGAGACCTGTCATGGAAGGATGTGGCAATCCTCAAAGAAACTGCTCAGTGATGGAGAAGGTACAGCTAGCAATGACGACAGTAATGGTACAGAGAATGACCTCAATAAAGTCGAATATCCAACCATTCTGGGTCTTTGTGGATCAGTATCGCAAGTAGAGAAGGTACTTTATTATTATTAGTAGTAATAGTTTCATTATTTTCAATAACAGCCGACGTCCGACGCTATACGTCGTCTATTTTACAGTTCCTCGTCGTCTATTTTACAGTCCCTCGTCGTCTATTTTACAGTCCCTCGTCGTCTATTTTACAGTTCCTCGTCGTCTATTTTACAGTCCCTCGTCGTCTATTTTACAGTCCCTCGTCGTCTATTTTACAGTTCCTCGTCGTCTATTTTACAGTCCCTCGTCGTCTATTTTACAGTCCCTCGTCGTCTATTTTACAGTTCCTCGTCGTCTATTTTACAGTCCCTCGTCGTCTATTTTACAGTCCCTCGTCGTCTATTTTATTAGCAGAAAATTGGTCGGCTACTTTGGTTTTGCCTAGAACGCGCCAAATACCCCTAACCCCCTTTCCGACGGAGAAAGGCCGCTACTGTGTTAGTGTAACTACCACTACCCCACGGTCAGCCCTTCGCTACACCTCACCTGCCCGCATCAAAACCTCCCCCCCCCCCAGCAACGCCGCAGTAACACGGGCGAGCTGCTGCCTACTTTTTGTAAGAGGTAGTTTACTCTATTCACCACTGAAAAGTTTGAGTTGTTTGTGAATTCATAATTTTAGAAATAATCAAGAAGTGGACACGTGACACAAAATCTAAATGTTTAAACTTTGACACAAACTAGGATGTTATCGTTTTTAAATCGATATTTTAATCGACATTTAGATATCAATATCACTTCTGGAATTCAACTAGTTTGTTATCATGGCCCTTAAATATTTAGTGCTGATTGTCTATTTGTATGTTAACGTATTTAGAAACCGTGTTTAGAGTATTTTGATTTTTGTCTGAATAATTGAAGGGAAACGTATTTAATATTTTTATTTAAACACATTCACAAAGTAGTTTTAAACATATAAATATTTTTAATTTTTTTTCTTCATGAAATTATTTATTAACATGTCTTATTATTTCATTATTTTATATTTTATATGTTTAAACAATATAACTGCTAACGTTTTGGAGATCATCACAATACGTTCTGACAAATGAGGCGACATAACTATTAACTATAAAGCAATGCTAATGTGATGGCCTTTTTTGAAAACTGAACAGTTACATTGCCAACAAGACAGATGCTTTCTTATTGTCTGAAATTCTGCATTTCTTTGACAATTGGTATTTCTTACATGATTGACTATCGACGTTTTTAGTTTATTTTAAGGTGTTATTTGCTGTTTATCTCTGTGCATCATTCAAAAGTTTTCAAAGTTCTCATTTTGACCATCCCGAGCCAATGATGTACAGACAACAGTAGTAACGACATTAGTCATTTAGTTGTAGTAGTGGTAGTATGTGTTACAATAGCAGTAGTATTAGTTGTATTAGTAGTAGTAGTAGCAGTAATAGAAATAGTATCGATATTATTATTATTATTATTATTATTATTATTATTATTATTATTATTATTATTATTATTATTATTATTATTATGTAAATTTAAGAAACACCCAGCGTTTATATCATATCAGATAATTATGCTTTTGTCTAAAGCTCTATCTAACTAACTGGTTTACAAACACAAATATTCCCCCATTTTCTCATCTTTGCTATCAGGTTGAGGAAGATGGCAGCTATACCTTTCTAAATCTTGTACCAGCAAGTGGTAAAACAATAGATGCTCTATGTTCGTTGATTACAGGTACCAAGGTAAGACGTTAAGATACATACCTCAGGCTTGAAACTGTTATATGATAAACTGTTATGATTTGTGAGAAATATAACTAAACATATTATAGAATGAAGGGGCTACTGAAGGCCTTTTGAAGAAAAACATTATATGAAAGGAATTACAGGTTTATGTCTTATTCGCCTTGTTGGAATGTTATTAGTACAAGAAGTTTAAATACTTTGATACTGATTGCTTCAGAAATTTGAAGATATTGTGACATTAGCCGGAAATGGCTGTTTACACAACATTAGCACTATTGGCAGCAAGATGAAACTCGACACCGATGATGTATATGGCGCTTTGTCACATGGTACTCTTGTATTTGACCTTGGAAGAGCCGTGGGTAAGGAAGTCGGTAAGTATAAAATCAATCAGATATGGGAGGACAAGATGATCAATAAATGTTGAATATATAACCTAAGTTACCATCAGTAACTTTGATGAGTGCAGAATGAAATGTTAAATAAATGTGACAACGACTTATTAAATACAGCACAAATCAGTTCGTCCATAGATAGCTGTACAAAATACGACACTATGTGTTATTACTCATATATTATATCTACAAAAGGACACTTCAGACGTGAAGATCTCTGTCTTGGTATCATATCTATGGTTATCCAGATGTTAGTCTCTTCATTCCACGACTGGGCTTTGATCACTAACATCAGACAGGTATTCTTCTCAGGTGGCTTATACAAAAGTGAACTGATCAGGGACATGATTGGAAAATATTTTGCATACAAGAGTAAAATGAATCCCATCGTAAGTTTTATTATATATATATATATATATATATATATATATATATATATATATATATATATATATAATATATATAAAGGTTTTCATTATGCAATAAACCTGAAGCATGATGACGTCAAAAACCAAACAAACCAGCCGCGCTTTGCTTGGGATTTATAGGGGTCCCTACGATAATACCTCTATAATATCTCTCTCTCTCCCTCTCTCTCTCTCTCTCTCTCTCATATATATATATATATATATATATATATATATATATATATATATATATATATATATCGTTCGAATGTTTCCAGCTTATATATTCTGGATCTATATGTGTCTGTGGGATATGTTTCTCTAGACAGTCTTTCATGCAAACACACAAAACACACATATGTTTATATTTTAGGGTAAAGAGACCAGACATTATTTCCTAAAACATGGTATGTATATTGGAGTCATTGGGGCTCTAATGAAGACGTTGAACTCGCCAACCAGCATCAATTAACCTTGTTTGTCACCTTTTAATAAAATATGTAGCCTATATAAATACATATTTAAGTTTTTAATGCTGATTATTAGTACAATGTTGATATATATATATATATATATATATATATATATATATATATATAGTAGTTGGGGGTGTGTGTGTGTGTGTGTGTGTGTGTGTGTGTGTGTGTGTGTGTGTGTGTGTGTGTGTGTTAAGATAAAAATAGCAGCAGATCTCATTTTACATCGTTATCTGGATCATTTCCACGAAAACTCTGTGATATACTCTAACTTTCTTTGACTTTTATTAAAATATTCAGGTTTACCTTTTGTTTACCAAAGTTCGTTCTGTGATATTTTATTGTTGTTACTCTTATGGATTTTGTATAACATCGGATGTGTGGCGTTAATTATACTTTGTATAGTACCACGGCGATCTAGTTCAAAGGCAAAGGTCATCCATCACGTCACTATCATACACACCCACGTGCGCTGAATATAGTATTAATAATTTCACATATTAATATAGTTATTATATTATATACTGAATATTGTATTATAAGTCTTTAGACAGGAAAAAGGTATATTCCATAAATAATATGAAAATTGTTAAAAATAAACAACTATTCCTAGGTGGGGAAAATATTTCGTAATTAAATAGATTTTTTTTCAGTTTTGCAAATTACTAGATAAATATAAGTCATAAATTAAAATGAAATTATCTATATAGACAGTGTCGTCTTGAATTAAAAAGAATCAGTGAAACTAATAAAATAAATTACTAACAATTGTGTTAAGCTAATGCATGGCAATAGTAGAAACTCTTATTGACTTAAAGGGGCATTTGATACAATAGATCTGATTAACATATTTATTGAATTTGTTAGAAGTTTATATTTCATAAACAATATTGCTGGATCAATCAGATTAGGCCCCATTTAGCAAATGTTTCTAAACTTTTGACTTTATCAATTTGAATTGTTTTTCATTCTGATAAGAAATTAAACATATATTTAACATCAAGGTTACAAAAACTCCCAGTAAATGTTAACAAAATATGTATACTATTTTCAAGCATAAAACTAATAATTTAGACCACGAAACGGTGATAGATAATGTAAAAATACATGTTGATAATTTGTTAGGAGTAAAAGTTGATCAAATGCATTCTAGAAAGATGTCAGAAACATTTAAATATTATACGAAGTAAAACATTTTAATGTAATTTTTATACACGCAATCGCTACATAGGACCCTTAACCGGAAGTATTACACATCGTTCGCCGAGCGATAATACATGAATATAAGCGCGTTTTGGCTACACATATAGTTGTCCAGTTCGTAGCAAAACTTCGAGTTGAAGTTGAATGAAGTGTTACTTTGTGGAGTTTGACCTTATTCTAATTCAAGATGATCAAAATGGGTAAACAGTTATTCACTTAGCTGATTTTTTTGTTTGTAATTTTTAATATAAAAAAGTCAGCTATGACTTAAGTGCAATTACGTTTATCGATTAATGGTATTTCTAAACGAATTCACATAAAACAGAAGACTAACATTCACCTAAATTAGTTTATTAGTTGATGTATGCTTAATGAATAGTAAAGTCAGATATAACTATTAAATGCATTAGTTTCGATTTTTTTTGCTGTTAATTCCGAAATATTATATCGTTTGGGATTAAAATTGCCTTTGATAAAAAATATAATTGTCTAACAATAGGTCTGTCTCTATTGACAATTTGAGATCATATTCTAAACGAAAAAACAAAACTAATCTAATTAAGACAATTAACATCAAATATGTGAGATTATGATCTACTTATAGGATTAGCAACAAATCTGTACATCGCATCATCATAAAGAACACACACACACACACACACACACACACACACACACATATATATATATATATATACGCTCAAAGGCTCCGGTTTGTGAGTTCGAATCTAGTTCACATCTGTGTTTGTGGTATTTCTTATGTCCCGTGTATGACTTATACCGAGGCTAGACAACCCAACAACAACTCAACAACAATAATAACAACTCAACTGTAACAACAACAACAACTCAACAGTCGGGATATTAAGTCGTGAAATTTAAATTGAAGATTAATATAGGAGGCTAACAGAGGTCACATATTAATTTGACTAATTAAATTCAATCAATTAAACAGGGGCGACTCCATGGCTTAACTGGTAGCACTGTTGGGCTCAGAACTATAGCAGATGGGTTCAAACCCCGGCCGGGCTACGTCATAATTAAGGGTGTTTCATCTTTCACTTTGCCTCATTACCTTTGGCATACCATCTGCACAAAAGTGGCCGTAAAACAGCAACATCTTACAGTTTCAATAAATTAAACAGTTTCAGACTTGTCAACTTCAGTATTAAGCAGTTTAATATCCTATAAACAATTGCTTGTGAGCTGTTATGATACAGTTATTAGTTTATAGGGAATTGTATCAGACAGTAAACACAAATTGTATCAATAAAAATGGTCCAGGCTTTAGCATTTAATTAGAGTTTATATCAGGAACATAAATTATAATATAAATATAAACATAATTATGACATAAACGTACAGATAAGTTTAAGAGAAATATATAAATAATCATAACGCGAACATGTAAATCATTTTAACAAGAACATATACATTATTTTAACATGAATATATCAATAATTACAACAGGAACTGACCTTAATTATGATACTAGTCGTCAAACTGGACTGATTTAGGTAATCAATAGTTAATTGAACAAAACGTGATGATTTTGTTGAATTGTGATGAATTAATGTGGTTTATGTGTTTACTTTTGGAAGCTGGAATCACATATAGTCTCCAAGGAGTTAATGATAGGGTGTACTACATTAATATATATATATATATATATATATATATATATATATATATATATATATACACACACACACAAACACCATTCTATGTCTCCATGTTATCTTTCTAAGCAAAAACAAAACGACTTAAGTCACTTTGTTAGTCATAGTATTATACAGATTCTACACAAAGTTATTGACTATTGTATATTTATTTCCAGTTTTCATACAAGAACATTTATTTATGTGTTATCGTTTGACGGACATGTTATCTGTCTTTGGTTGATAACAACAACAAGGTATTTGTATGATAAACAGCTTTACGGTAATAGCTTCGGACTAGTCATTGTTGAATTTTTTTACATTTTATTTCACGAAATAAATTATCTTTTATTCCAATTAAAGAGCTTTACCACTTGGTATCAACCTAATCTCCACTTTGGCAGTTTTTATTTTGTAGTTTTTGTTTTTCATAATTCGAGAGTCGCTAAGAGCAATTTCAGCAGTCAATTAAGAAAAACCACAATTAAAATGTCTGTATTTTGGCATTTCGAACAAATCCCTAAGAAGCTAGCAGAAGACACTTTTTTTTGCGACAGATTCGTTCCCGTTGTTGCCTTGTTAATAATGGTTATATTTCAGACAGTTTAGTAATGAAGACGACCGATTAATCAGCTCTGTGTTAAATGTAAACTTTGATCACCAACTACCACCAACGTTTACTTATAGACTTAAGGCGAGCTTCCATATACACGGTATGCGTTATGCGAATGCGACAAAAAATAGAAAACATGTAAACTTAGGAACGTGATTCGACATGTGCCTCTGGGTATGCGATTTGTGACAAGAAGGATGGTTTTATTTAGCGATTGGTGCGAATCCGAATCGGACGGTTGAATCCAGAATTTTATGGGGCGGTAAAAAAAATAGGTCAGAAGGTGAGGGGGTGTCCGAATCGGTAGGCTGACGTTTTGGCCCGGACGTTTTGGCCTAAGACGTTTTGGCCAGCTATTTTTGAAGATAGGACGTTTTGGCCAAATATAAAAATATATAAAAAGCGAACAAATATAATAGCTTCTGTTTATTATCTACACATGACCAATAAAATGATAAAATGTTAATGTTTTGATGTAGGTTCTGTATTTAACTGAAGTTTAATTCTGCATGGCTTCTCACAGTTACAATTATTATATAGTGGCACGTGTTAGCTTACTTCTATGTCCTTGTTAATTGTTTAAATTGTTTATGGTTTGGGATCCTGATTGTGTATTTTGCTGTATGTCTCTTCAATGTTATTGTGCAGGTTAATGTATTCATCTCCTAACTGGAAGTTGTATTAATAAAATAACCAATAAAAACAATTGTCCAAAATGTCCTATCTTCAAATAATAGCTGGCCAAAACGTCCTAGGCCAAAACGTCGAGGTCATAACGTCCGTTGGCCAAAACGTCCCAGATTCGTCCGAATCACATGGATACCACAATGTCGCATACACCGCCGTCAGTGTGTGTGTGTTCTCTGCATGTTAGCAAATAATATAAATTCACTAGGTGGCAGCACTTTATGGTGGCTTACTGATGTTCCTCAATATTATTTGAGTCCGTAGAGCTCTCAGTTAAGTTACTTTTAAATGAATAAACTCGCTCACACACACACACACCCCCACGAATGTATGTTTGTTTGATTGTCTGTGTGTTCGCAAAACATTCCGAGAAAAGAATCTTAAACGACGATGAACATGACAGGGCCACGTCATATAATTCTCCGCTTGAGCAAGTTTATTTTAAATTTGTTTATAATAAAATAAACGTGATATATGACGAGAATTCTGGTGGCTAATACCTTTTTCCCGGTGATTATGATACCAATAACTTCTAAATGTTTTATGGGTAGAAGAGTAGGATACAGAGAGTGGTGACCTTACACATACAACTTTACGAAATTTCAACCTACAAGTTTAGAATGTTCACATGACTTCACGCATACCGAATTTTTGTTTTGTTTTTCGGGGATAATCCCCAGGCTGTCGCTTATTCGGCACAGCCTCTACGTTGGAGTGGTTGAGAATTTCCGAGTAAACGCAATTTGCGCTTATTGTAATATTTTTGGTATTTAATATTCTCCCTCACAGTTCTAGAAAACACAAATAGGATGTAATTAGCCTTTTTACAGTTATAATAAGGAATTATATGTCTCAAAATAAGATGATAAAAATCGCTTTAACACTAGCGAGGATTAATTAATTTAGCTTAAGAATAGCGAGATGTTCAGTCCATCAATTCAAAAGGTTCAGTTATGAACCAAATCCATGAATGTGTAGCTCAGCACATACATAACGCTCTAGATTAGATCACAGTAGATCAGATCTTTAGTGGTATACCGAGGATCAATGGTTTAGTGAGTCATCAAGGATCTTTAGTAAAACACCGAGAATTTATGGTTTAGTGAGCTACAGAGAATCATCGGTTTAGTGAGCCACCGAAGATCAAGGTTTAGTGAGTCACCGAAGATCAACGGTTTAGCGAGCCACCGTAGATCAACGGTTTAGTGAGTCACCGAAGATCAACGGTTTAGTGAGTCACCGAAGATCAACAGTTTTTTTTTTTGGGGGGGGGGGCGTCGGGTATAAAAACTAAGCGCCAATAAGCTAAGGGCTCACGTCATATATAAAAGCCAGATTTATAATGTAAATAGGAAATAACTTACTAGCTCCAGAACCAGTTCTGGATTTGGGACATATACCAAAAATGAAATTTAGAACACCCAGAACACACAGTAGACTAAATCGTACAATCATTGTACAAGAGGTTACAATAAAACAGTGTTGTTAGATATTAAGTAAAATACATAAAAACTAAAATTGTGGCAAACTGTTTTACGAATAAGTGGATGCTCGCAGAAAGACATGATGATGATGATGATTGATGTTTTACGGCCACTGTTTTCAGTGTTATGAATAAAGTATTACATAAAGTCAAACTGTCCTCCCAAATAATATCAACTCAGATAAAGATATGGCCCATTGTTTTAATAACTTCTTCTGTCAAAAAATATTAAATATATATATAGTGGGTTCCAGTCCAGCACCTTATAACAGGGTAAGCCATTGGTAGAAGAGTCCTGCATATCCATGATGGATACATTTGAGCCTTTTACAGAGACTGATATCAGACAGTTGCTGGAAAAGTCATCTAATGCTTTCTGTGCAGTTGACCCTATGCCTACATGGCTTGTGAAAGATTGTCTGGATGTTCTGATAAACCCAATTACAAATATAGTTAATAAATCATTATCTCTGGGTGTTTTCCCAAGATCCATGAAAGCTGCCCTTGTAAAACCATTAATAAAAAAACACACTATGGACTGTAATATTCTAAACAATTACAGACCTGTTTCAAATCTTACATTTTTATCTTATAGAAAAGGCAGTTGCTTTCCATCTAAACAAATATTTAATCAATAATAACCTTAATGAATCACTACAGTCTGCCTATAAAAGTAGTACAGCACTGAAACAGCCTTGGTTCGAGTGAAAAATGATATTATGATGTCAATTGATCAAGGTAAGCCAGTAATACTTGTTCTTCTGGACCTGTTTGCTGCATTTGATACAGTTGACCATAATGTGCTTTTCTCTAGGTTAAAAGACATGTTTGGTCTGTCAGGTAGAGTACTTGAATGGTTTAGATCCTATCTGGAACAACGCTCCCAGAGAGTGTCTGTTCATGGTATTTTATCTGACATTCAGTTTTTGTTATCTGGTGTACCACAGGGTTCAGTTCTTGGTCCTCTGGTTTTCACAATGTATACCCGTCCTCTTGGGATCATTGCGCAGCGATATGGGGTAAAATATCACTTGTATGCTGATGACACACAGCTGTATATATCACTGGATCCTGAAAATGAGTTAAATATTTCTCCTCTTCCTTGTAGAATTTAGAACATTGTATTCGGCTATGGATGACTCAAAATCTTCTAAAACTAAATGATAATAAAACAAATGTTTTATATTTGGCATCACCACATTGTGTTAAATCCCTAAAGACACCAGCATTACAGATGGGTGCATCTTCGATTACCCCTAATGGGTCAGTAAAAAATCTTGGGGTTATTTTTGACCAATGTATTAACATGTATGAACATGTCACATCAGTATGCCGAGCTGCCTACTACCATCTTAAGAACATCCACTGTTTAAAAGCATTCTTGACACAAGAATCACTTGTAGCTGTAGTTCATGCCTTTGTTACATCTCGTATAGACTATTGTAACTCCCTGTTATATAGAATATCTGATTATAACATTAATCACCTTCAGCGAATTCAGAATAGTGCAACTCGCATTGTAACAAATACTAGAAAATATGATCATATCACCCCAATTCTTCAAAAACTACATTGGCTAGCTGTTAGACAGCGTATCCATTTCAAGATTCTGTTAATAACTTATAAATCTATTAATGATATGGCGCCAGAATACCTGTGTGAACTGGTTTCCATTAGAAAGTCATCCCGAAAACTCAGGTCATCCAGTCAGATACTATTGCAGGTGCCAGTGTCTCGGCTCAAGTCATATGGTGATTGTGCGTTTAGTGTTGCAGCCCCCACTTTGTGGAATAGGTTGCCGGCAAATATTAGAAATGCGTCGTCTCTTGGAAATTTTAAGTCTCTTCTAAAAACACACCTATTTAAGGTCGCTTTCACAGATAAATAATTATTATCTTTTAAATCATTACAGGGTTTTTACAGACATAATATTTGGGGTATTATTATATTACATATTATTTGTACAGCACCTTTGAATGGCTCCTGCTAGTAAGGGCGCTTTATTAAATATACATTATTATTATTATTATTATTATTAGGCACAAGGTAGGCTAAATGGGCCGAGCGACTTCCAAAGATAATGAGACGAAGCGACAGACGAAACAACCTTCATATATGCTCACGCCGGGATTCGAACACGGGTGGTAGTGATCTGTGGTCCAGCACGCTATCGCTAGACCACGGAGGCGCCCCCAGAAAGACATGATGGATAGAATACGTCTTTACACCATCGCCAACGGCATGTCATACGTGGTCATATAGTACTAACTGGCTCTATAGAAACACCGATGCTGCTATCATGCGGATGTACTTCAACAAAAAATGCACTGATAATGTGTCAGTTTGATGTTTTTGATCACCTAAAGGGAATTGGCGAGTCTTGTCGGGCCATGATGACTTTTGGTTTGTATCAAATCGGACCAGTAAGTATTCAGATTACACTCGTCCAGTAATCACGAACAGTGTATTACTTATAGTTACCAATTACAAGCGCATAAGCTACAATAATCCGCCATTGTGCAATTAGGTAGCCATCTGTGACAGAGTTAGCTAGTGAGTTAGTACGTGTAATTTTAGCAGATAGTGGTTAATTTCGATTTTAAAAACTTAATATCAACTTAATATCAACTGACTAAATATATTCAAAAGAGGGTCCTTCGAATTACATGTAATTATTAAAATCTACGTATCATCGCATGTACAACTCAGATCGGAGGCACAAAAAGCTAAATTGCATGTTCACAGAATTAAGATGATATTATTTGAGACATTGCTGAGAAATTAGGTCATAAATGACATTTCTGTTGTTGTCCAAATATAAATTAGAAAAACAATTGTCACTCACCAATATATTATGTTTTAATACTACAAGAAGTTAATAAGACATGCCGACAAGGTTCTGGACCAAGTTAAATAGTTTAATTAAATGAAGTTTTTGTTTTAACGCTTCCTGAAGCAGTATTATATTAATACTATAACAGTTAATGTTATAATTGTCGGTTGTCATTTTTACTCTATATCTGTATGACATATGGATCGTGGCGTTGATCCGGTTGTTGTTAAGACAATAACTCATCTTCATAAATTTTACTATCATACTTTATTGTTAGCGATATTTCTTTCGAGCAGTAGAATTGTATTATATTTTGCTAAATTTAGATGAATTCTATCTTATCTTCCGAGTTCATCATTTCACCACGAAGTCGCCACGATAGGCAAATTCTCGATGTTGCGGAAAATTTAAGGTTTTTTGACCCCCCCCCCTGAAGTCCGCTGTGGTGAGATAAAGATTATAACAGAGATCCTCGAGTAGAAAAACTTAAAATCTTGCGGCGTTGATCAAAGAAACATCGTATCAGGAAGTGGCTATTGGAAATAAACATTTGGTGAGGGAAAAAATAAATTAATTGAAGGAGTGGAGTGTTAGATAGCCTGGATAAGGTAACAATTAAATTACAGAACTACAGACAAACACTCAACGGTAAAAAAAGATAATACTTACTTCAGCTAACTCAAAGAGATTTCTTTTAAACCGTAAATTAACTTGTAAAAAAGCTTTAGGCCCTTGAAAGGAAGCATTAGAGGTATCTCTAATTACCATTAGTAAATGTATAATTAATTACAGTTACTGCATAAATTTGTAATTTAGGGTCTTCTCTGTGACAAAACTAATAGCACAAAAAATCCTGAAAGAATGTGAAAGGTGTTTCATTATTCATTTTTATGTGCTACTGAAACTACCTGATGCTGTCAGTTTACCATACACATAACATCGAACGTAAAACGTCAATTTAACCGAAATATGGCGATGAGCCGAATATGAAATCTTGTTTTTCACGCATTCTACAAATGCCATCTATAAAGATATCAGAACTGAACTATATCCACATCGCACTGTAAAGTAGTTCCTTTGTTTAATCCGATATAGTTCAATATTACTGCGCCATCTTAAAATGGGCATTAAAATATACAACTTTGTATTGTAAATAACATTCGGTATGAAGGATTTTATAGACAGATCGATAATTATTGTAACTATCAGTAGAAAAAGCCCCAGATACAGACTAAACCAAACCCGGTACTAATTTAAACACTCGCTGATCTCTGATGTCCATGAAGTCTCCTAGGGTCTGACAGTATTTTGAAAAATGTCCTCCGTATGTCGAGTTTCTGGCCATTTGTTGTAAGTATCTGGCGAGAACATATAAATAGCATTTGTCTCGTCTCTGATGGAGTTAACTGAACACTGGTCGTGATAATCCAGGCCTCGTCTTTTAGGCTCGACCTGGATTAGCCTGAATCCTATTGAGAAAAAGTCGTTTGTGATTAGATACAATGCCGTATCCGTGTTTACGTGTATTAATGAACTAATCATGCACCACAGATTATTCATAATCAATTTATTTCCTGCTCAATTTCTAATTATTAATGTGAATGATCGCAGTATTCGGGTGGTAATTGTTTAGTTATAATTCAGTTCAATTTAAGAATCAAATCAACTTCATTCATCTACACAAGCTCGATACTGATTTGATTGTTCAAAGGATTGTTCTAGAAAAGTGATATATGAATAATATTTATAATTCTAGCCGACAAAGACTGGCTGTCGTTTTGTGTAGTTCTTACTGTATCGAGTATCTAGTAGTAAATGAATACTAATCCGATGGATAATATTATAAATATAATCATTATATTTGAATTGGATAAATTTAAAACGGTTTACGCGTTTAGTCTAACTGGTCGTGGACGGATTTCACCTTTGAAGGTGATCACCTTTACCATGTTGCTAATTGTTAAAGATTATTAGGTCTTTTTATAGTTTGGATCAGGTAGAAATTGTTTTATGTGAAACGTTCCGTTCGTTGATGTGCAACATTGACGAATAATTAGATACAACGAAGTGAGATTTATTCCTCATTATTGAGCGCTTCGCGATATCCGTGAGATACTAAATTCTGAAAATGCCCGAATATAGACAATTGCAGTCATAATTGATTAAATCATTATCGTCAATTCGTAATATATTCTCCAGCTTCTCCATCGTAGTGAGCGTATTTCAATTAATAATTGTGTTTTTTTGTTTTGTTTTTAAATCCCAGATGTCCCTCTGTTGTCTTCTCTATTGTTGAACACAATGTGGCGAATGACAACATGACAACAACGAACAGTCCAATCATAACGTCGTCATGGAAAAACTGCGCATCGCCTTCAGCGGTAGCCTGGTGCTGCCGCCACCAGATGGCGTCGACGGCGTTAGCGCCAGTGACGTCATTTCCGGATCGCAGCCGGGGCACTTGGTTTTGCAGCAGGTGGCGGCCAGCTCCCGACAGGCGGCGTGCAAGTCGCGCATCCGGGCGCCGTATACGAGCGGGTCGGAGAGAAACTTGAAGTACGGGAGGAAGTTCATGTAGTAGATGATTCCGCCATGTTGGAGGATGTAAGTATCTGCCATGTTGAGCGATAATAGGTAGACGATGGTGTAAGGCAGGAAGAAGACGGTCAGCGTACAGAGCAGGATGACCGTCGTGATGAAGACGCGACGCTCGCCGTGAACGTTCTGGATAAACCGGAACCTGGATAGCCGGTTCTGGAGCAGTCGCACCTCGGCGTAGATGCGCAAGCAGAGCGCGATCGTCGTCAGGTACATGACCGTCATGACCGAGATGGAGATGTTACACCCCATTAACGCCACCCGGCCGATGGTGGCCAGCTGCGTGGTGCAGTTGTCGCGATTGATCAACGTGAACGCAATCCCGAATGGCACGTATCCGGAGAGAAAAGAGAAGATCCAGGCGCCAACTGCGAACAGGATGACGCGTCTCCTCCGGATCAGATCCATGTTGACCAGCGGTCGACAAATGGCGAAGTACTGCGTGGTGGCGAATCCCAGCATGCAGAGCGTGTTCAGCATCCCGAACGCCGACGACACGAATGATCCGGAGACCATGTAGAGCAGGACTCGACAAATCCCCGACTGAGTAGAGAGTATATCCTGAAGGATGGCGTTCTGGAACAGATAGAGCAGGTTGTTACAGAGCCAAGACAGCGCGCACGAGAAGATGTTGACCACTGTCAAGTTGGCGTACTGGACCCGGTACACGGACTTCCCGTGCGCGTAGTTCCGGGTCCGACAGAGTAGAATCATGGCGGCAAAGTTCAAAGATACGGCCATGGCGGCCAGGAAACACTCGATCCCGAAACGACTCGCCGAGAAGTAAGTGTCGAAGAACGAACTACTGGTGTCCGGCGAAATCATCATTTCTAGCTCTTCTGGATCCAACATGATGAATCCTGTTTATCCCTATCCTCTGGCGCCCCCAGAATAAGATGAAACGCAATCGATTACCGCCTGATCCAGGATGTCCTATGTCAGGAAATTTCCGGTGCCATGACCATCGATCTATGACCGGACGCGCACGAGAACAGACCAAACCTGAGCTACCCGGACGTTATCAGTCTGTATCCAGTATTTGGAATATTTAAATTTTACCCACTAGATTGTCGTCTGCGCGCGCGAAGCTTCCTTCATTCGTAGAAATTATCGTTCCGATGACGGCAGAGAAAATGGAGAAGTCTACTTACGGCCGACTAATCCGACTTCCGGCTCCGTGAACGCCACCTAGTACTTTAACCACCGCACGAGAACCGCGCCATAACGACAACCGCACACCGACATGCGGCACTCTGACGCGCAGAAATTGAGATCACTCACTCTAAATTATTTATGTTTTCAGCAGCGAAGAGATCGGGCGCAATATCGACAGATTATTCCCGAAGGTCCGCGATGTCAGTGTAAGGTGAAAATCTCCTAATATCGCCAATCGGCCAGACATATGAAAACAGAGAGCTCTTCCGGTGTAGCACGAGTAAACGGTGAAGAGAAATTGATGTAGACCTTTCTGAGCCTTGTTGGGTCAAACGTTGGACCAATTTTTGTCGGAGAGAGAGATAAAGGGAGATAGATAGATAGATAGATAGATAGATAGATAGATAGAGATAGAGAGAGAGATAAAGAGAGAAGGAGATTGATAGATAGATAGATAGATAGATAAACACCGACGATGAAATCGGGAGTTTTCACGCGGTCACGATCCCAGTAAGTGGCTTGACGTGAGCAGCGAATTAAAACTCATAATCCTAGGATGCATGAGTCCATGGATGCATGCGTTTCTGGATCCAAGTGTAGCTCTGTGTGTGTTTGTGCGCCTGTGTTTGTGTGTGTGTGTGCCTGGAATGTTTCTATTCGTTATGCTATAACTCCGGTCGAAATGTCAGAGTTGACCCGACGAAGTAGTAATCCAGTGCATGTCTTATCACTCCTCCGCCTTCATTCATTCATCACCATCATGGTTTGCCCTCAACCAAACTGTTGTCGACGAATCCGGTCCAGCACCAGTTGCTATGTGAATCCGGCTCCCGAGCTTATGGGCCACTGAAAGATGGGAGCAGCCATTAGCTGTTCTCTAACACCGAGTAATTGTTTACTACTCGCTACTACGACCAGGGCGAGCTCTCCGATAGGCCAACGCTCGATCTACGTCACTTCCGGACTTGAACACTTAATTTATAATAGTACAATCTCAGGCCAGTAATACAATCGGTTATTCTCAGGCCAATGTGTGTCTCAACCTCAGCTCGCATCTCGGCTCCCACGTGGGTATACATCAGGAAGCTTTTCGTGAGTGCAGGGATCACATACACCGAACCTCGTTGTTGACTTTAATCAGTTACTGATGCCCAGTGGAGTGAACTGACCTAGATGTAGATCTACAGCTGAGTAGGCCAATATAGATGTTGGTAACACGCGCGCGCACGCACGCACGCACGCACCAACACACACACACACACACCAACACACACACACGCACGCACGCGTGCTCACACACACACACACACACACACATATTATCTCTCTTACACACGTGCGGACGCGCGCACACACACACGCGCCCGCGCACACACAAATACACACCAACACACACATAAATGCACACAAATATACACGTACACACGCATGTATAGTTATTATGTATGATTTACTATTATCAATAGGTTAGTTTGAATCTAGTTTATATTATTACGTTAAAAATCGGTTTTACCATTTAATATTAATAACCAGTTAGTGACAGGTAGATAATAAAACACGTCAGAGATCTAATTTATGTTATGAGATTTTTAACCCGCCAGCAAAATACACAATACATATAATACCGTGGGTTAGTATAGTTACTATTTTACTGTGTGGGGGCTTTCTCCCTCTGGCCCGTCTGTTATAAAAATGTTCTATATCCTACGACCTAGAACTATATATATATATATATATATATATATATAGTTATTTTCTCATATACTTAACTGTAGGAACGACTAATATGGCATTATGTAGCTAGATTATGTCTTAGTTATCATAACATATTTATTATTATTATTATTATTATTATTATTATTATTATTTAGTACTGGTAGTGGTAGTAGTATTTAAATTAAAATTTTCATTATTATAACGAGTATTGTATATCTAATGATAATTATCCATTACCGATTCATGAGAAAGAGAAAGTGTTCAAATAAACGGCGTTTTTGTTCCTTGTTTTAGTAATACATCACAACGAAAATAAACCTATTAATGGCACCTTTCTGGGAGGTGAGGGTGGTTGTCACTTCACTTCAAATGACGACTGACCCCCGAACGTTGATTTATATACATGCATCATCTGGGATACATCTCCTAAACGTCGATATAAACTGACCTTATAAATGTTCTGGATCACAATCTTAATATAAAGAGTTGAATACATCAGAGAGTATACGTGTGTGTGTGTGTGTGTGTGTGTCACGAACACGACACCCACTATTTTGTACCAGTAGTTGCACACAGTCTGATAAAGTGAAATGAAAAGTTCTCAATCAACAATAACATAACAGAATTGCTACCACCACTACTGCTACTACTAGTACTACTGCTACTATTACTGCTACTGTTTCTACATTTAATGATAATATTGTCCTTTCCAATTCACTCACTCACTCACTCACTCACTCACTCACTCACTCACTCACTCACTCACTCACTCACTCACTCACTCACTCACTCACTCACTCACTCACTCACTCACTCACTCACTCACTCACTATACTACTATCTACTACCACCTACTCTCACTCTCACTCACTCTCTCTCTCTCTCTCTCTCTCTATATATATATATATATATATATATATATATATATATATAATACCTTAGCCTATGCACAGCCGCCTACCTTTATGGAATTATAACTTAACACGATCAGACCTAATACAATTATTCACATCTTGTAGGCCACGGTCAGCCGAAGCCATAGAGGGACAAGTAGAGGGGGGGGGGGGGGACCGGCGAATTCAGAGCCACTGTGGGAATGATTCTGGATCAAGTTCCAAGTTAAACAGAATTCATACAATTTAGTTGGCGATATGATATACAAGTGATCAGCAGTTGGTCGATGTAATAACGACGCTATATGGCTTCTTTTTTGATGGAAGACATTGATATTATGGGATGGCGGTTGCTGACAGTTTTCTATAATTGTTGTTGCGGGTGTTATTGTTGTTGTTGTTCTTGCTGTTGGTTTTGTTGTTTTAAGCATCTGGCTCATCATATTAGTAGTTACTATAAAGTTGTTTCTTTATTTTCATATTTAATGGCTATTCACCAGTGTTGGTGTTGGTGGGGGTTAGGGGGTTGGAACGCAGGATTCGCGTTGTTTAATTTCGGAATTGGTGTAACGTGTTTCATGTTGGAGAGTAACTGCTCTCTGGGGAAATGTGATGAAACATTCCACAGATACAAGTAATATTACAATTATATCACCGCCAAGGAGGTCTGGTCTGTTGTGATATAACAGACATATAGGTAGGCGGGAATATAGGCAGGCAGGTACGTAGACAGGCAAACGATGATCCACACCCATAGCATTTTAATATGGATACAGAATACACAAAGCACACACGCATGCACGCACGCACGCACGCATACACGCATATATATATATATATATATATATATATATATAGTGTGTGTGTGTGTGTGTGTGTTAAAGTTGTTATCCATAGTATATGGTGAGTAATATATATATATATATATATATATATATATATATATATATATATATATATATATATATACACGAGTGGTGCCGAAAATAGCTAAAACTATAAATGAAAGACCAGGTGAGAGGGATTTCTCATAAATGAGACTAATTTCAGCAAAAGTCGTCTGAGACTCGTCAATATAAATCTCGGCACGATAGATAGGCGCTTATCAAAACGTGAACATTGACCAGCAAAAATCCCTGTTTATTATAGTTAATTTGTGGCATGAAAATGGCCTGGATTCTTCTAGAGATTACCACATTCATTTGAACAACAAGTGAGTGACGATATTCTATGTATATTCCTTCAGTAACACCTTGATCACGTATAAATAGACCTGTGTGCCAACTATTGTAGGCATAGAAACCGTTTTCCTGTCTCAATCCATTAGCATAATTCTGTTGTTTGATGCTTAATGACAGCCTGTCCTGACATAATCAGTTTGTTATGTGTACATCTGGATACAGACACTATCCATATATCTCGAATCATCTATGCAATACTGCACGAGAAGCATGAGCTGGTTGGTTCCCTGACATTTTCTGGATCGTGCGTGGGTACGAACGCATCCAAACTAAGCAAAACCTAGTGAAAAGATTTTTTCTCTCTCTATGTCCCGCTTTCACACACACACACACACACACACACACACACACACACACACACACGCACACGCACACACACACACACACACACACATGAATATTCCATGTTCCAATCATCAAAATTCGTCTAGCACCGGATTTTCTACAGCTGGCATAAATAACAAATCTACTAGTTTGTATCTGAATGCCAGATTATATTATATATATATAATATATACAAAAAGGTTCGACATTTTGCACTGCTGCGGCCAAATAGGCCATTAATAAAATGGCATATCTTCTATACTAAGGTCAATTAAATGAACGTTCCATTTTTAGAACCTAATCGATCAAGTGACGATGATTATACGATGATTGGTCACGTGATTATTATTATTATTATTATTATTATTATTATTATCATTATCATCATCATCATCAGTCAGCAGCAGCATGGTGAGCATTATTATTATTATTATTATTATTATTATTATTATTATTATTATTATTATTATTATTAGATCCGGCATATTTGTGTACTCTGTAAGTTATAATTATTTAAATTAATTAAATCTTATTAATAATAATAAAAATAATAATCATAATAATAATATAGATTTATTATTTAATGTAATGCCCTTACCAATCAAATACGTTGTGTTGAATATATTTTAATCTGAAGGACAAACAAATTAATTACAAATGTTCGACATTCTTCTATGGAGTTACTAAATGTAACAAACCATGAATATTATAATATTTGATAAGAAAATGTCAACATTTAATGGTTTGGCGGCAGTTGGCATGAAACCGGTTTTATAGACGTCTGGTCGCTTACGACAGTTGGTTGTCAGGGACAGATTCCACCGTATAACCCATCCTTATTGGCTTTCTGCTACACCGTTCTTGGTCATCTTCGGCTCTGACCCTGTCGACCATATATTGACCTTCATCTTTGTCGGGTGCTCATTTGTATTCGAGTAGGCCAAGGTGTGAAGGGGCAATCCACTAATGGGAACACTCGGGGTCGAATCCATTAACGCCGGCTTCAGAGTAGCAAGAGTTCTAACGGCTGATACGTCAACAGGACCAGGTGTTATAACCTGGCCCCTGATGAGGTCTTTATTGAGTGAAGATAGTGACAGACAGACAGACAGACAGACAGACAGACAGACAGACAGACAGACAGACAGACAGACAGACAGACTAGACAGACAGACAGAGTGGACAGACAGACTGGACAGACAGACGGATTATACTATAATTGAAACATTATTTACACTTGAAGATGATGTTTTGAGCTCAATATGCGGATAGAAAGAATATGAGGCGAAAACTAGGAACGAAAGCAAATAGTTCAAAATTATTCATCAAAGCAACTTGTTGCAAGATTGCGTAATGAATGAATATATCAATGAATGCTATTAAAAACAAATAGGATTCTCATATATTTGTTGGCATAATAGCTATTATAATATCGTGTTTTAAATAACTGATTATGGTTATTGTTGGCAGTGGGCCAACTCATGTTCCTTTCATTTAAACTCGCACTAACATCTGTCCGCCAATCTACAAATACTCTAAGCGAGGTATGTATTCGAACAGCTCTTCTACTCGCAGAGCAGTATAGACCAAGTTCTAACACGAAATAGGGCACTTAGAAATATTGACCAAATCCTGGTCTTGGTCCACGATTCCTAAATGGGTGCTAACCAAGGAGCCCCGAGTTATTGGCAGACGGCACTAAGCCAATGATATTTGTTCCGATGTCAAAAATATAGTGGCCCAGCTACCACCAATAGGTGGCGCACAATAAGATCAACGGCTGGTGGCGTGACTCCATTACCTAAGTTCTGATGCCTGCACAATGGCTGAATAAATATCGATTCAATCCGATTTTTTATCAATAAATAAACGAATCCTTTGATCAAAAGACCACCAAACTAACCAACACGCAGCTACACCACCGACGACAAATTAGCACCGAGGGGGATTTTATTAGCGCCATATGCAAGCGAATTTCTACCAATTATCGTCGGTGACCTAATTCTATCCGTTCAACTTCCGGTTCATTTATTCAAAGAATGCAGTCCGGCTCGTTTATTTTCCATAACCTTGTGGTAGTTTTTTAGACATTTTTCTCGGCTCCTTTCACCAGAGGAGGCCGGCGACAATTTTGTCACGTGTGCCAAGAGTTATGACGTCGTAAAACGTTATATTGCGTTATTATAGGGTTGTGGCGTAAGAAAAACAAAGCCGAGTCCGTTGTTATGTTGATTGATGATGATAGCTTTACGTCATAGTCACGTGGTGGTTAGTGAAGTGCCAGAAAACTGGCAGTGGATGGTTCTGTTATAAATCTCGGTATTACTGTCATGTAGTAGTAAATTGTGTGATAAACTGCTCGTCATTTGAGGTATAGTTTATTTGTTCGTGGCCCATAACTTATACAAATTAGCAAGGACGTTGATGGACAGCACTACAGATTTAAATCCATGAACTTTCACATTTTTACTGATATTACACAGAACGGGTTCAGTAATTTTTATATCCGCAAAATAGCCATCCGTCGGGTATAAGGTTATTCCAGCTCGCAATCTAAAACAAAGGTCTGAATTTCGGTGCGAGAACGTTTCAGAGGATTAGCTGTTCCAACGGGTTTCAGTTGATGACGTTAAGGTAATAATCCCTATGTATTCGAACAGGTCTAATTATTTATAGTCACTGCGTAATCGATCATAGAAGAAGCCGATTTAATCAATCTGCCCCCCCCCCCCGATGTTATTGTTAATGTGACACGAGAGAGGAGAACTACGTCATCCATTTTTGGGAGGAAGTAACCAGAACTCCATCATTCAAGAAATATGATTTGGAAAAAGAAGGATATGAAAAATTTACAATAAGCCAGTTATAACACCGAACATCGTAGATCATCATCCTCACTTCCACGATACTCGGGTAGATAGATGTATTAATTTAGATGAATTGTAAAACTGACGACGTTGAGCCATGAATAGACAAGTTCACTACGACTGCGCCATCTAGCCCGTTTGCTGGTCGCGTTACACCGGGCTCGCTGAACCATCTGATAAAAACACTATTTTACCAATCGTGAGATCACGGAGATCACAATATGTTTCATATATTGATAACATGTCTATTACAATTACCAACCTCATGTTTCTTTTCAATAGGATGTAATTTTTCAGGCCAAAACAAACTGTCAACTTTCCCCATACAAATAATCTTATCTATCAGTAATAATTAATTCTACGTTATATTTAATAAAAACGAAACTGCTAAAAGAGCTTGTAGATCGATTTAGTTTCGTGAATCCATCCAAAATGTAAATTTACAATCAATTAGTGACTAACACTTCTTGTTCCATGCTACTACATAGCTTCACTGACCAACAAGCCACAGCAGATGTGGAGTGCGCAGGCGCCGCAGAAATTGTCTATTAGGCATACAAGCTCTTGTTCCAAACGTTTATATTGTCTAGACCATAACAACAAACAACAACTTGCAAAATCCACCCCTCCATCCACAACAACCGCAGTCGTCTAAGACAAGTAGCCTACAAAGGGTTGTATAAAGACTGTATAAATATCCGTAAAAGGAAGCACGTATCATTAACTTTGATTTATCTGACCTGCTACATATCATTATACTAGATCCCGGTTTCATTCTATAGTAGGTTACAGTCCTGTTAGGATTCTATGATCCAGATTGGTTTTTGTTTTGAGAGTACCTCTCTTAGGTATGTCTGTTGAAAGTCAGCATCGTCATATTGTGTTAGTACTAAAGTTTGCCATTAGCTTGCTGTTAGGCGCAAAAATTCCTGAGCTCCATCTCTGAGTGTATGCATGTGTGTGTGTGTGTGTGTGTGTGTGTGTGTGTGAGAGAGAGAGAGAGAGAGAGAGAGAGAGAGAGAGACCAGGACACCACACTGTGTAGGTGTGGGTCAGATGACCGGAAATAATTATGTTCTAAAAACATTATCTTATTCAGCACCTGACTCTCAGATAACAATTCCTTTCACGTTCTCTGTTAAACCGAAATCAATACCGAGTCGTAATCTGTTATCGGTTCCTCGCCAATCCTAAAAATATCACCGTTTGAGTTATTTATTTACAATAACATCGAACTGTCAGGAAAAGAGTTAGTACCTAAAACTCGGCAAATTGCTGAACACGTTCATCATGATTTTCCATCAGATGGTTGATGGTTGAGTGTCTCTTTCTTCCACAGTAACAACCTGACATTATTTACTGTGAGTGGATGAAGTGATGACGTTAAAAGTGATATTATGGCTGTCTAACTATTATATGGAAGGGAAATCCTGATATTAGTACTTATCTATGATACGGTGTTAACTAATTAAGTATCTGAAATCACTCACACGCACATGCACGCATATACGCACGTACTCACACACACCCATACACAGTCATTATTTTACTCATTCACATCATTCACTGATATGTTAAGCATCAATTGGCTTTAGTATCGACAAACAGTTTAAATTATTATTATTATTATTATTATTATTATTATTAGTATTATCATGTGCTCGATTTCGTCCCAGACCACACAGTTATAACATATGCTCATGTCACACCTTCCATGTCTGAGACTCAGTCACATGTCTGACTCAGTGACATTAAGTCTCTGTCTAAAGGGAGATGACATTAAGTGGATCTCTCAGAAGGGATCATATTTTAGTGACTCAGACAACTTCTGATGTAGGTAGAATAAAGATAGATGTGTTATAGGTAAGTCTGAGATTGGATTAAAACATTAATGTTAATACATGTATATCCCCTGTGAGTGTTATTAAGGTGTCCCCCCCCACTCTCTCTGTGTGTGTTTGTTTGTGTGCGTAGTTAATCTTGTGTGTGCCCGTGTATGTGTTTATGGCTGTGTGTTTATGCTTGTATATGGCTCTGTATGTGTGTAACTGTATTAGTATGTGTGTGCATCGATGTGTGTGAACGTAACTGTTCGTGTATGTATTTATGTATGTATATTTATGTGCGTACGAAAAATAATCCAATGTTACCATTAAGTATTACTGCTTCCTGTACTAATACAGATGTCACTACCCATTTATCATCAAAAGTAACAAATATTTCTAACAAATGTTAGCAGATTTTGAAGTACTACTACTACTAATAATGTATATTTAATAAAGCGCCCTTACTATCAGTAGCCATTCAAAGGCACTGTACAAATAATATGTAATATAATAATACCCCAAATAATATGTCTGTAAAAACCCTGTAAGAGATTTAAAAGATAATTAATATTTATTTGTGAAAGCAACCTCCAACAGGTGTGTTTTAGAACGGATTTTAAATTTAAAAAAGACGACACATTTCTAATATCTGCCGGCAACCTATTCCACAAAGTGGGGGCTGCAACACTAAACGCACAATTACCATATGACTTGAGCCGTGACACTGGCAATAGTATCTGACTGGATGACCTGAGTTTTCGGGATGACTCTCTAATGGACAACAGTTCACACAGTTATTCAGGTGCCATATCATTAATAGATTTATAAGCTATTAATGAAATCTTGAAATGGTAGCCAATGTAGTTTTTGAAGAATTGGGCTGATATGATCATATTTTCTAGTATTTGTTACAATGTGAGCTGCACTATTCTGAATTCGCTGAAGGCGATTAATGTTATAATTAAATATACCATCTAACAGGGAGTTAAAATAGTCTATACGAGATGTAACAAAGGCATGGACTACAGTTACAAGTGCTTCTTATTTTATGAACGCTTTTAAACATATAAGACATTATGTTTTTTATACAAATTATTTGTTTGAAATGTATTTTACATTATTTAATATTTTGTTTAGAGATTAGAAAATTAACGTTGCTATCATAATACAAACAGGATATAAATCATATTTGTGGGGGGAAATGATTGTGAACTAAAATAAGTACAATGAACTTAGTAATATAAACCAGATTAATCCAGTCAATTAAATTTTTGTCACTGATCGACATGCGAGACAAATTTCCACTTCTAAATCAGGATTAACCACAACAGCACAGAAATACTTCCTGGGATTTTTTCAAGAATAATTTTAAACAGTGGATGTTCTTAAGATGGTAGTAGGCAGCTCGGCATACTGATGTGACATGTTCATGCATGTTAATACATTGGTCAAAAATAACCCCTAGATTTTTACTGACCCATTAGAAGATGCACCCATCTGTAATGCTGGTGTCATTAGGGATTTAACACAATGTGGTGATGCCAAATATAAAATATTTGTTTTATTATCATTTAGCTTTAGAAGATTTTGAGTCATCCATAGCCGAATATCGGCAATACAATGTTCTAAGTTCTTCAAATAAGAGGAGAAATTTAACTCATTGTCAGGATCCAGTGATACATACAACTGTGTGTCATCAGCATACAAGTGATGAAGATGATGATAGTTGATGTTTTACGGCCACTATTGTGCACATGATAGGCTAAATGGGCCGAGCGACTTCCGGAGGTAATGAAGCGAAATCAAGGATGAAACAACCTTCAGATATGTCCACGCCGAGGCTCGAACTCAGATGATAGTAATCTGCGATCCAACGCAATGCCAGTTAGACCACGGAGGCGCCCCCTATCAGCATACAAGCAATATTTAAAGCCACATCTCTACCCAGTAATGTGTACTAACTCAGAGCAGACACAAATTAGCAGTGACTATTGTTAGAATGTTCTCAACCCGAGCATAATACAGATTTTTCACGGAAAGCAAATTGCAATTGGAAGCATAGAGAGAGTATTCCTGTTTATTGCATTCGCGGTTTCAGAGAACATCCATCTTCTATGTGCACGACCTCCCAATCTAAGAATGAGTGTGTGGTCGGTTTAGACCCAGAGCTGCCACTTCTCGTCATTTGAGGTATAGTTTATTTGTTCGAGGCCCATAACTTATACAAATTAGCAAGGACGTTGATGGACAGCACTACATATTTAAATCCATCAACTTTCACATTTTTACTGATATTACACAGAACGGGTTCAGTAATTTTTATATCCGCAAAATAGCCATCCGTCGGGTATAACGTTATTCCAGCTCGCAATCTAAAATAAAGGTCTGAATTTCGGTGCGAGAACGTTTCAGAGGATTAGCTGTTCCAACGGGTTTCGGTTGATGACGTTAAGGTGATAATCCCTATGTATTCGAACAGGTCTAATTATTTATTGTCACTGCGTAATCGATCATAGAAGAAGCCGTGGAGGTCTCTGTAGCGCTGTGCTTTACAACGACATCAATCGACTAGCTGAAGCGAGAGATGAAACAACCTTCGGACATAGCTCGGACATCGTTTGAACCCGGCTACTAGAGATCTGTGGCCAATCTATAGACTCTCTAGTTAGACCCTAAACAGCGATACAACATTTACTGGTAACCTCATTAAAAGCCATTGTATGTTGTACTCGTCGTATCCTAGAATCAGTTTGGTCAAAGTTTACTGGCTTTGTACGAATGACTAGCAGTGTTATAAAAACAGAATATATATATATATATATATATATATATATATTGTGTGTGTGTGTGTGTGCGCGCGCGTGTGTGTAATACGTTTTTCCTTGCCGTCCACATGGACGCGTGCCCGCCCGCACGCACACACACGCACATAATTTCAGTTGTATTATTTATTGTACACCATAAATTTGTGTCACAGATGGGAACATTTATCACTATGAATGTGTGATCCATATTAGCTGCTGACGAGTGTCATCTGGCTCTGTCTTTATAACAATAATTATAATTACCAAAAGAAAATCATTATCTCAGCTGTAATGACCAAGTAAGTTGATTTATTTAAAGGTCAAGGTTATGGCTAAGATAGATGTCTTAGTCCAATAATGAATATAAATACCACTATCTAAATAGACACACAGACAGATAGATACCCAGTTACACACACACACACACACACACACACACACACGCACGCACACACACACACACACACACACACACACACACACACACACACACACACCTATAGTATTATATTTCTCTAGACTAGTTTTCCACGAATCAATCAATCTAACCAGACAAATCACCTAACACCCAGACGGTTACCTATACTAATAGTCTATTAATCACTGAATGCCAGTATTTAAACAAATCACTTTAATCTTACACTATTAAGGCTGCCTGTTTATCCAGCTGCTAACAACAGAACAATGGTATACAGACGGGGTGTTGTGCTCCAGTTGAGAGTAAACACTGTTCTTGACTTGAAACTCCACACCAACTGATTTCGACCTGTTATTAGCTACAAGGTGTCATAATGGATAATTGCAGTAATGTCTCGTATTATATGTTTATCAGCGTAGCCAATACTCCTATATAAGACAATTATTCAATTGTAATATTTTTTATTATAATTATAAAGAGTTTTCCATGATGTAGAGTGTTGTAAATTGTACTAATATGAAATATGAAGTGTGTGTTTGCCGTTTGTCATAAAAATGGACAAAATACACGCTAGAGCCAATACAGTGTATCAGAGTCTATCAAGATTATACTATATGGATCATAGAGTTAGGCCTACACACGGACACACGCACGTCTTCGCACACACATTTCGATCAAGGCACAAGGTGTCACCTGGCCAACTGAATTAATGGACATATATGACGGATTGACGTCATATTCAGTAATACCTACCAGTAGCACCCATCAGTAGCACCCATCAGTAGCACCCATCAGTAGCATGAATCTAACAGGATCTTAACACCTTAAATAATACCATAAACAAAAAAATCCATACTAATATAAATAACTCGAATTATGTCAGAGTAATTTGTTATTGATGATTTGAAATATTCACTGAAACACAACAATCTGAAAATAAATGTATTGAATTAGAGTGTTTTTATTTTGTATCTGAATATATATATATCACCTAGTTTGGGTAATGGTTACATTATTATTATTATTATTATTATTAATGTTATTATTATTATTATTATTATCTGATATACATATGAATTTACAATCTCATCTTACTATTAACATTTATCAAGTAATTATTGATAGAAATCTAATTGTCAAAAGGGGGGAATTTTGTTTTCATTGAACATAGGTGCAATTAAAGTTGTGTGTGATCATTGAACCACAAATGATTCCCTAATTAAAACCTATGATCAATTGTTTATGGTATTTTTGTTAGAACTGTAAACGTATTTATCAAACGTTTGCTTTGCAGTTCTTAATTGTTGCAGTATCGACTTGATTTAGACTTACCGAGGTGATTGGTGAAATTAATCATCACACCTGTTTAACTAGACATTGTCATAGCTTCCGCCATTCTACAAATTACAGGTGATGATAACAAACAGCCATTTAAGGTATCAGATAAGACACATTGTATTGAACTTATCTATATAGAAAAACGGGCGCCTCCGCGGTCTAGCGGTAGCGTGTTGGACCACAGATCACTACCACCCGTTTTCGAATCTCGGCGTGGGCATATCTGAAGGTAGTTTCATCTTTAACTTCGCTCCATTACCCTTGAAGGTCGCTCGGCCCATTTAGCCTACTTCGTGCACAAAAGTGGCCGTAAAACATCAATCATCATCATCTATACAGACACACATACTAGACATACATAAAACTATATAATAATAATCAATTCATGTTATTATATGATGGTCACACGACAATATAAATACAGGTTTTATATCAAAAGTGCGGGGGAAATGATTAAATAGTTTTGTTTAGCTTCAGGACTGATCCGACCTTCAACGTACCTGGTATGACTGAGGGATGACCCTTTAGGGAAATGATACGAGGAAATATCTGACGGATTTAAGCTTTGTAAATAAAAGCTATCAATTACGTAGTAACCTCTATTAATTAGAACAACTAATGGCTATTGAAAATATCGGAGGCATACCTGGCAGTATTAATTGTAAACATCTGACAACAATACATCTGTATACTACTAATACTATCATCAGGCAAATTCTACTAAACTCAATATCAGCGGCTGCTTATACTTGTAGATCCCGGATATCGGGAAAATGGACCTGCCATCTGTCCACCGAATGGTGAAACACCCAATCTGGATAGGGAGCCATTAAACAAGAAGATCTCTCAGATGCGTTATGTTAAATCTGCAACTAATTTCAAGAAAAAAACTCCGTCCAGGATTCGCCAATTTCAAAATAAATGATATAAATGCATTTGTTTAAATAACCCCGATAAGTAGTTTGTATTAGCCTATTCAGAATAATCACGTACTGGGCATTTAAAATATAATGTGTTATGAAACACAGCTGATGACCTTCGTGTGTATATGTAGGCGGAGAAATGTGGCTTCGTCTTAAAACCGGAAGTAGCCCCAGGTCCGGTATGTCCTGCCATCTAGCGAATAACTGTATCCTTTGTAAAAGCTCGTAGTGAAGTGTATGAACTAATTATTATAACAGAAAGTGATAATAAATATATGTTATGTACTTTCTAACAATATAATCTACAATCCCGTTTTAACTAGTTTAAAACATTTGTATTCTCTCTTCATATTATACGTCGTTCAGCTTTCAGAATAATATGTACGCGTTACAGAAAAATTGTGAAACCATTAATTTGATTAATTCGCTGAAAGGTTTAGTGATTTTGAAAAAAATTCTGGTTTCACAGTCTGAAAACCAGACACAGCATGATAATCATGAAATTTAATAATGCGATATAATGGTGTGTCAAAAATTGGAAAAAGGAAAAAAACTGGGCGATGAATTTTATATATATATATATATATATATATATAATACCCAAACATTATTTTGCTTCACTGTCACGACATGTTCAAACAGCTATAACTCAATGATTGAATGGTAATAATAAGATATATAAAGTAAACCCAAAAGTAAAAGCATTCAAAGACAATAATTCCTATTATAATGTCTTCAAAAGCAATCTTTCTACTTATTCCAATTTCAGCGAGTTGCTTTGAGGACAAATTTATTTACGAGAAAAAGCCTTTTTTTATCCCAAACAGCCACCCATGTAGAGAACACTGACAGATATAATGAGTTAATTAGCTTATTGTTTGTTCATTGAAAGAGGCTTTCTCTTAAGTCTATATACAAACATCGTCTTCGTCATTTAAATATATTTGTATAGAATACTGTACCCAAAGCTCGTTATTGGCAATATGTGGTGATGTTATTATGGGATAGAGACCACAGCTGTGGTAGATTATTAAATGCAGATTTGATATATTGTTGTGTGCCGTCGTGGCAGATTGTTGGCTATTTTGTGGTGTATCGTTGGTTGTAGGTTTGGTAGATTGTTAGCAGTTGTTGTGGTAGATATTGGTGGCTGTTGTTGTGATAGATATTTGGGTGTTGTTGTGGTAGAATTTTGGTTGTAGCTGTGGCAGATGGTCGGTTGTAGATGTGATAGATAGTTGGTTGTTGTTGTGGTAGATTGTTGGCTGTTGTTGTGGTAGATTGTTGGTTGTAGTTGTGTTTCAATGTTCAGAATATGAGACGTGATGGCTTTTTCAGTATAGTGAACTGTACGGGAGGCCCGATGTATACACCTGTGGCGTGTTCTAAAATTTAGTGTTATAAAGTTTAGTGTTATAAAGTTTAGTGTTATAAAGTTTAATGTTATAAAGTTTAGTGTCATAAAGTTTAGTATTATAAAGTTTAGTATTATAAAGCTTAGTGTTATAAAATTTAGTGTTATAAAGTTTAGTGTCATCAAGTTTAGTGTTATCAAGTAAGATAGAAAATACCAAATTCCATAACAACAAAAAAGAAACAGAAAGAATTCAATAATAATATTTAGGCATTATTATTATTGTTTTTGTTGTTGTTGCTATTGTGATTGTTATTGTTATTACATAATTATTGTGATTGAATAACATCAGGATACTGAATATTGCGTATATGAGGAGTAGGTTAAGTGTGAGTCTTAATGGAAAAGTATCTTGTTTGGAAAGTCAGACGTCATTAAGTAGCCTAAGCATTTCGGAAGTCTCTTTATTTCTCCATTTGAGGGCCATAAATGGTGATAAAAGCCTATAATTTATTTTGATTTCTAATTTATTTTTTACTTCTAATTTACCCTCTAGGCTTAAATAAATAATTAGCAAGATTATTTTTGACGAGTAATCCTTCGGTTATTGTTACTAAATTAGCCACAAAAGAATTATTATTTATAATACACAAACTCTTATCATCTACTAATATGGCAGATGTTTCATTGGTCAACAGTTTGCTAACTAACACTCAGCTGGTCCACACTAACTGAGCTTTATTTCCACTCAGAGCGCCAGTTTTATGGATCAGAGGACGGTTTACGATCGGTACGTGTTGTCTATAATCCGGAGTGTCAATAGGAACTCGCCTACAATACGCTCGCTCGCTGTGTTCAGTCACTAGGCGGCGCCTTCTACCGGCCGATAGTAATAGTTGTTGACAGATTGAAGAATCAGCCAATTAATTGTGTGCGGCGTGGTGGCTCAGCTGGTAGCGTGACGGATTATAAAGCGGGAAGGCGGAAGTTCGTATCCCGCTGGCTTACTACCCATCTTTCATGCGCTCATTGGTTGACTAAATAACAGATTGAACACCTGATTGGATTAGATTGACTACTGTGGATTATTGGGTTAAAACCTTTGGCAGGGATGAACGACATGCTCCTACATAAATTGGCCGCGGAATCGTAATGCGCACATACCCATACCGGGAGGAAAGGGATGGTGGATGAAGACATGTTTGATAAATATTCCATAATATCTCTTCAATACTTCCCGAAATTTCCCGATTCAAAAAGCTCACCATGTATTGACCCATTTCGCCTATCATATGCAGTTCCGTTGAACCTGCCATGTTTTGACCTGTTTAGTGTACCATATACATAAAGACGGTCGTAAAACAATAACAGCCATCTATCTTGAACATGGTAGGGCGCGCCTTCAGGAGCTCCCTATAGGCTTGGATCCTTCGACGGAATACCCTCAACACACAGTACAATACCAACGTCTATTATTTGGGGTATTATTATATTACATATTATTTGCACAGCGCCTTTGAATGGTTCCTGCTAGTAAGGGCACTTTATTAAATATACATTAATTATTATTATTATCAATAAGACTCAATATTGGTCTTTCAGTAATCAGAAGGTAAATTTATCTGTACACGTAATCATGGTTTTTGTCCTCAAAACTGAGTAAATGATGCATCCATGGTCCTAATTTACAATTAATTATTGATCAATCAGATAATGGATAATTGTTAATTTTTATTATTAACAGCTCTTCTTCACCAAATAATGGATATTGTTATGAAAGCGTCGGTAAATTTGTTAATTTTCATTCTGAAACTCTACCACCAACAATCATTATTAGACATATTATCTGCATGGAAATATTTCGTCTTTTAAAATTTGAAAATTTAGTTCATTCAGTTTCCATAATTTATATATAGTCCAGTTAAGTTATCCAATTAAAGGGTCCAACCCACCACTAATTGTTTTTTTTCTCTATGAGATTCTCCTGTGATATACACCAGGAATAACATATAAAAAGAGATGAATAGAAGTGGTGGAAGGACCCTATATGTGCTAATTTATGTTAATTAGGTACCAACATCAAAAGAACCAACAACTGGAAATCTTGCATTTGGCATCAGAAGGAGCAATTAAATGCTATCAAAACTCATCAGTTATGTTTTTAGAAATAATAAAAACTGAAATCAAGTGTCCATTTGGGTGATTGGCTAATTATGTAATAATAATTATGCTAATTATATGTCGGCATTATTCAAATGTTTTTCATAATATTTGGGCTTGTGAACATAAACTTACAAGATCATGATTTAGACAAGCCAGTTTTATCCTGTTTTGTATCCCATATCTACAGCAGAGCCCTCTTTTTTAATCCAGCTAATTAAAAGATTAAAACAATGGACCCTCCTTCATAACTACTGTTTTTATTTGAGTCATTATGCTTGATTGATTCCTGCATGCCATCTTTATTTGATAAAGAAATTTGTAATATGAATCGTGGTAATTTGTAGGATATGCAGCTAAGTTCTAAGGAACTAATTACCACCTAGGTTAAGTCTCATAAGGCATAAGTCAATGCTGTACTGGCATGTGCTTCTATAGGGTGCGATTTGTGCATTAACCCATAAGTGCTCAAGGCCTTGCATAAGTCATTAATTTTCATGGGAATTCTTGCATGTTTCACTCAATCATACCCGAGCTCCTGGTTTTTAATGACAAAGCCTTCAAACACTGAGCCACAGCTTCTGTTCCAAAGACTAAGTGTTATTACCAGTAAGCAGGAAGATCCCTCAACGGCTTAGAAGTATAAACTCTGCAGCTACCCAGCAGCCCTGTTTAAGTCAACCGTTCTCCTCAGAGAAGCCAACAAACCTGCCCTTGCTGATACAATGTGAGCATATGTGAAAGACTCACAGCCAGATTCCCTGACCTTCACTCTGTGTTTGATAGGAGATCACTCATTCAGAGAATTCCTTAGCCCAGAATAGAGTCTGTTGATCTCACCTGTCAATTATACTTGGATTAAGTAACTTAAAGGTACTCAAAAACGTTTGTATTTGATGACTATCCTGCAGGACCATCAATCAAGGATGTTACTCACTTGCGCAGGAGAAAGGGTTGCTGCGGTCTAGAGGTTCAATTCTCTGGCCAAACTTATTTATTTGAAGAAAGCTAAGTTGTTGTCAAACCCAGTAAACAAGCACAGGTTCATAAACATTTTGAGTGATAAACTTGAGAGAGTAGGATGTATTGTCCAATATGCAATGAGAGATGCTGATACACTGATTGCCATGAGTGCAGTAAAATATTGTGAGTTTGTTGACACCCTTCTAGTCAGAGAGGACACAGACTTGCTGGTTTCTGCTTTGCTATCATGCAAAGAATCTGCCAACGGCAATCTACTTTCGACCAGAACCAAAGTTGCATTCAAAAAGCGGCAGAGTATGGGACATAAAAAAGAAGAGGAATATCCTAAAGGAGACTACATGTGAATACATCCTGTTTGCCCATGCTATTTCTAGACTGTATGGGGTTGGGAAACAGTTTGTGTTCATAAAGGTGCTTTGTGATTCCGAATTCAGAAAACATGCATTAATATTTGTGTCTGGCCCATATACCCAACATGATCAAATTATGACAGTCTGGACAAACATAGATGCCAGCGATTTAAAGAAAAAGTTGTCAGCTGTCCAAAACAGATCCAGGCACAGGTTTTGCCGCCAACGTCAGGCGCTGCCAAGTGCCATTCACTACGTGATTTCCATCAAATAAATGAATGGAAAGGAGAAAGCCTTAATGCCACTGAATATGAATGGAAGGAGACGGATAGTAAGTTCCATCCACTGTGAACATACCTGCCTCCAGCTCCTGACCATCTACTAAAAGTTATTCACTGTAACTGTAAAACCGGCTGCAGTACAAATGTTGCAGGGATGCCCTTGAATGTACATTTGCCTGTGGTGACTGTAAAGGAACCAGCTGCTCTAATGCAATTGATCAAAAAAGCTATTGAGACTGAAGTTGATGAATGAAGAATCACAGAGCTTCACAAAGTGTTCCGGAGACTTGGCTTTTATCTTCTTCTGGATTTGTCTATCTGATGCAGGCAGTACTTTTATATGTTACTTGGTTAACCCTGCTTTATTTGCATAATTAGCTCATAATGACAGTTATTACTAACATTGAACCATGAAATCTAGATCTTGACATTTTTCTCATAGTTTTTGATTCACGGTTCTAAAAGTTAGGATGAAATGGCGGTATGGCGACACATAATTAGCATAATTATGATTACATAATTAGCCAATCACCCAAATGGGCACTTTATTTTAGTTTCTATTATTTCTAACAATACAACTGATGAATTTTGATAGCATTTAATTGCTTATTTTGATGACAAATGCAAGATTTCCAGTTGTTTATCTGGGTTCCTTTGATATTCGTACATAATTAATATAAATTAGCATATTTAGGGCCTTTCCATCACTTCTATTCATCTCTATTTTTGTATATATTATTCGTGGTGTATACCAGAGGAGATTCCCACAGAAATGTGTTTTTTTGCAATTAGTGGTCACTATTTGACTCGACTAAGATAAAGGTAGTTCTGTTTTATGCCCCTTCGCTTTGGCAGACCAATTTAAAAGTATTATTTTCTGTAAATGCATAGTTGTGAGTTGTTTACTAGCTTTATCTCCTGGATTGGCTGCGGTGATTTGAACCTGTGAATTGTGATATACAAACGTAAACAAAACTTCGATTTTTTATAGATAGGTTAATTTGGCGAATGCTTCACCGAACTTTATTTTCCAGTCCGAATTATTGGGTGTAAAAAACGCTCTGTATCAGGAATAATGTCATTTATAAACAAATAGTGTATTAACGTTGATTATGCCTGTACTTGATGGTAATGGAAGTTCCCATGATAATAAATGTTAATAATAATAATAATAATAATAATAATAATGATTATTATTATTATCTACATGCCTGATTAAACCATTTCTGACCTAAACTAATCTCTATAAAAAACAAATACATAGTGGTTTTGTTGATTGACTGTATCGACCACTAGCAGATGTTCCAGGCTTGAAATAGATTCGTCCTATTAAAGGTTTGAACCGAAACTAATCAATATGATGTTATGTCGTTGTCTTAATTTGACGAAACTCTGTAGAATAGATCTAGCAAAGTGTTTGTGTCTTATGACACTGTTTGTGTTTGTACGTGCGAGTGTGTTTACGTATGTGTGTTTGCGTGTGTTAGCATGTGCTCAGTAACTTTATGTAAGCATATCTATTGATCTTTGTGCCTCGTTCTTACGGATACAGCCACTGTACACACTGAGTACAGGCCTTGCTCAATATACTGAGTATCAGGTGTCAAAGTATCTCATTATACACTCTACCCCGATAATATGGTCACGCAGTTAGTAATTTAGCCCAATCAGATGGTACCAAATGACGAAAGATCATGATCTTTCTAGATATGATATAGCTTTTGATATGATTGATGATGATCGGTATTTTAGCGTCACGTTTGTGCACATGTTAGACTAAATGGGCCGAGCGACCCCCAAAGGTAATGAATCGAAGTCAAAGATGAAACACCCTTCAGATATGCCTACACTGAGATTCGAACACTGGTGGTAGTGATCTGTGGTCCAAAATGCTATCGTTGGACCACGGAGGCGCCCAGAGCTTTTGACATCCCATGCTAGTAATGAGACTGGATTAAACACTACCCCCCACCAATAACCCACCCCCCCTTCTCTCACTGCTCATATACACCGATAATTTACTATTTTATAGTATATGCTAGCAATAAGATATACTAGCCGTAAGATATACCATTTAGCCGTCACAGAAGTTTTATTTTATCAAAAGATGGTGCACTATACATTGTTTATAATAAATATCGGGTGACATACTATTTACCAAACAGTCTATAAACTGTCTGGAATGTGTGCTGATGGCTGGGATGATAACGTGCTGGACAATAAATCAGTATGCCTGGGGCACGAATCCATCCATTGCCGGTCGGTCTTTCATACATCCGATGCACTGTTCTGGATCATAGTCTATATCTATAACTTTAATAAACAATTAAGCTCAAGGGATGATGCGATAACCCTTGTATTCTGTGCCATTAATGCTAACTAGTATCATACTGTACCGAAATCCTGGATCTGAAGCGATAAAAGGACGATTTGAACAACTTTTACTGAACGAGGAATGCATCCAAAACGAAACGGGGAGTTTTATTTACTGATACACGTACTTCTTGTAGGAGAATGGATTTGAAGGCCTGAGTTATGAACACCGTTGTCCACTTTAGAGATCATAATACCAACATCTTATAACAACACTACACATATCGAGGTACTATTGTAGGTGAACTAACGCCGGTAGAGTCCCAGAAGAGCCGGACTACTATATGTGTAACTACTGAATTATACATTTGTTTATCGGGTCATAGGATCAATAGATGTCGGGATTTGTCAAGGTTATAGGAAGCTCCTCTCACTTATTTTCCGACTACGAAAATGGACTGTCAACCACTAGTCAATGGTAGTCTCGAATAGAATGGCTCATAGATAATATAACATGGCGTAAACAAAACAACGAATGAACGGACGGACAGACGGACAAATAAACAGACAGACACACACTGACAGGTAGCCAGAAAGACAGATATCCTTATCTTTAAAAAGTTAGAGTGATTTCTTGCTGGTGTTATTACTTACAACGTATACAAACATTAAGGAGAATGATTTTGTCTACAACAAATATTATTTGAATGGAATAGAATTTCAGGAATTCCCTGGACTTTGTTAATACCTTCCGAATTGACATGTAACCTGTAGACATGTAATAATGAATGGCTAAATAATGTCTATTAATAAAAAAAATCCGTATATGTTAATCCATCAGTATCGTTTGTGGTCTGATCGTTGTCATATCTTCCGAAGGAGAATCATTGTCGATTTCCTATTCACTGAAACGCAAAATGCTTAAAGGTAATAATAGGGGCTCCTCCGTAGTATAATTGATAGCGCGTTAGATCACATGTCACTACCACCTGAGTACGATTCTATGTGTGGGCATTCATTGGGCTTCATTACCTTTGGAGGTCGTTCAGTCCATTTAGCCATCACGTGCACAAAAGATGCCGTTAAACATCAATCATCAACATCTTAAAGAAAGACAATAGGCAATAAATACGGAATTGTGTTGGGATGATTCAGTTATCTTTTGGTTTGATTTTTAGGATTTGAAATCACTGTACTTTCTTACAGCTTCCATCATCACGTGTTTCATTCGTCTGGAACTCAGACGGTGATATTCCATTTCCCGTCACTTGACAGACGGCCGTCTTTTTTTGGACGTTTTACAGCCGGTATTAAGATGATGAGATTTTCTATCCGTATATAACTGTGACGATAAGATAAATTAATGTGATGGAATAAACAAAATGTGGTTTTTCAAGCCGAACATCAGATAAACATAATATCACTTTTGTGTTTGTAATTTTATACAGTTGGAACGAAATCGAGCAACTATTTCCAAACATAACCGAAGCCAATAAAAAGAATACCCCCTCCCCATATTCTTTACCTTATTAATCTAAGTTTCTTATCAGCAAACAAAACACGTTTCAGTTCTCTTAATCTCGTTCCTCAAAGAATTAATTCAGGCGATTTGCGGATGTTGACTTCTGAATTTCACTCACTAACCTCACCGACTTCGATGATGAATGGAAAAAGGGCCAGTTCTCGTGGGAATCGTTGGGGGGTTGGATAAGTTTGTGACATGCAACAAAAAAGAACTAATGTGCGTCTAATTTGGCCGCCTGAAAGGTGCAGATAAGATGCTACCAGGCCGTTGGGATCGACATGTAAAGAGTTTGGTTCTGTTGCCTGATGACAAAAGGCTCATTTGCCGTATAAATGTCGGTATTCCTCGACGGAAGTCGAATATAGCGCAGCAAACAATGAAAGTTATCTCAAAGACATCCGTTGGTAATGTATTGTTTTCTTTCTATCGGTTAGTGAACCCACAAACACAAATAATATACTTCTACAGCAATACGTTTATCAACAAACAAACAAGAAAAGCCATAACGTTAATAATGAGCAAATGGGAAAACCTATCTATAAATGACTTATATTTCTTTAATGTCCGTCTGATATTATTTATTTGTCAGTTGTTCTTTGTTGATGTTGTATTTTTGTGGGGCGTTCTTTATCCCGAATGGCTGATCTGGATGAGTAAGACTATACCATCGACCATCACCCCACGCCATCCACCCCCTCGCCGTACGAGGCTTAATACGAGAACAGCACCGCGTCTCACATCTGTCCTTTTCCGCTTTCCATAATGACAGGCCATTGTCCTATCTGAAAGATATCGCGCCTTCCCCGTGGTTTTACATATATGAGGAGGGCTTTGGTTTCAGTTTTTCTATTGCGTCCAAGTCATTTCCTTCTATTTGTTGCACGGCATTGTCCGTGTATGGGAAGCTGCGTCTCCCGTATATTATATGATATACGGGCGTTTGCTTTGTGTCTGAATGATACTGCTTCTGTGAGACATTTGTCCCGATATTTTGCTCGTCCGAAGATGCACATAGATTCCGGTCGCATCCATATACCCGTGTTCCAGTACCGGAATATTTCCTCGTCATATTTCAATAGCATCTCCTCTGTATAACAATAGCTCGTCTTATCCGTATGGTTCGATCTGGGTGGAGACAGCTGTTAGTTCTGTTTGAAGAGTTGACTTTAGAAGAACGATCCTTTGTCTCCTTTATAAACAACACAGCCCGAATTAGCTCACATTAGTTGGCTTTTACACACACATACACACACGCACGTAGATGATGTAGCATGTTAATATAACAAAACCAAAAAAGTCATGCTGAGTTAATCCATTTTGTCAAAATAATTGTATTAAGGTACAAAGATTGATCAGTTTAATTCACCACACATGTGGTAGATAATAATCCATTAAGTAATGATTATGGTTTACTGTGACGTGTACTTACTGATAAATGTACTAACATGGCTATATTTCAACAAGAGATAAATATTAAATTAAATATTATCAAGGAAGGATTCATTCGGCGATGTCATACGATAATAATAGTGTCAGCTGTTAACGAATTTCCTTTCAATAAACAACAATCATAACATGGTCCAGTTTATTTATTAATATTTCACACGGTAGATGGCGCGCGGCTGGTATACTATAAACAAGCTCTGCCTTGGCGACAAGATCAGGTAATAAATACCTGAGGACATAATGCATGTTGTGTCTATTCCCAGTCCACTCATAATCTCCTCATTGCCGTACACGGGACACAAATGGATACATATTAGCATCAAAACGAATGCGTTGTGCGGGATAGTCGATTTAGAGAAGGCTCTAATCCAGAAAGACACGGACACCGGAGACCAAAACCAGCAGATATGATCATCAATCGCCACGGAACTCCTCCAACAGCCATCATTAAAAAAGACGAAGTGCCATTTGGCTTCCGATGACTTCTCTGAGGACAACTAGAAACTAATGCAATAGATGACCGTTGGCTTCGTTAGGCGACCCGATGCGGTGGCACGACGTCATCTTATATACATTGATATCGTAATATGACCACGACTGTCCGAGAAGTCCGACGATCCGTTATAAACCGAGCCGAGCGAGGGGAGAGTCCGGGCTAGAACGTGGTCAGTTCTGAAAGAGCCACGTGACAGGACAATTATTCCAAGTGGACATCATCTACCCTGTCCGATGACTAATGGACCGTGTTCTTAGTGTGTCATCAATCTTCGTAGACATCAGAGAGGAGCGAAGGCAACAAGATTATAACACGGCCGTATGATGGTGAGGATGTATGGTCGGGATAAATGGCTGGCCAGTTAGACGACAGACGAGTATTGATATTGGTGGTTGGTCTGTGGGTTGGTGAGGTATATCGGCGTGTTTCACGTGTGTTTCACGTGTATATTATATATATATATATATATATATATATATATATATATATATAAAACAAGAACACACACAAACAGACATATATATATATATATATATATATATATATATATACCTAGGCATTATTTCCGTATGTCAGTTTATCCATCATTCTGCCTACCTGTCTGCCTGCCTGCCTACTTGTATATTTGTCTGGCCAGTTTCTTTTCATCTAATACATCATACATACAGTCTACTTGATGAATGTATCATTTGGTGGTTGTCTTGTATTTATCTTTGGTGGCCACTTTTAAATCTCTTGTCGAATACGTAAAGTAATAACAAGATAGTCGTTAGACAATTTATAGTTTAAACTTTATTAACTGTCTGTCTGTCTGTCGGTCTGACTGTCTGTCTGTCTGTTTGTTTGTCTATCTATCTATCTGTCTGTTTGTCGGTCTGTCTGTTTGTCTGTCTGTCATTTCTCTAATAAAAACCTTTCTTCCGTTGACGTTACATCTGCATTTCGATTGCGAAGTCGATAGAGTTCTGCGCTACACCCCCCAGGTCAGGGTTCAAATCCGAGTGATAACCGCGTTACTAGGATGTTCCCCTATGGAATTGACCCTGGGCATCCCCCCTCACCTGTCCCAGGTGTGACATGCGCGGAGGTTGAATAAAGCACTCACTCATTACCTTGATGTTGTAATGACGTCATTGTTTGTTAGCACCCTAATTAGAGGCATCACCTTGCATCATCGCTCACTCTAACCGAATATATTTCACATTATACACTACCACTCTATCGACTGAGCCATTAAGATATAATACAATATTACTAAGCTCATAATCTAATCTACCGACTGTCCTCAGTAATATATCGTTTACGTTGTCCACGTGTCACATCTCTATTGGTCAACAAAATAATTCTATCTGTCTTCAATTATCTGATTAATCTTCATTCATCAAGATGACAATATAGGAGCGCTTATATAAATCAGCGTTGTTTGTGTCGTCTGTATTTGTGGAATGTTTCATCCACTAATACAACATTTGACCATCACTATCTAATTCCACTTATGGAGCAGTTCGTCGGTGATGTGTTCGAAGAAATGCGAGGACAGCTCACTGATTTTGGTAGACTGACAGACTGACCGACTGACTGACTGACTGACTGACTGAATGAATGAATGACTGACTGACTGGGTAACTGACTGACTGACTAACTGATTCACACACTCATAAAATATAAAATGGAGCTATATATGCAGCTCTGCAAACTTGAATAAATAATACAAAATATAACTTTATATATATATGCATTATACAATATACAGTATACAATAAATATATAATTTGTTTATCAACTTATTTCTAGATAAAATACATTATTAATGGTGTAAGAACGTTGTATCTTGGATATGTTGACGTGGTGACGTCTCGGATACATTTGCGAACGTGAACGAGAAGATAAGCCGGATGTGACGTTGGTCGGCCTCAGACCTGTATACATCCGCTGATAGCCCAAATGAGCACCGCTCGTAAAAGGTAGTTGGCGCTGCTTATTGAAACAAAACTGATCAAAGAAAGGCAATTACGGAAGAAGCCGACAGCATCAAAGTGCAGCTGGCTGACAGATGAGTCGTATTGGCCGGTATTTATTGAATGCGGCGTCGTTTGAACAGGTAGGATAACGGCTCCAAATGACAAATGGCGTAATTAGTTTGGCCTTACCTACGATGACATCGATGATGATGATTATAGCCTCACGAGCTATATGCTTCGTTATTGATATAATAAATACTCCCTCCCCCGTCACCAGCTTGTATTTGCTACGTTTAGGATGAAACACAATGGATTATTTGACAGGGAACTATATACATACCCACGAACATATGGTGATCATCCTGTGATGACCTCGTTGCCTCGCAGGAGGTTGACCTTTGTTACCGAACACGTAGAGTCAGATTCTGACCCTCACAGACACCTAGAACGTTAATATGTCTATTTATACGGCGTTAACGTAGTCTCTTGTCAATTATTACATATTTATAATGTATTTTTGTGTTCTCGTAGAGACGAGATCCGACTGGAGCCATACTCATACTCATCCGCTTCTGATTTTAGTTAGGCTACATAGCCTCTATCAGGTCGAGGCCTTTCTAAATTATACTTGTTTACATTATATGCATCATGTACCGAGTGTGGGCTATATCTATAATGCCGCCAGTGACTATCCAGTCTGTTTTAAAGGCATTTAGTGAGGGTGTACTAACTACTTCAGCAGGCAGCATATTCCATGAGTTTAGTATACTGTTGCTGTAGTATTGTTGCCTGATTTTTTTCATTGACCTTTCTTTCTTTAATTTGAAACTGTGACCCCTAGTGAGTGATTTATCTGGTTTGATGTACTCAGCATCTACTGCATAGATTCCAGACATGGGTTTATATGTCTCTATCATGTCACCTCTAGCTCGTCTATAGTAGAGGCTGGGTAGATCTAGGGCATTAATTCTATCAACATAGGACAGGTCCCTCAATGCTGGGGCTAGTTTTGTTGCTCGACGTTGGGCATTCTCCAACAGTTCACAGTCTTTTCTGAATACTGGGCACCATGCAGTGTTTCCATATTCGAGATGTGGCCTAACAAGAGAGGTGTACAAGGTTTTTACTGTCGCATTATCAAGGTACACATATGATCTTCTGATCAGGCCTAATAGTTTGTTCGCCATATTTACCTTTTTTCTCAATGCATACTGAATGTTAACTTGGTGTCAACATAAACACCAAGATCCTTTTCCAGTTCTGTGGTCTCTAAGTTAACCTGAGCTCCTCTTTGTGCATGTGATACTCTATGTGTTTATTGCGTCTACCAAGATGCATAACTTTACATTCAGCTGCCATAGGTTAGACCATTCTTCGAGGGCATCCAAGTCATTTTGTAGTAGATGAGCTTGTTCTGGGTTGTTCACTGTTCTAAAAATCTTTGTGTCATCAGCAAACATCTGTATGCTTGAGTGGACCACCTCTGGTATGCTGGATGTTTCGAGCAATTTGGCGAAGTTTCTAGAAATACAATATTTACGTTTGCTCGCCGATCTTGGTTAGCTAATATCAGCATCTTTATTGATGTTGGCGCATCGTTTTTATCTCCAATTCGTTACTGACACACTGCCTTCTACATATGTTACACGTCACGGCAGAGTTGAGTGGGTTGAGGTAGCTGGATGCTCCGACTCAGAGTTCTAAGACTAACGGGTTCGATACCACAAAGGGATGGAAACTAATCATTTATCTGCTCACAGCATCGTGGGTGGTTGATTTTCTTTGCACTAGATTTTAAAAGGATTTTACATTAGACAGTTAAGACCATCTCAGGAAGTAAAACACTCCGTCAGTGACCATCCCAAGGGTATTTAGGTTCGATGTTTACATGCTGCTTCCGTCTAAGTAGAAAGGAAGGGAGTAGGGAATAAGAGTAAAAAAGGCACCAACCTGAAAAATATGATCACACTTTCGTCTGTTATCCTTGTATTGTTATAACATATTATCACACGTAACAAAGGTTTAGTCAATCAGTCGTGTAGAAAAAACACAGTATAGTCTACCTTAGATATATTAAACCTCTCTTTCTCAATAATCCCCGTACGCCTGAATAAACTCGTCTAATTTAATAAACTGATATTGACTTTAAGTATGGAAAGAGCGCTTTATAACTTTGGTATAATAATAATAAAAATGATGATGATGATGATGATGATAATAATAATAATATTATTATTACTTATTATTCCTTTCGATATAAATGACGTGTTAAATGATTAAATAACGTTTCAAATTTTATTATGATTTATGACCTTTAAAGTGTTTCCGACATTTTCATAATTTCATTACACCCAGTAGTTATAAAAATTGTCTTATTATTAATATTATTATTATTATTATTATTATTCATCATCATCATCATCATCATCATCATCATCATCATGCAGATGGAAATTGTTTGACATAATATATTTTTTAGCTTCCCTTTATTTATCATTACTATAATAATTAGCTATGATTTATAATATAACATAACTTATTATAATAATGTTATAATCCTAAATATGATTGATTATTACATATAAAAAATCATATTCACATACTGATGAATTGAGACAACCAATAAAAGGTATAACATGAATAGGATACAATGACTCAGTAGTTATTAACTCTAAATGGTAATGGAATGGGATGAGAATAAGGGATGAGAATAAGGATTATTTGGGGGATTGGTAAGAATGATAAATGCTGTTAATTATTAATTTATCGGAGTTTAGATGAATGATAGCCTAACTGAGCCGAGTGACCTCCAAAGGTAATGAGTAGAAGTGAAAAGAAGCACCTTTCTGATACATCTTAGTCGGGGTTTGAGCCCAGGTGTTATAGAACTATGGCCAACAACGCTACCGGTTAGGCCATGAAGACGCCCTATACTAACATTAAGAATATATCCCTAGTAGATATAGGCATAACACAGTTGCACACATTCCAGTTAATCGCCGACACAATTTTGCATCATCATCATCATCATCATCATCATAAATTACTACAAGTATGTTTTTTTCTGACTATTATCTATAGGCTTTTAAACGAGCATTTTTATGATTAATATTCAGGTAATATGTTTATTTATAACTGAGATTTAATACATATTACCTGAAAATTTCAGGTAGTATAGATATTACCTCATTACACAGATTAACTATAACACACACACACACACACACACACACATATATATATATATATATATATATATATCCATTATTCATTACTACCTTTTTTGACAGAATCAGTAATTAAGTTCACTAAAGCTGAAAAGCCAATTTATTATTTTGTATGAGCGTTTGCCAGTTTTTAATCAACCAATTTACAACTGAGCGCTTACCGATAACTGAGCGATAAAACAGTACTTTTATAAATAATAGATGATATGCGTGAAGGAATTATTTAAATATTTACGTATAACTGTCGTTCTTAGTATGATATATATCCTGAACATGACTCAGTACTGGAGTATAACATCCTTAATTGGAGAAGTACGCAATTCTAACGTCTGTAAGATGTGTTGTTTTTGTTGTTGTCATTTCTCTTCCTTCTCGTTTAGGGTTCAATTATTAATGACGGCAGCATATTTTAAAACAAAAACAAGGAAGGCGTCTGTCTCCATTAACTATCGGCACATCTAATATGGAGTTATATCAACGTCACTGGGAGGGAGGCAGGGAGGGAGGCATGTGTGGGGGGGAGCTCCCAGGCCATCTAAAAACCACTCTCACCAGATCCGGCCCCAGATCTGATGGTAATTAGTCAGTTTCGCGGAATGGAAAATGTCATTTATCTAATATAGAGACTAGAACGTTGACGAGTGAAATAATATCTGATTATTGAAGACATTTACGAGAGATTGTTTATTATTTAATACTCTACATCATACAACATCATTAATGGACTAACCTTTGTCACTTGTTTATGTATTTCTGGGAAGTTAGTCATTTCATTTTCTGTTAGATGTTTTAATGTTCTCTTTAGGTCCGTTTATGTGTATATAATATAATTATCAGAAGTGACCTAATTACACGTAGTTGTATATTTAGACAAACGATTAATGGTATTCTCATACATAATGTATTAATCATATTGTATTATTGTATTAAGAAATATTCTGTTCGATACAAAACTCACATCATTCTGTTGAACGACGGACGGAAAGACTTTCAGTGTGACCACTCAGAACAAACGATATCATTAAGAGAGAGAAACACCTTTTGTATATCCTGTGCGGCCTCGAGATCCTCGACACCCCGGGAAGTATAAGATCGGTAACTGCCATACGTAACTAAGATTTCACTAGTTTCCATTGCACCAAACTATCATTGAGCATTTCTAACTTATTGTTACATTATTGATCTATTTTGTCCATTTGTCAGTATATTGGGCGTCTCCGTTGTCTAGTTGATAACGTTGATTATGTTCATGATTACACAGGATTCAGGATTATTTATAATGTTGTATCATCCTGTAACGTCATTATTTCAGAGAATCTTTGGATATTCTCATTCTAATCTGAAATATACAACACTAATTCTAGTCTTTTAATATTTTCAGTTTATCAAAACTGTGATATCATCAAACTCTAATGACATTATAATACGGGGATATTTTAATTCCGCGTATGCCAAAATTCAGGCATTTCGTTGTAAATCAACTTTATCAATATTCTGTTTTGTCAGCAAGAGTGGTTTTGTGTGTGTGTGTGTGTATATATATATATATATATATATATATATAGTGTGTGTGTGTGTGTGTGTGTGTATGTATGTGTGTGTGTAAATGTGTGTGTCGTCATCACTCTCTGTGTGCACGCACTGAGCATGCGTGCATATTCTGTTTTATAATTAATCAGCCAAATAGCGGCTGAGTCGAAGTGTTCCACGTTAACACAAACTAATAACGACATTTCTACCCACAAATACATAATATATGTATAACTTTCAAGATATACGTGATAGAGTGATTAATGATGGCCGTAAAAGTAGAAATGTGAAAGTAATCAATGATGCAAACATTTGGATGAAGTGACTACAAAAATGTTACGCGAGGAAATAAGGTTAAATTTAGCTTAAGTTGATATTGCGCTGATACCATTCAGGAAATTCCACTATAATTACAACAGCTTTCATTAATAAACACATACTTCTAGATAAAATAATTACTTTCACCATGTAAGCGTCCAAACTCTGTATGTGATATTTATTTAAAATTCGTGTACGTTTACTAACTTGACGTAGAAAACGAATAACTTGCGAGATCGTTAAAATTTTAACAACAAAAACTTTGTAAAGGTATTCACATAAATGGTATCATTGTCAACAGAAGTTATCTGTATTCGTATCTGTGAATGGTTATCAAAACGTAAACACTGACTGACCTTCAAAGAAGCCACGTAAACATCTATATCTATTTTAGAGGTTTCCTTGCATGTTTCATATCTGAAGATTCTCAAACATCTAGGAGGACTGAGTGTTAAATGTAGTGAGAGTACGTTTTAGCCATGGATGTTTCGGTCTGGGACTTTTCACCCTAGAATGTTTGTAATTAGTATGTTTTGGTCAGTCGTATTTTCGTACTAGGACGTTTCGGCCTGACTTTTGTTGGCTACTTCTACAACAAAACCATAAAAAAATATCGTGTGTACTATTATTGCAATTCAAACACCTTAACCTATATGTATGAAGCCTAACTTTTAAAACTCTGCCTGTTTATTAAATATACACGAGTTTAGGGTGTGATATACATATGTGTTGGTAGTTTCCAGCACCCTTAATTCATAAATTTAATAACTTTTTATAAATATTGTTCAAATATTATGCCAATGAAAAAATGTCTTTAAAATGACACTTAATTTCATATTTTCACTATTATTTCAATCATGTATGATTGAAATAATTGTGAAGATATGAAATGAAGTGTCATGGGACAGCATTTGTATTTCTTAAGATCTACTAGCCAAACAAATTCTTACTAGCCCAACAAACAATTACTAGCTATTAAAATTATTAATCAGAACTAAATTTCTGGATTAGACAGAGAACACCAGATCGTAAGTTTATGTAATAAAGACAATAATTATGTGAACTTATCTGCATACAAAAGAAGTTTTCTGCTCATGATGTAGTTCGCCCATGGAAATGAATCGCGCCAATGTGGGATGAACTCGCGTTTACTCTCTGTACTGTCATACATTTTGTAATCAAACGTTCGTCTTTTGACAATTATTGGGGCATTGGATTCCTTCATAGGGGAAGCCCATTGTTGCTTTGCAGAGCCAGTCATCCTGGTATACTACACATGTATTCAACACCACTAAACAAACCCATTATCTTAATGTACAAAAGTGTAGATTTGTCCGCAGAAAAGCCAGTATTACAAAAATGAGTTATATTTGTAAACAAAGTTGACCCCGCTGGTATTACTGGTGTGGTAGCAGTAGGTGAGAATGGATCACTTATCACTTGTTGAAGTTTGGGGTAGAGACCCCTGAGTATTACCTATTGGGTACAGCCACCTGGTGTGGACTTCTGTTCTGTCTTTATTGTTGATGGTGGTGTCTATAGAGGACTTTGAGGAGAAGTGGGGTGATGATGTCCGGTCGGAATGTTGATTTTGTTTATCATTAAAGACGCTAGGTGATGGATGATCTGTGAGTTTGTAGTCTTCAGGGAGGAGATGACCGTTTAGTCTTCTTCGGCACATCAGCTGAGCTGGGCAGGTCAGCAAATGATGTACCAGATTGTACGTTTGTTGACAGTGAAGGCGGAGTGCTAGGGATGACGGACCTGTCTGAAGTTTCTTGTGTATGACCAGAACCGTAGTCGTCTGAGTTGGGTGTCGACCAGTCTATTGTTAAGGAAGTCCCGATACCGTTGTGGTCTGGTTTAGAGAGAGCATGAATAACAGCGGAAGGTCATCTTTTATAGGTAGATTCTAAGTTTATGGCGGTTCATAAAATCTGGCAAAAACGTGCACGACATTTACTGTCAACCATTTAATTGCTTTATTTGTTTTTAGAAACTCAACACAAACTGATGAGAACCGGAGGAACCAGAGCTAATGTGACCACCTAATTGATATTCGGTAATTAACGCCCGAATTACACAACCCCCCCCCCATCACATATTGATATTGTCAACTGCCATTTATTTTTTCTGAATGGAGGTTGGTGCCGCATGTGAAAATTGTTGATGATAATAAACATACCTAAAGCAACCGTATATCTTGCCTCAAAACAGCAGTAGCCCGGTTGGGATAGTGTTTTAGACTACTCACCAAACCGAAGACAAATTCCTCAAGTTCGGGGTGTCCGGGCTACCGAGTTTTCCGGCCCTGAAATCATTCGTTGATGTGGGTGAAATGTCCTCCTTAGAAGAAAAGATCTACCCAAAACATCTCAGTTCGAAATGTCCATTACCAAAACGTCCTTTATGCATAACTTATACTCGAATGGTGCAATAGGGTAATTTCAACTAAATCGGGCTACTTCCCTAAATCGGGCCATTTTTTGTGGCCCAGAAATTGATAATTTCTTCTTCATGTGCATGAGATGGATATCTATTTTGGTGCCATCTACTAGTACTATCATTTCGACACATAGCATCCTATGTCATCACGTTGTAATTTGAATTAGCACACGCGGTAAGTTGAGGTGTGAATAATACATTTTTACCGAAATGTTTCACTTTTAAACTTTACAAAATCTTGTCACTAAGTAAATATTATATTATAGAACACAATTAAGAAAATTATAGGCTTTTACGCGTTTGGAAAATATTTTTAAATAGGTTTTTGCGTGAAAGTGGTCCATCATGTCCTTCTATGGTAGAATGTGTATGTAGTCAAATTCACCTAAACCTAACCTTCGTATATTCCTAAACCTGGCCATGGCTAGGTTTGAGTTAATGTCAAATATTTGGGGGTGTGGGTCTGTTTTTGATTATTAAAAATACTACTAGAGTGAACGCTCATAATGTAGTAAATGTTAAGGCTTTAAAATGTCCACAATCGGCTAGAATAAGCCAAAGGAAAGCTATTAATACATTACAAGTCCACAATAAAGTGACACTGGTGTAACACTATAGTACTGAAGTTATTAATCGATTAGGTAATCACATTATACCTTGTGAACGATTAATAGTCATCCCATATCATGTATGTCAGTGTGGTACATGTTTCATGGCCTGAATGTAAGTCACATATTAGGGATGTCAATTGAACAACAGCTCCTACCCACACTCAAAGTCCATACACACTAGACGTTGGAATGAGACTGATAATCCCAGCGAAACTCACCTCAATGAGAAGCTAGCACTTGATGCAAATGCGGGGAAGATATCCAGGTTCACCCACCAACAAGAAAGAAAACCGGTGGACTATGCATGTTATCGGATAGACATGGGTGTACGATTCGGAAAGAAACGGTTTTTGTTAAATGCTAGGCAGTATGCGAAAAGGTATGGTGGGAATTTCAAAGGTGGCGAGCCATGAAATAAGTGGTGGTGTGGAACTCTGAAAAGACACCCTGATCTGAAATTAATAAAATCAAGAACCAACAGCAGCTGTTCATCATTAGCATAATGTGTTTCATAAACTTGGTGTCAAAATTTAGAACAGGGATGAATTATCCTTGATCACAAGCCAATGAAGGTATTGGCTAGGTTTGGTACAAAATTTCTGCAAAGCAAAGTGAAAACAATGAAGTGACAACAGTTATTGCAGACGTTAATACTGATGGAGTCTTTAATAGATATGGCTGAGATTTGATTAGATGTTATGCTTTTGGACATCCTGATTAATACTTAGCATTTACTACTTGACATGTGACACAAACCATTTTTTAACAGTTAACTGTTCTTGGAATAAGATGATAAAAGACTACTTTTATAACCTAACTGTTGACTGTTGTGTATGTTCTTTAGCCAGGAATTGAAACGAACCCATTTTTGTGGAGCAATCATTTCAATATTCAGATTCAAATTGAAAATGACTCTCTAAAACTGACTATGTGGTTAGTACATAGACTATTCAGCATACATGTACATATGGGGGTGAAATGGGGCTCTGCATGTATCTGACCCCCGATTCTTTTTCGATGGGCTAGTTCTCCGGTCTCTAGACTTCGATGTAGAAGGGTCAAAATACCTTTAGAGGGTCTTGTCCATTTTCCATTTTTTGAGACTTTCAGTAAAGTTTAGATATCTTAGGTTCCAAATGAGTATTAACAAGTGGCTTATATCAGGTATTTACAGTGGTAGATCTTTAACGTTCGATGTTTCGTCTGACTGCCGAGCAACCACCCCATGGCATATCAAAATGGCCTCGTTCTCCTAGTCACCTGTTTCTGCTTACTTCCTCATATTAAACTTTAAATAAACAGATGTGTTCCATTGAGAGTGTGATTGTTGGGTGTACAAAATGACTCTTTATTCAATTATGATCACGTTAAAGAAAGGGTGGCCAGGGTTAGGTGAAAAGAACATATTCACTGGCCCGGATTAGGTCAAAAGTGGCCAGTATATAATGAAATCCTAGATTTGGTTTCAAGCTCTTACACCTGATGTCTAGGTTTTCATTAACTTAATTTTCTTGGGGAGATAAATTGAATTAGCTATCTTGAATAATAAATTATTGCGAACTGCTTAAAACCAGTAGCCAGGATTTGGTTAAATTACCCTACCTGTTTTTATATATGTAAATTACAAAAAAAACATATATACAACCCTTTATAGACATGTACCATACAATCAGCAGAGTCGATCATCGAATAGTAACATACACCATGTCTCAACAACAACAACAACAACAACAAAGATATTTAATGAGAGAGCTTTTATGCAGCTTTCCAGAGACTGTGGAATATAACTCCTCCAGATACTGATGGCATAGATAGAGGTCACTGAGTACAAATATTCTATTAAGAGACGTCCTTTTGACATTTCCTTTGTTTAGTTACATTTTAATTATGAATATTTATCGTTAGTTCGATGATTATTTCTTATATAATGTTTATTTTGTCCATGCTGGAGCAATGTATGATACAAAACTCACAGACGCGCGCGCGCATGTTGGCGCTTGGGGGGGGGGGGGAAGGGGACACGTGCATATAAACTTAAGCGTTCTATTGTTTTATTTCCAATTTAGACATTTCTATATTTCGAAATTTTGTCTCCACAAACTAGATATCAAGTAGCAAAAAATCCATTAACACTACTAGTAGCACTACCAACACCACTACCACCAATACCACTACCGTATATACCACTACTAACACAACTACCTAGGTCTCTAATTACTTTTCAATTAACAAACGATGTTATCTATTAGTGGGGGCTTTTAGCAGGTTTTCCCACCGGATATCCGTGTCACCTGACTTCACTGTTCCGCAGACATTTCTTTATATCCGGGCACCAATTTATGTCACGTGAATTTTATCTCGCCATTTAGCTCTGTTGGAAAGGCGTTTAGCAACTCTGGCTTGCTCTAATTGTAGAGATTCGGTGCCATGTTTAAGTTACTGCGATATGGTTAAACCACGTGATACATTCACCAAACATATCATTAGTCAGTAGGTAACAGAAGTTTTAGAAACCGTAGCGTGATATATATATATATATATTTATCAAATACTAATTAATTAAAATTTTAGAGTTCGGGGCCACTTTCGATGTAGTGCCTACAACGTTTTAACTCGACCCAATCCAAGCCATTTAGCATTAACCTGTCACTTTTTATCAAATATATAAAATATATAACCAGGTGTTATTGTAACGCAAGAATAACACAGACTTATTGTGTCACATGAGCCTAATGGCAATATTAATAATTTGTGTCAGTACAGCTAATAATTGACGTCAGCTAGATGTCAAGGTAATATGACTTGTGCAATGTAAACGATCAACAATATATATATATATATATATATATATATATATATATATATATATATATATATATATATTGTGTGTGTGTGGTGTGGTGTGAGTGTGGTGTATGTATGTGTATGTATGAGAGAGAGAGAGAGAGAGAGAGAGAGAGAAGTTTCATCATTATTTTACACTACATAACACTTCACACTGTTTTATTGACTAATAGTGACATCCACATTTTCCATCGTTTTGCCATGATATGGAATAATAATAATTATTATTATTTTTATTGTTGTTGTTACTGTTGTTGTTGTTATCGTTGAGTTATTTAGCTTCGACACTGTTCACACCTGGATCATATGGCAGGGATACGATTCCCCAAAGAAATGATATGTGATGGCATTCAGGTTTTATTTTGCTAGATAATTTCCAGTATACACTAATTGGTTTCGGTAATAAATCAACTAACCCTTAACTACAACTTTCATCAGATCATTATCGTTCTAAGTAATTAACCCGAGTAATTAACACGGAAATACCGAGCTCTGACATTGTACGTCTAATTAGTTAGGATAAGCTTCACGATATCCCCAACATCGTAACACTAACGCCGTAAAACGAATTAAAACTTCCACCAAGTTATCAATTAACCATTAGAAGGTTGTCTATTCAATGGAGAAAGTCGTATCCACATTACTGGCTGGATTCTGTACTTAACAGAATGAATATCACGCTCCGGTGAATTTTTTTCTTTTTTTCTTTTTGGTTTGGAAACATTATCAATCCATTTCATAAATGTTAAATTAGTTCCAAACATTTTACAGTTTGGTTTTTGTTGGAAAACAAATGCTAAGATCTCTAGTTGGATGAGGCGTTTTTTATGAGGTCCTATGACGTTTTCAAGCCTCCATGTAAACCATTATACTCTACCGTAGATCGGCATCTGATTCAGTCCACTCTACTGTAGATCAGTATCTGGGTCAGTCCACTCTACTGTAGATCACTATCTGATTCAGTCTACTCTACTGTAGATCAGCATCTGATTCAGTCTACTCTACTGTAGATCAGCATCTGACTCACTCCACTCTACTATAGATCAGTATCTGGCTCAGTCCACTCTACTGTAGATCAGTATATAACCCAGTCTACTCAGCTGTAGATCTATATTTAACTCAGTCTACTCAGTTAGATATCAATTATTGGATGAAACATTTAAACAATTATTAATAATTGACATCAATATTTATGAACGTACTATGAGATTTGCGAATAAGTAAGATTTTTATCGAATTAATTTTAATCACTATTAATAATCTTTTTGTGTGTGTTTTGTTGAGTCTCTTCGTTCATGATTCATAAATAGTTTGTCCAAAATATGATCCCCGTCATGTAAATATTTTAACATTAAAATAAAAATGGTATTACATACCTACCTTCTCTTTCCCCCCCCTCAAACACACACACATACACACACACATACACAGAGAGAGAGAGAGGAGGAGGAGGGGGCGCCTTTTGGTGAAAAGGTAGCGCGTTGGACCACAGATCACTACCACTTGAGTTCGAATCTCGGCCTGGGTATATCTGAAGGGTGTTTCATCTTTCACTTCGCTTCATTACCGTTGGAGGTCGTTCGGCCCATTTAGTCTACCATGTTCATAAAAGTGGCCGTAAAACAGCAATCATCATAAATCAGCACAGAGAGGGGGGGGGTTACACACAAACACCAAATATTTTAGTTTTTACATATACACACACGCAGGGGACAGCCGATATACCAGATATACCCATTAGCTCTCTGAATTAGTATCAACCCGAAGATAAAGGCAGGAGAAGACGAAAATATGACAATGGTTGTTCTTCAAGAGACAAGACAACCATCTCATCACATAAAGCTGTCATAGAACAGTAGGTTGTTAATATATACAGCTATCGATAATTACATAGTTTTGTATATATATTTCAAAGGCACACATCTGGTGGACATCAAAGTATTATGAGAAAGGTATTTCTGAGATGTACCCTTTCATAAACAGGAAAGCCTTTCTCCTTACTGTCAGTCGATATTATCAGGATGTGTGACCTTTTTGGACAATGTCAGGGTATGGATTGGAAAAAGAATTACCATGTTTCATGCTGAAAAGTGTGCCTGTATATATATATATATATATATGTGTGTGTGTGTGTGCGTGTGCGCGCGTGTGCGTGTGTGTGCGCGCGCGCGTGTGTGTGCGTGCGCATGTGTGTATGTGTATGTGTATACCATAATAATGTATGTGTGTGTGTTTTGTGGTGTTTTTTGTGTATATATATATATATATATATATATATATATGTGTGTGTGTGTGTGTGTGTAGTGGTGTGTGCGTGTGTGTGCGTGTGTGTGTGTTCTATAAAACACAGATATCATTTTCTTCTAGATCAAAGTATTAAAAACGAAGGTATATATATATATATATATATATATATATATATATAGAGAGAGAGAGAGAGAGAGAGAGAGAGAGGGTGAGTGACTGAGTGAGTGAGTGACTGAGTGAGTGAGTGAGTGAGAGAGTGGGAGAAGTTTGTATATTTAATACCCTATCACAGATTACCTGCTATATGTTGCAGATTTACAAACTTCCCACTAGCCCTAATTCCTCTATTATATACTGGCTATAATACTAATTCTAATACTAGCTGGTGTTAAGCTCTCTCTCTCCCTCTCTCTCTCTCTTCTCTCTCTCTCTCTCTCTCTCTCTCTCTCTCTTTGTTTTGTTGTTGTAAGCTTGGTGAGGCCATTGGAAGATGTTTTATCATCAACAATTGAATGTCACGTGGTCGAATCTAAATTTAAAAAAAACCAAGAAGGTAATCTTTTCTGACGCTAATAACAAAATGGTTGTCTGATTATGGTTGCTATGTTATTACTTATTGAAGTGCATAGATGTTGTTGCTTGTTGTTGTTGCTACTACTACAACTTCAGCTACTGCCGTTGCTGCTACTATAACTACTAATACTAGAATGAAAACTATTAATATGACAATCAGGACGCCCCCTCCCCCTCATCTTACTCTTCTATTGCTCCTGCAACAACTATAACAACAACCAAAAACAATAACCATATTTATTAATAATATTACTAGTACTGATAATATAACAACAACAACAACAACAAAACAGTAACAATTTTAACTAATACTACAACAACAAAACCCACAATAACAATATTTATTACTACTACTGTTACTACTATTACACTACTATCCCATCACCACCTTAGTTTACTATTTCTACTACGGGCTATTATTATTATTATTATTATTATTATTATTATTATTATTATTATTATTATTATTATATGTTATGTTTGTATTCCCCTACATAACCACTGTACAACAAACTAACATATTTTTCCACTTTCATCATCGATAACAATACAGCTGAAGATAAAAACATGTGGGACAATCCAAGTCAGTTGAATCAGTGGCTACCCACCCTGTAACAACGATACCAGCCACTCCTATAATAGATGGATTATCTATTTTTGAACTAGTTCATCATATACTACACGACGAGGACGCATATCAAAGGCCTCTAAGAGTTCTGTGGCAGAACAATCCTCATCTATACACTCTGGTTGCCCAAGACCAGGTAGTCTATCCTGTCTCATGTAGACGTGTATATATGTATTAGGTGTGCGCGTTGTCTTTTTTTTTTTGATAGTTTCGATCTCATTTATTCAAAAATTTTGTTAGTATGAAAATCTATTGATTTCATAATTCTTCAAATGGGGGAATGTATACCCTTCTCCTGCATAATGATAGATACTCTTTGATTTCCGAGACTAAATACCTAATCGGATTGTACGCCCCTACATAATGATATAAGCTGTTTAACGTCCGAGACTAAATACCTAATCACATTGCTTGTCACTTGTTAGTGTATGTTCATTTTCCTAATAAATGGTTTCCACCAAACTAATAGCTTTGTGAGGGTTGAAAGACTTTATTACATCGTGATATATGTTTGTATTATTCTCCTCGATCTGATAATATATATATATATATATATATATATAGCACATCGATGAAGCAATATATCTAAATAGTCAACATCACTTTTCCGCGTGCAGTTTTTATAATAGAAAACAATCCAGTGCCATTTTGTGGTCTTCTGTTGTAACGGT
>JAODUP010000168.1:202500-410000 GCA_025642065.1 Paralvinella palmiformis
CATACTATCAAAGCAATAAACTGATATTCGAGCATATTCATATAACCACGATCGCTTAATAAACGGCTCTATACCTGATTTTAGTATATTTGCATATTCAGAATTCTCTGGGTTTTTTTCCTCCATTATATATCTCGTTTTTTATTTAGTTTTTGCCTTTTTAGATATGAGTAATGTTCAACTATAATTCGGTTTACAGGTGAATCACAATAATATGGCTTATTACTCTGTGCGCATATGGCGAACATATTATAGAACTGGATGTCTAAGTTAAATGTAAATGTTGTTGCTTTACGGACACTTTTGTGGACATAATGGGCTAAATGGTAATGAGGCCAAGAACAAGATGAAACACCCTTCGGATATAGCTTGGCATGGATTTGAACCCAGGTGTTATACATATGTAGCCAACTATACTACCATTTACACTTTGACGGCACCCGAACTGGATGAATTTTAGACCCTATATTGTGTGACATTATTATTTAGTTCACTTGGTGCGCTATGAGTTCAATGTTTGTGTAAGAAAAATGTAGGACGTAGCTTTTAGTCTTTACACACATAACTCCACATCAGTCACGTTGTCAGAAAATAAGTCATGTATATCAAAGTATGCTATTTATAGTATGATGGTAAGTGCAAGAAAGTGCAAAACCTTGCTTTGGGTCAATAACTATTTTAAGATGTCAACACATCAAGGTAAACTTGGATTATTTGTTCTTCTGGAGCTGTCTGCTGCATTGTATACAGTTGACCATAATGTATTATCTCTGAGTTGAAAGACATGTTCGGTTCGTCACGTCAAGTACTTCAATTGTATCAATCCTATTTGGAATAACGCTTTTATGTCACGACGCAGTGATATGGCATTAATTATCACTTATGTGCCAATATGATACAGGTATATATATATATATATATATATATTATATATATATATATATATATCTGTATCCGGACGATGAGTTAAGTTTCTTCACTTCCTTGAAGAATTTACAACATTTCATTGCTGATATTCATCTATGGAGCAATCAAATTCTAAAATTAAATGGTTACATAACAAATTTTATCAATGTGCCTTCACTACATTCTGTTAAATCTTTCAAACACCAACATTGCAGATTGATACGTCTTCTATTAAAAAAGGATTCTTTTTGAAAAATGTATTGATGTAAATGAACATATCATATCAGTATGCCGAGCTGTCTACTACCATCTTAAGAACATCCATTATCTAAAAAAGTTGTTGATACAAAAAAACAATTCTTACAGTGCTTCATGGCTTAAATGTCACGTTAAATGTCATATAAATTAATGTAACTATAACATAGCATATTTTATTATAACATCACTGTCTTCAGCAAATTCAGAATGTTACATCCCACATACTGACAGGTACTTGAAGATATGATCATAGCAACCGAATTCTTGATTAAATTTACATTATTACATAGGAAATATATATAACTGTAATAATAGGTAAGGAGAGATCCAATGAAGCAACAAATTAATACAATTTTAAGCCATATGAATACAAATATTATAAATGATTTTGCGAACAAATTAATAATCAGCAAACTACTTTGTGGCCACACTCACAGAATCAGAAAGTTAATCATAATCGAATTGTTTGTATTTCACCACATTTTGCCTAAATACAGACAGCTATATATAAATATCCTATAAGTTTGTTATAAAAGCAACGAAACTCTTTTACAATTCAGACTATGTAGAACGACAAATCGAAGGTTTGATGATGATTGATGTTTTACGGCTAATTTTGTGCAATTGGGAAATAGGTCGAGCGACCTCCAAAGGTAATGAAGCGAAGTCAAAGATGAAACACCCTTCAGATATTCCCACGCCGAGATTCGAACTCAGGTGGTAGTGATCTGTGGTCCAATGTACTACCAGCTAGACCACGGAGGCACCCCGATAAATCGTAGGTAACAAAACCAACACCCGAATTCTAAACAAGGACATCTTCCCCGGCAGCAAAACATAACTTATCCCAGAACTCTTGTAATAACGCAGTAAATGAGAGTCAAACTAGAGAGTCTATTAGGAACGGTGATCAATATTAAGTGATGTGATTATATGTATGGGTTTTGTGACCTACGGCTCTACTTTGTTATTAAAACGATCATATCTTGAACTGTGCTACTAGCTTACGTTAAAGCGGCATGTTTTCGCACACCTCGCTTATCTGGAATTAAATCGGGTGAGGCAACGTCTAGCGAATGAGATGGGAAACGATGCACTCACTCTGAGGAATATCCGAGATCATTCGAGAAGACACGATGACTAGTTTCGTATAAATTTGTTCTAAGTATTTGTTTGTTTTAGTCACGACTTTGGTCTTATCGGGTAATTATAGCCGAGAGATGATCAATTAATCTTTTGTTAACAGGTGAAGTATCTCACAGACATAGGGAACACTGGAAATCGATCCTTATGACCTGGAGGTCTGCACCACTGTTGTCTACCAACTGTACCACACGAAGGGCCTTAGTACTGTAGAGACTGGTTTCTCTCAGTGTCGTTTCTCCTAAAGTGGTGACGAGTTAAACGTATTTTTCAATTTACCAAGTGGTTAGAGTGAGTTCGGTGAGATGTGGCTATACCACGTGATACGTGACATATTATGATGACAGTTGGAGCGTCCCGATATACCCCGCCAGTTCGAGGGCAATAAAATGCGTCATAACGTTCCGTTGTATGACGTAATTTCGCGATGAACATCTCGACTTTAAACCATCTCTTGATGTCATGTTCAGTACACCCATCACCTCCCCCCCCCCTCTACTAGATGACGTGTGTCACCCTGACACTCACCAGGTACAACATCAAAAACAATAACTGGGAGCTAGGACTTCTTTGGCAAACTGAAGCTAGTTAAAGCTTGGAAATCTCTAGATGGTCACAGTCCAGTTTGCTAATAATTCTGGATATCCCCACTACTTGACAAGAAAAAGTAAACGCATATACTGAAATATTTACTTTACGAGATTTGTCACTGTGTTCCGTTGATAATATGACCGACGCTTAATTAATGAGGTCGGCTTCAGTAACCTTTAACGGGCTAGAATATTCGATGGCCCATTGGCTGGAGCACTGCACTGCAAATCTATCTGTATCTGTGGGATTTGTTTCCCTTGGTAAACGCCATTCGACCGTACGTCCCAAGTGTGACCATTGTTGAGACTATACAACTTAAATCTGATTAATTGAACATCTTTGTGAGATGGTAGAGGCGAATGATGTAGACATGAGTCGAAGAAGGGCAACGCGTCGTCCCAATTTTGTTTGTTAAGAAATATATTTCTGATTTTATAGGTACAAGGATAAGGTTATGACACCTTAAACGCGTTTACATGATCAACTATATATATATATATATATATACACTGAATATTTATATTTGATATCTCTATAGGGTGTTCTGCAGTACACCTGTTATATATATATATATATATATATATATATATATATATATATATATATATATATATATATATATATATATCGTCAGTTGTGTCAGTCTGTACTATGACATTCAAGGCTAACTTTAGTGTCCTTGTCATTAATAAAACCCTATATTATAATTATAGTTTGTATAGCAGACATTAGGTCTGATTTGAAAATGTTAATATATAGAACGGCAATTCCGCCATAACGGTCTGCTAAAGCGGTAAACGGACAAAACGGTAGTGGTGGTAGTGGTGATGGTGGTGGGAGTGGTAACGATCGTGATGGTGATGATTGTGATAGTGGTAGTAATGATGATGCTGGTGACATGAACGAGGTAACTTTAATTAGTTTTATGTTAAGTCTTATTTAACATGTAACGCACTTTTGAACATGTTGTACAATATTATAGAGAGTGCTATATAAATGTTGTATATAAGAATAAAAATAATTAATTAATTAATCAATCAATTAATATTATCAAAGGCCTAATAAAACAACATTTATTAAATATTAATTTAAGATTGGGGTTATGTCCGAAATTGGTATTAGTGAGTGGGGTTTTGTCCGAGTGGGGTTTGTCTGATGGGGTTTGTCCGAGTGGGTTTTTGTCCTGGACCCGCTAAAGCGTCGATGTAAATTGTTATAATAGTGACGAGTAGGTCATAGTATTTATTGGATTTGTATGTTTATGAGGTATTTGACCCTCCAGCAAATATCACAAGGCATATTATGCTGCGGTTGAGAAAGTTCCGTTTTCTATGCGTTCAAGAAAAGTTGATCTAGAGCTGTATATTCCATGTACTATTTGCGTCTTTGGAGGGACGACATGTAGGTGTCTGGCCTGGTTATCCAGGATTTAAATGACTGTAGCAGGCACAGTACGCTCTTAAAGCATTATAAGTACTCCTGACTCAGGAATAGAAACACTGCATCGCATCTCGAGCGGTGGCATTGGACACGGTTCGCGTGGTTGGTGTTTTATATAACAAGTTTACTTGTATATATAAAATTCACCTTGGTTGTATGTGGGAATAGAATTATCTTTCCTAGGTCCAGTTATGTCCAGTTTGTACTATGACATTCAAGATTAGCTCTAATCTGTTGTCATAAATAACATTTAAGAACTACAATAGTTAGAATAGCAGACGTTAGGTCAGGTTTGAAAATGATAACATAGTTCAAACAGTACGGAAGCTATGACGCGCTATTACGGTCTGCTTCAGCGCAGATGTCAGTCTTTTAATAGTAATTAAGATAAACAGTTTTAATAGTAGTCGCTTCATGACGCCTGCCCGTTGTAAAAACTGATCTTTGAAGACAGTGACAATTGAGTTATATAGTTTATATAGTATTGCTTTGAAGAAAGATACAGCAATTGAAAAATAGCTATAAATAGGGCTGCTTAGATAATTAAGCTAAACATTCTCACTACTGCCGTGATCTGACTTGGGTGTTTTACACCCAAACTCCACGGCTGTAGGTGATTCGTATTTTGATTTTGCTTGGTAGCTTAAGGACTGGTGAGACATTAGACATTACACAAGTCGCCACTCTGGATTCAGTCCCCCTAGATATATATATATATATATATATATATATATATATATCCATCAAATAAGATTTTTCAACGTTATGTCTACACCGCACTTAACTATCCACTATCATAGCAGGAGGATAAAATAAATAAGAAGAAAACAAATATATTATACCCGAAAATACTGTCTTTGTATCAAAGAACACCCTTCTGCCATAGTTTATGATATTAATAACAAAGAAAAACTCTCTTATACACAAGCTTTTTAAATGTTAAACCTTCCCCAACCAACACTCCCCTGAAATGATCAAATTCAAACTGAGATTCAATAGAATATTTGATAACAAAAAAATCAGATAAAGTCCTACAGAACTGCAATGAAACATGGCAATAATTAAATCAGAATACATGTGTTTTTTTTATTATCTGGTGTACCACAGGGTTCAGTTCTTGGTCCTCTGGTTTTCACAATGTATACCCGTCCTCTTGGGATCATTGCGCAGCGATATGGGGTTAAATATCACTTATATGGTGATGGTACACAGCAGTATATATAACTGGATTTATAACATTGTATTGCTGATATTCGGCTGTGGATGACTCAAAATCTTCTAAGACTAGATGATAATAAAATAGATATTATATATTTAGCATCACCACATTGTGTTAAATCCCTAAAGACACCAGCATTACAGGTGGGTGTATCTTCAATTACCCCTAATGGGTCAGTAAAAAATCTAGGGGTTATATTTGACCAATGTATTAACATGCATGAACATGTCACATCAGTATGCCGAGCTGCCTACTACCATCTTAAGAACATCCACTGTTTAAAAACATCCTTGACACAAGAAGCACTTGTAACTGTAGTCCATGCCTTTGTTACATCTTGTATAGACTATTTTAACTCCCTGTTATATGGCATATCAGCGAATTCAGACTAGTGCAGCTCACATTGTAACAAATACTAGAAACCCAAATTCTTCAAAAACTACATTGGCTACCTGTTAGACAGCGTATCCATTTCAAGATTTTGTTAATAACTTATAAATCTATTAATGATATGGTGCCATAATACCTGTGTGAACTAGTGTGCATTGGAAAGTCATCCAGAAAACTCAGGTCATCTAGTCAGATACTATTGCAGGTGCTAGTGTCTCGGCTCAAGTCATATGGTGATTGTGCGTTTAGTGTTGCAGCCCCCACTTTGTGGAATAGGTTGCCGGCAAATATTAGAAATGCGTCATCTCTTGAACATTTTAAATGTCTTCTAAAAACACACCTATTTAAGGTCGCTTTCACAGATAAATAATTATGATCTTTTAAATCACTAGAGGGTTTTTACAGACATATTATTTGGGATATTATTATATTACATATTATTTGTACAGCGCCTTTGAATGGCTCCTGCTAGTAAGGGCGCTTTATTAAATATACATTATTATCATTATTATTATTAAATCATTGCCTGAGATAAAATAAAATCTCTTTGTGCTGTTTGAACTAAAACATGTTTTAATTCTTTTATTATTGTAAACCGCCTCATTTTAAGATGGTTTCACTGGTTCAGTTAAAACATGAGGTTTTTCAATAAATATAAGATACTTTCAGAAATCTTAGTACAATTGATTATCTGTTTGGATTTAAAGAAGAAATCAACTGAAAACTTTGAAATAAATAAAAATAAAGGAATAATTGTATTTATAGATAATGTAAATGACTTGGATATGATCTTGCTGGAGGGTCTGCTATATCATCTTAACAAATAGTAATTGCCAAGAACTGGATAAAAAAACTTCCTCTCTGAGAGTACTGACCGGTCATGTAGACTATTTGTCCTTGAAATGGGTATTTAAACAGTACATCACTAAAACGATAACAGTAACTTTTAAATAGAAACAATTCAATTTATATCTTAACAATGAGAGAGCCAAAAATACCAACTCAATATGAGTTTAAATTCCTTTGATAGTCAATTATCATGAAAACAATAAATTCTATAATTTTCTTATATATATATATATATATATATATATAATATTTATATATTCTACAACATCGATTAGCCTAATTTGTGTCAACTCCATCCAGCCATCCATCCAAAACGTACATCCAAACTCACACACATACACGCGTGATATTAGTGCTATATTTTGCACATTTAAAGGCTTTTAAGATTTATATAATGTTCAAAATTATTGTCATCTAATTTGTAATAATTTTCTCTGCTCTTCCACACTTTAGGAAGAGAGTGGTATATTACCTCTTACATCCCAGAGATGATGATGATGATGATTGGTGGTTTTCGGCCACTTTTGTGCACATGGTAGGCTAAATGGGCCGAATGACCTCCAAATGTAATGAAAGGAAGTCAAAGATGAAACAACCTTCAGATATGCCCATGCCGAGATTCGAACTGAGGTGGTAGTGATCTGTGGTCCATCACACTACATCCCAGAGAAGATTTATTAAAATAAAATCACTAACTAACATTTTAGCAGGCACTGACTATTTATATTCTTTAATTTATAATGAAGAATAGCAGTAGTATTGTGGAAAGTTTTATTCATGCAATAAACAAATATTTATGATACAAAATTCTTTTCATACACAAAGCAAAATCTCATTCATGAACGTCTGCCTTTCCCTATTTGGGCTATCGTTTGTATACCAGTCCATGTGTTCTTATAGCTTATCCACAGGAAGACATTTCCAACTACACTGTATTAAAAATATACAGATACTTGTACAGACAGTCGCAAAAAGATGGACAAAGTATTGTGTGTTTTCTATGTTCAAAACATCACAATGAACTGTTATCACAAATTAAGGGGTACAACTTTCATTTCTATTTGTACTCTTCAGTTGGTTGAAGCCATAAATATTTCTCTCATAGTTATCCTTTATACTGACTTAGTTCCACGGATTCCATTAAAATCATGTCTCTGGCAGAACCCTTTTAGGATTTAGTTTTTATGTCAACAAGAAGGCTCTTTTTTTTGCTTTGATGAAGACATTCATTTTATTTTGGTTTACTGTCACATTCAAATGCTGGAACGTGAATTAGTAGCAGGAAAGGTGCTACAAAACATAGAATAACCAAACCTTTGTAAATCTTCCTTTAGAACTGCAAGAAATCTATTCAAAAACTGATAATTACATTATCAAAATGTGGCAGACAAAGTGGTATTTAGATCATGGTAACTTCTAGTAAAAATGCTAACTATTGTATCCTTTGTTATATAAAACAAATCAGTAGTGCCAATAGTTCAAAAGAAGTTGGAAAAACACACTTCGTTTTAATTATAACTTGATAAGCTCAAAGGGCTTTAAACTATCCATCCATCATTGTGGTAGATGTGATTTATGCATTCAACAAGAATACACTAACATTTACTGTTTGATTGTGTATATTGTGCTAAATACAACAATCTCCTATTACATGAAAATAAACGTCTCTAGGAGGTAGAATATATGCTAATAGATAGTAACATTTAACATTTCGGTGGCGATCTTCATAATAAACTTCCGAAATATATCTATACATGTACAATGAATGCAATATGTTGAAATAATGATGATGATATAACCCATAATTTGTTTAATATTTATTGTGATATTAGTTTTCCATAATGAGTGTTTCATCTGAAAATGTAATACAAAGTTTTGCTTCAAGATGTATTAATTACACAGATTTGTCAAAGAATTATGTATGTAGACAGGCTCCGTACACCTATCAAGATAAGAGAACTTTCCCTCAGCCTAAAAACACACCGTCTTCGTAATGAAACTAATCTAAATATTCTTGGTCTTTGACGGGATTACACACCGTCATATATCAGGGCAAATTGAAGTAGTTTTGGTGAGATACATTATTATTAGCTATATTTACTTTGGTAGAACTGATGCCATTAATACTTTGCTGTGTAGTCATTATGGCAAAAGATATTTTGACTTTTCTACTTAAATGTGCTGGGGGTCTGAAGGCAAGCTTGTACTCGATTCATTATAGTAAAATGAGTTTCTATTTCATACAGTATCACCGTAAAGCTACAGCACGGCAAATTGTCATTTGGGTAAAATCAATATTAGGTCAATTCATAAGTTCTTCCGGGCATATATATGTCAAGTCACTTATTCATATTATAATATTCTGTCACCAGCGTAAGAACAGCCTTGAAGTGGTCTAAACGATTCACGAAACGATAAACTGGTTTAGTGGATAAATATCTCCATTCCTTTCATATTCGACAAAAAGTTAAGCTAATATTGCAGAGGAATAATCAGACCCTTCGGTGAATTTAGATTGTGAAAAGTTAACATCCATCTTCTGTTCCCGTCCATTATGACCTGGGTGGGATGAGGAATGTATTGACGCCGAAAGGAAACGTCAGTGGTCGGTTATCCCTTACACTGATTACACTTCAAACATTTTGTTCTAAACGAGTGACATATCTTCTGAAGTTGACCGATAATTTTAGAAGCTAACCACCACCATAAAAGAGGTTGGCCAACCATTTTCCATTAAAGCGGTTGTCCATTTACTGAAGGAATTAAACTGCTTTAATAAGGGTACGAGACGTAGTTGATAATGGTGGCAAATTGGCCATTGATTAACAATGTATGATTGTCTTATCTTAATTTTGAAAACAACTGTAAAATGCGCACGAACATAGGGTCTAATCTAATGGAGTACATAAGTGAATCAATCATAACATAAATTGGAGCTTCTTCACGAAAATATTCCTTAGGTGGTGTTGTTATGCAACTTAGTTTTAAATAACCTCGGTAGAATTTTCACCAAATTAGAAGAGATTCAAGACCAAAGGGTCACTCATTCATTCTGATGTATGTATGGGAGAGCGGAATATAATAATTAAATAGACTTTAACAATTAACTGATAGAGATCTATAGGACGAAATATTTAACGAGTGCTAAAATCGTATAACAAAATAGGTCAAGCGAAAACTATAGGTTTTTCTGTGTTACAACAGCTATAGTTATTGCATACTTTTATTTTGACTTTATTAATGTAATATCAAAATATTATTCTGTACGATCGGGAATATTTTACTTTTACGTCATGGCGAAACTTTTAAGGTGCCAATCAAATCTTTTATGGTATATTTCTTTTAATACTGTCTCTCTCTCTCTCTCTCTCTCTCTCTCTGTGTGTGTGTGTGTGTGTGTGCGTGCGTGTGTAATTTGGCAAATCTCTGAAATTGTGACTACAAGATCGATGTCAACAAATGGTTAGCAGAGCATGACTAACCCATTGGCGGCGTCTCATCACATATTTGTTCTAAGGAACACCATTCGACAAATGACTCTATTCTCCGAGTAAAGAGGATGACACCGCCCCTTCCCGTGTGCTGGCTGGATTGGTGTTGCTGCTCCGTGTGTAAACGATTCCACAAGAGATAGAAGCTGCCAAATTGGCCTCATCTAGAAGATGGTCGATTATTAGTCATCGCCATCATCAGCGTCATTACCATCAGCACCGTCATCACGTTTGTCGGACTCTGACTCGTTTGACGACGCAGATGAATCAGAAGATGATGATGATGATGAAGATGAGGAGCTGGAGGAACTTGAGGATGATGAACTGGAACTGGACGATGATGAACTGGAGGAACTGCTAGATGATGATGAGGACGAAGAGGATGAGGAGGAACTACTGGATGATGATGATGATGATGACGACGACGACGACGATGAGGAGGATGACTTTTTATCTTTATCATCGTTATCATCGTCATCATCATCATCACCCTTCTCATCATTATTGTCTTCCTGCTCATCCTTATTTTCGTTGTTTTCCTGGTCATTGTTATTGTTATCTTGTTGCTTATCATTATCAGCATCATTCTGCTCATGCTTATCATCATCTTTCTGCTCATCATTTTTGCCATCTTTCTGTTCATCGTTATCGCCATCCTTCTTGTCATTATCAACGTCATCCTTCTTGTCATTAGCATCTTCATTATTCTTGTCATCATCTTTGTCATCCTTCTTAGCGTTATCTTTGTCAGTCTTCTTATTTCCGCCTTTTACCTTTTTGTTACTACCACCTTTATTCCCAAATTTTGGTTTCATACGTTTCATAAAATTCAGACCACCTTTTCTACCACCTCCAGCCTTTTTGGGACGTTTAGGAGCACGGCCTTTGCCGCCGCCGCGACGACCACCCCGACCACGACCGCCGCGGGCGCTTTTACCGCGCAATAGATGGAAGAGAGACTTCTTCGGCTTCTTCCCTTTTTTCTTCCCTTTATTTCTAACCGGTTTCTTCTTTCTGGGGGATAAGAAACCGATCACGTCGAATCCAGAACGATCGGGCTCGTCATGACTTGGGCCAGCCTTATCTGAGTGGTTCTGTATTGGGAAATAAAAATTACACCAATGTTATGGGGGCATGTTTTTACTGAAACCTACAAATAAGACGAAGATGTGCACACGGCCAATGCATCCGTATCCACATGTACATCCGTACCGGCTTGAAGATAAGCATAGAATAGTTTTTTCTTTCTTCCGAACTACCTCCAGCTCTTGTTTGCATCAGAGATTTGATCAGCATAGATGATTGATGATGATGATTGATGTTTTACGGCCACTTTTGTGCACAAGGTAGGCTAAATGGGCCGAGCGACCTCCAAAGGTAATGAGACGAAGGGAAAGACGAAACAACCTTCAGATATACCCACGCCGGGATTCGAACACGGGTGGTAGTGATATGTGGTCCAGCACGCTACCGCTAGACCACGGAGGCGCCCCTTGATCAGCATAGAAGTGTGTGTATGTGTGTGTGTGTGTGATTATACATATATATATATATATATATATATATATATATATATATATATTAAAACTGGCTTATACAAATACCGCGGACCAAAGTATATTATTATCATAAACCACCAATTCAGATCCGCGCAATCAACTATAATATAAACACCAAATTCAAGGACTTGACACATATTTTTGTCTGGTCTCCCATAACCATCATGGATAGCTCGTACACGAGAGGGTGTTTGTTTTAAATGTTTGTGTGGGTACAAACTGCCACGAATCGTTTGCTGACATTCTTAGTCTGACACGTTTCCAAGCTTATCGACGTTTTTATCATAGTCCAAGTGATTTCCAACCGGAAAGCGTCAATAGGGTTCACATCCACACACTTAACATGTCAGTTGATCTGCAAAATGTCTTCAATTTCAGAAACTACCCGCGCTCTGTTTTAAATTTTTGCATCATCTTAATATTCAAAGATGTTCTCAAATGTATCTCTAGTAAGCGGCACCGCGTGTTCTTGTATGATATACAAACACAAAAAGTGGACCAGATTTTACAGGACGAAATGGACGTCATATTTGTCACTGTAGCTGAATGCATTCGAGATTGTTATGTCGATGCGTACGTTTAGATGATATCTGTCAAATATTTATATCTGGGGGTTATAATTACTTGCTTAGAAATAGCTGTAAAGGAAGGTGAACTGTAATTAATGGATACTGTACTTTCAAAGAAATACTCTCTATTTCAAGTTGATAAACTAACTTCTAAGAGCAATCTGACATATGAGTATCATAAACTAATTTCAGGTATGCATTGGCAAGTCAATCCAGTTACTCGCCTAGTCACCGTGCAATGAAAAGAAATAATACATTCACATGCATTTCCGCAGTTTGTTTACATCGTATGTCTCCTTCACAATAATGGTGCAATTTATTCATGTCTAACTAATTTAAATGCCTTCGTATAATCAAGAAACCATAGACCCGAATCGTTCTGCACCAGACAAAACCAATATCAGCCAGTGTTTTTAAATATAATTTATGCTCTATTACGCCTGTTTTTATCTCCAACAAATCCGTATTCTTCTTTTACAGTTTCCTATTTATTCTCATTCCCATAAAGGCCTTAATAACACCCGATGAGCTTTAATGAATCGTACGGGGGACATTCATTCGCAACTGGTTTGCTTGGATGAGGATTAATCAGTTAAGTTTATCCTGTTGTGATATGATTAGTTCAAGAAACCTCTTATCGATGTGGACATACGAAAAATGATGACTCACCAAAGGTCATCTAGGTTCGGTATATTCACTTCTCCCGAGCGAACCCTGTACTATGAACTATTGAAATGGTGTCAAAGTTAGCCAATTAGATACGTCTAACAAGCCGCATCCGCTAAGGTGAAGGTCGTACAATTCAAATGCGATATAAATGGTTATATTGCGTCTGGTAATCATCATATGTATGGCTAAACTGACATAAATACTTGAAAAGTTATCTATAGTAATAAATACACCAGTGATTTAGTATAAACTCGCCATTTTGAATGAGGAACATAGCCCTAATTTTGGCCATTTTATATCGGTATTACAGACTGCATATCAAATACTCATTCTATCCTTTTATTACTCATACTGACTCACTTCTACTCATCCTGTATTAGGTTGAGGCCTTTCTAAATTTGACTTCTTCAAATTATACGCATCATGTACCGAGTGTGGGATATATTTATACTGTCGCCAATGACTATCCAGTCTGTTTTAAAGGCATTTAGTGAGGGTGTACTAACCACTTCAGCAGGCAACATATTCCATGAGTTTAGTATACTGCTGCTGTAGTATTGTTGCCTGGTATTTTTCATTGACCTTTCTTTCTTTAACTTGAAACTGTGACCCCTAGTGAGTGATTTATCTGGTTTGATGTACTCAGCATCTACTGCGTACATTCCAGACATGTGTTTAGGTGTCTCTATCATGTCACCTCTAGCCCGTCCATAGTAGAGGCTCGGTAGATCCAGGGCAATAATTCTATCAACATAGGACAGGTCCCTAAACGCCGGGGATAGTTTTGTTGCTCGACGTTGGGCATTGTCCAACAGTTGTTTTAATACTGGGCACCAGACATTGTTCCCATATTCGAGATGCGGCCTAACAAGAGAGGTGTACAAGGTCTTCACTGTTGCATTATCAAGGTATACATATGATCTTCCGATCAGGCCTAATAGTTTGTTAGCCGTATTTACGTTTTTTCACAATGCATACTGAATGTTAATTAACATAATTTTACTACAGCTATGATTCACATGTTAATGTTATCATGTAAATACTGAATACGTAATGAATTAACTCATATTATCGTTGCCTTGGTTTATAGGTTACACACAGACACCCCCCCCCCACACACACATATACACATATATATATATATATATATATATATATATATATATATATATACAACTTTTTATGAGTAATACGAATATAACCGAAATAACTGTCTACAGTCTTGTCGTTGTGAAACTGTAATTCTGTGGTAGAATAAAATTCTAATTATATTATATATAATAGTAATTCGACAATATAGTATAGCATGACAACATCATATATACGACATATAACATAGACATACTTACATGGTGAAACATATTTCAAACTTTAGGCGACTACATGGCGGTGATGATTTAATAAAGATTACTAGTGACGTAAGCACTTCCTGCCGTTATTCATTATCATGTTTAAATTCACGAGAAGTAATGCGTATCTCTCTCTCTCTCTCTCTCTGTGTGTGTGTGTGCACGTCTGCACGGCGTCCAAGCATGCCTGTACGTTTACCAGTTTTGGTGTCCGTTTTTGGCCATGTATATTGTACGGAAATATATATGTGAAGTACAAGAACTATGGCTAAGATTACTGCTGAGTTTGACAAAGTGTGGTCGTAATTCGAGATGGTCGTAATATAAAATAGCTCTACCTTTACTTTTAAACTTGATACATAACAGTTTAATGGATAGTGATTTCCATGTGAAATATTTAAATGTCCTCATATCATTAACTATGAGCACAGACAAACACAGACACAGACAAACGCAGACAAATTAGCTTTTATTCATATATATGAACACCCATGTTTGATTTTTAAATGTAGACTATTAATCTGGACCATATGGTGTGTTCGACCGAACCGACTAAATGAAATGTTAGAGACAGTTTATCTTACTAAGACATGGAAAACAGCTTGAATATGGCACCTTGAGCCGAATAGCAAAAGTGAACTAATAATAATGGTCGAAATGGCTGTTATTTTACGTGGCTTACTACCTCAAACGAGGGAGATGCATATGGTCTGTAATTTACTGCTTCACCACGAGGACTAATTCCAGTAGTAGTGCCACGGCCAGAACCTCCGACCTGCCGCACAACATGACCACGAGTCCCACGCTCTTACCCACTAGTAGGCTAGTGTTTGTTCGCTATATAACCACATCGTGTCTGGTTTGATGCAAATAATTCACACTATTAGACACATTTTAACTCCTTACTTAGATTAGATAGGAAACAAAAATGTATTTGAAGTCGTTTTACAAATAATGTAAAATATTGGTACATGGTAGAACATTGGAACCTAATTTCATCCAGGCCCGGGCAACAAAGGAAACACTGAACTTAATTCGCTTCTGTCGCAACAGTGAATGCACAGCGTTTCTAAATATTCCCCAAGTAGTTTTCACTTAAGAAATAGTGCTTGCGGGACATGATTAACGACGTAGATTCTAAATTACCAATGCTGACTTTTCTCAATATTCTGCATGTTTACTATTCGAAATTGGGAACTATAATTCTTATGTGATCCTAATTTTTATCCCTGACCTTTTCTCTCTTTTTGATTAGAAATACAATTATATATATTTGGTTTAAAAGTTCACTTAATTCAATTCACAAAGTTTTATTTCATGGCCGCTGTATATCTACGACGGATTACTAATTGTTTATGGGCATCTTAATTTAAGTTAATGGGGGAATTCCTCCTCAATTGAGATAATTATTTTGAAATGCAGCACTATGAAAACAAGTAGAGTTCACATTTTGCTCAAAGTTACACCAAAGACTATTTATAACAAGACGTGTTATTTCGCGTTTTAACATGGGACACTATTTTGAATTCATGGAGCGCCAGGGCCTAGCGACCGGAGGTAGATTGTCACGGACAGCTCCCTTCGTTAACATGGCGCCTAATGGCACTGGTTCATCCTGCGCCTCTTTCGTCTGCAGTAACAGGAAAAGTATGCACAAATAAAGACATTCCCGAAAGGAAATGAAAGCTAGTGTAAAAATTTGATATGATCTGGCTTCTTAAAAATAAAGGATATTTAAAAAATAAGCATAACAATTTGAAGTAGACACGCCTCTACTTGACATGACCCAAGCAGTAGGCCCAAGCAGGATCTATCTAGATCTATATTTGTTTCAGACAAAATCTTATTAAATCTTATTGAACAATATCAAACCTATTAATCACAAAATGAGTATGTAAGATATACATAAGCTTACAGATACAAGTACTGGAGCCATTGAAGATGTTATGAGCGGGAGGTATATTGTACTTTGTTATTGTTAATAATATAATTAATTGGACTTCTAAAATTACATTACTATAATCAGATCATTTTTCCCTAATTACAGTAATTATAAGTAGCTGAGTATTTACATGATCACCTGCATCCATATTTATTTTTAAACCTAAGCAATTGGTACTTATTGATATATATGGACTTCTATTTATAATTTAAATGTTATGAAATTAATTATTAAATACCTCAACTAGTGGTAGAAACATTCATTTTGTTATTTTTTTCTCTTGGCAGAAGTAAAAGATGTGTTATTAATTGTTGTCATTCAGATATATGATGAGGAAAACTTTAAATTACTTGAATACTAATTGTAGAGTGTACGATATACACTTCACTGAATTGGAATTCATGAACCAGACAAGAGATACATTTATCTAGAATGCTATACAGGAGACAGAGCCAGCTGTGATGGTAATTAATATTTATAAATATTATTGGTGAAACATATTACAAACTGGTATTATAAAATTAATTAAATAAAAAACAAGGCATCAAACCCATTTCATATCTTAATACAAAAAAAGGATTACCAGCACCTGAATTAGTACCTGAATGTTCAGCTCATGTGCTTTAATTGGTATACTTCTCAATATTCATAACTTAAATGCATATCAAATCAAATTCCTTAACCAACTTGAAAAAAAGGAAACCTTGTATTTACACATTGTGTATGCACTTGATTCAAGTCATTATTTCACAAGGTATTGTTCAGTCCTTGAAGTTCTATAATGATGAGATACCATGTAAACAGACCAATCTCTTGGATACAGATTTACTGGTGTTATCTGTTACAGTAGTCAATGCATGTGTCTATTACATCTCGGGGTATATTCTGTTTAACTTTAAACAGTTCACTGATCTGGACTAAATCTCATATTTTTGTAGTAGTGGTGTTTAGAGCTGGAAGCAAGTTGGGTTATTCTGTCCATTTGATAACAAATGACTGATTGTAACTATAGATGAACCCATGACACAAGAGATTTGATGCCGCTTATTGTATGAAAGTACTAATTTCTCTATCTCTAACATGTTAACGCAAACATACACATTGTTAATATTCCATGTATATTCTTTGTTCTCAGCTGGTCAGGTCTATATTGCATGGTCTATATTATTGAGGCGTAGACTTTAAATGAACTTATGATTTTTAAAGTTAATATATGATAAACAGAGATGCTGAATATATGCCATATGGTGGGAAGTTTGTACTGAATTGTGTTATGGTTGCGTTATAATAGCTGTATATATCATTATATGTATATATCCAAATACATAAAAATTTATGGACTATGATAAACTGACATGATGAAAGTATGTTTGTATGCATTTACCTCATATATACCTAATAATATACTGGATATTTTAGCTGAGTACGCGGTAGCTAGCGAAGGGTGGACGATATTAGGGCCACCGTGTCGGAATTTGAGCCGTTGAAACATTGACCTAAAAGAAAACTAGACCGAACACGGCCGCCGATTTGATGGCAAACAGGTCCCAACTTCCAGTCGAGGAAATAGGAACGCAGACTGAAAAATCCGGTTTATAAACGTGGTGAATTATTGTTGTATCGCTGGTTGCATAAGCCGTGGGCGTGGAAGTAATACAAACGAGATATATTTTGATCAGTAAATATAAGGAACACATTTAAAATAGCTGTTAAAGCGGGTTTTTTGGCGGGAAATTAAGCTTAACTCTTATTATATTTAGCCTCTACGACAACCCCCGGACTTTGACCTGTTCACATCGATGCTGCTGGTGCCTATGAGGCAAGGGAGAACTGGAATTAAAATCTAGCAATCCTGTAGAATTAACAAATGAAACTGCAACACAGCCAGAAATGATAAGTAAAAGAGCCAGGGACTATTTAATAAACACAAGGCACCACTTTTGTAATATCCACTAGTTTTAATTATATCAGTATAGTCTTATATTGTGGCACAGCTACTATTACTCCTTTGTATACAATGATATCACCCTATTGTGGTGCCACCTACCGACGTGTTAGCCTAATAAAGCTATGTGTTCTCGAACTGGCGTTATCATTTATTAATTGTTCTACCGAATAGAGCATACTGAAACATGGTGGCTGCAGTTTGACAAAGAAGCTAAATCCACGAACTATAAAGGTAACTAATCGTCAATGACCGTTCAAGCACATAAACATACAAATTTGATGTTGGAACTGGATACTATTGAGAGATAATAAGTGAATTGATGAAAATGGCTGATGACGGGGACCACGTTGCTACTAGCGCTAACAACCAAGCAGGTCCACCACGTTTGTCTCACCTGAGAGTGAACCCTCCACAAACACTAACTATGATGGATTTGAAAGAAGATGACTGGAAGTTGTGGAAGCAGGAATGGAAGAATTATGCCAAAATTACCCAGCTTGATAAACATCCCGAAGATGTACAGACCTCTTTACTATTACATTGTGCAGGGAGGAACATTCTAGGAATATACAATGCATCCGAATTCACGACAGGTGAATCTGACACAACCCCACAAACTGTGCTAGAAAAGTTGGATGACTACTTTACAGTCAAGATTAATGAAACAATGGAGCGATTCAATTTCAACAAAAGAAACCAAGCAATGGATGAAAATGTTGATAGTTATGTCACTTGCCTGAGAACTCTAGCAAACAAATGCAACTTCTGTGACACTTGTGGAGACAGTCTGATCTGTGACAAAATAATTTTGGGAATCAGATATGAAGGCTATGAGAACAGTCAAGCTGATTTATTGAAGGTGGGTAAACTTACCCTCAAGGAGTGTATTAACATTTGCCGCAGTGCCGAAGCAACAAAAGGGCTTATGAAACTGATGTCTTCATTTGTGAATGAGGATATACACAAAATATAACTCCAAGAGGCCAGTGAATGACAGAGGCAAGCATCAAAAGTACAGTGCAAAAGGAACTATGAGCAGATGTAAATTCTGTAGACAGGAACATGTTTTTAAGAAATCTGAATGTCCTGCATGGGGAGCTATCTGCAAGAAATGTCATCATCGAAATCATTTTGCTATTGTATGCAAGAATAGCGACAATAAATGGAAGAAGGTCCATGCAGTTCAGAAATATGAGAATGACTCCAGCAGTGATTCTAGATTTTGAATGTAGCACTGAAGCGTTCACACTACCAACTTCCAACAATAGATGAAGTTCTGCCTAAACTATTGAATGCATGAACTATATTTCAAGTCACAAAGGCAGATTTAGATGGCTAAGATTACCATTTGGAACCCAAAGTGTGAGCAGTGAGGAGTTCCAGAAAAGGCTAAACCAAGCTTTTGATTACTTTTATGGAATAGTTTGTGTAGCAGATGATATCCTGGTGTAAGTGATACAACAAAAGATGCTATGGCAGATCACCAGAAGAAGTTAACACTATTGTTACAGAGATGCACCAAACTAGGAATTAAACTCAACAAGGCTAAATTAATATTCTGTTGTACAGAAGTACTGTTCCTCGGACATCTGATAACCAGTGAAGGTCTAAAACCGGATCCAGGAAAGATTGATGCCATCCTGAAGATGCAACAACCTACCACAGTCCAGGAAATACAAAGGCTCAATGGAACTGTGAATTATCTGGCACGTTTCTTACCACAGTTATCATCAGTTATGCGACCTCTGATGAAACTAACCAGGAAGGAGCAACCATGGATTTGGGGGCGAGAACAGGCGAAGGCATTCTCTGATGTGCAGAAGCTGGTAACCCAAGCACCAGTTCTAACGTACTTTGATGTCAACAAACCTATCACTGTTCAGTGCGATTCAAGTGAAACAAGGAATGGATGCAGTACTACTCCAAGATGGTCTACCTGTTGTGTATGCCAGCCTGAGCACTACGAGATACTGAAACAAAGTATGCTCAGATAGAAAAGGGTGCTCGCTATTGTCTGGAGTCTGGAGCGTTTTGACCAGTACACATTTGGAAAGCACATAGTAGTACAGAGTGACCATAAACCACTAGAATCATTGATGTGTAAGCCACTCTCCAAAAGCCCCGCACAGATTACAAGGCATGATGATGCGTCTTATGAAATATGACACAGAAATCATATATACCAAGGGAACCAACATATTCATTGCTGACATGCTATCACGTGCATATGTGAACTACCCTAGTACTGAACAATCTGACTTAGAACATATAAATGCTGTTCAACATCTTCCAATCCATCAGGAACGTTTGAAACAGATGCAGCTTGAGACTGAATGAGATGATAACCTTCAAGCTCTAAAACAAATCATCATGCATGGATGGCCAGACCAGAAATCCGATGTACCACCTAATTTGATACCCTACTATGGTATGCATGATGAATTAACCACACAGCATGGTCTTGTTTTCAAAGGGGAACAGATTGTCATACCCATTGGTCTTCGAGCTGACATGAAAGTTCATTCATCGCATATTGGGATTGAAGGTTGTTTAAGAAGAGCCAGAGAATGTCTCTTCTGGCCAGGTATGTCATCAGAACTGAAACAATACATCAGTACGTGTGAAACATGCCGAATGTTCGATAGCACCAGCTAAGGAAACCCTGATGTCTCACGATGTACCCGACCGACCTTGGCAGAAAGTAAGGATTGACCTGCTCACTCACAAATCAATTGACTATGTAATAACAGTGGACTATTTCTCCAACTTCTGGGATATTGATAAACTTACAACCTCGAATGCCGTGATTAAAAAATCAAACCACACTTTTCAAGATACGGCATACCAACTACGGTTATGACGGACAATGGGCCTCAGTTCACAGCAGGGAGTTCCGTAAATTCACACAGAAGTATGACTTTGAACATGTCACATCCAGTCCACACTACCCGTGGTCCAATGGGAAAGTTGAAGCAGCAGTAAAATTAGCCAAACGTATGCTGAAGAAAACCAGTGAATCAGGAGCTGATAAGCATCTGGCATTATTAGACATTCGCAACATACCCACAAGCGACCTACCTAGCCCAGCCCAACGTCTAATGAATAGACGTACACGTACATTACTACCAATGACTGATCATTTGCTGGAGCCCACTTTACGCACAAAGTCAAAGTTACAATATGCTAAATACCAACAAGCAGCATATTATAACCGAAATGCCAAATACTTAGTTGTTCTAGAAGAAGGCAGTGTAGTAAGGATGAAGCCATATTCTCCAAATGTTACATGGAAAAAGGGTGTTATAACCAAACGTCTAGATGAAAGATCATATCAAGTGGATACAGATTCTGGAACTTACGCCGCAACTGATCTCACTTGCGCAAGACCAATGAATCAGACCCTCTAAATGATGCCTATTCATCAACCACCAATGCCAAAGTGAAGCGTTATGTAGCTGACCAACCAGCAATGAGTGATTACTCTACAGCTACACCAGTAAGCGAAGATGTCTATAATGACACACCAACGTCTACCCAGCAGAACAACACACCTGCTCCAATGCCAACGCCTACCCAGCAGAACACTACATCTGCTCCAATGCCGAAACCGACTCGTGTATCACAAAGATCAACCAAGGGAATAGCACCAGCAAAATTAAACCTATGAACAATATTCAAGTGTTTATTCATATCACCACTGATTTAATCATTTTGATTTACATATATCATACATTGTTTGGTAACTTCAAAAACAATGGAAAAAGAAGGATGTTGTAATATCCACTAGTTTTAATTATATCAGTATAGTCTTATATTGTGGCACAGCTACTACTACTCCTTTGTATATAATGATATCACCCTATTGTGGTGCCACCTACCGATTTGTTGTCTATTGTTAGCCTAATAAAGCCATGCGTTCTCAACTGGCGTTATCACTTATTAATTGTTCTACTGAATAGAACATACTGAAACAACTACTATCGTGGAAGATTTCCCCAAGAATGAAAGTGGATCATTTGTTTACTTCCAAATTGCACTGGAAAATGATGAAATCATTTGTTGCCCATTTGTAATATACTCTGTATCAATTGATAGAATCTTCTGTTACCATGGTCTTCTGTTTTGCCTAAAAATCACAACAACAAAAAAATTTGCAGACTATTATCAGTTGTTGTGAATTGCAGGAAGGATATCTGCGAAAAAAACTATTGCTGCCGTAAACAAAAAAAACTAATCAGACAAAAAGCAAAATTCTGTAGATTGAAGACCACACAGGAAGACCATATAATGAAACTTGTTGTTATTGATGTCCTGGGAAGGTTTGATCCAGCAATGCAAGATCATCTGGAAAACCCAGAATAAGATATAACATGATAATTATTTATGGGGAAAAGAATGAGTTTATTAATATATTGGGGTGAAGCTGTTCTACAGGAAATCATTTTACAAATCAATGATGCTTTTTCACTGCACTCCTGACATCACTCATCAGGAGAAAATATAATGGTTAATAGATATGTAAGTGATGGTGTATAATTAATACTCAACCAGAAGCATGTGAACATTTCGTCAAGTTTTTAAATGGGGAAAGTAGAATAGATGAAGATTTGTCCAACACCTTTCTATATGATCTTGAAACATTAGGGCTGAATGTTAAGAATATCCGTGTACAAGTGTATATTAATTGTTCCATTCTAAAGAGACACATTTCGGGTGTGCAAGCAGGCACAAGTTTTAGAGAAACTTTCAGGAGCTTTCCATACACCATGCGCATGTCAGAACTACAACGTAGTTTACGGTGATATAGCGCAAACATGCTCAAATTCAAAGGCGTCCTTTGGAACTCTGCTACATATTTACACCCTTCTGCATCAGCTACTAAAAGATGGTCATTCTTTATAAAACATATGACAGGTATGTGAAACCTCATTCTGAAACACGGTGAGAATATAAAATCGAGAGTATCAAAGCTTTACGGTAACAAGCTGCTGGAGTTTGTGAAGCACTAGAGAGTTACAAAAAAAAATGCAGCTCAAGTAAATATCGATGGTCAAGCATTAATCAGTCAATGGAGAAATTACAAGTTTTTGGGCTCACTACTTTTCTAGCACTCCTTATTCCTTCAAGTGTATCTTTAGTTGGGTCTTTAGAGCGATACCAGAGATGTTACTACAGGGCTTTTTAGTCCACACGTATTGTAGCTGGTTAAAGACAAACAAGGGAAAGGTTTTGAAGAAGCTTGATTGATATCAGCGAACCTGTAAAATATTATTTGATTATCAATCTGCAGATGAATCTCTAATTATTGTTGATGTTCTGTACATGTGTCTTTCTATATGTATCCTAAAATACACGGACGCACGCACGTACATATATATATATACATATTCATACACTCTCATCCGATAATAATAATCGTGTTGACATTTGCTCAAATAAAGATGTTTATGTGATTATTTTACATTACATCACATACTCTGGCCATTAAACGACTAATCTAATGTGTATTGAAACGTTGAATTGAAAATATTGTATTCCTGGATATTATCTTTATCAAATTATGTTCAAGGTGTCATTTGCTCCTATTACTTATCTCAGACTCAAATGACAGGGCGTCATCTTGACAGCGATGTTGCATATCGTCTTCATATATCTGCGATATTCATTCTGCAGGTAACACGTATTACATGCGTGTCAGAGGACACGATTAATTAAAACACTTAGTCTGATTATATATTATATGTCCACATAAACAGGAAGGATCATAAAAGGCCATTACTTTCAGGCTTATACTAGAGAACCGATAACTTTGTATAAAATATAATATTAATAGCAATATACCAATAATGTCATAATACGTTACAGAATCAAATATATTACCAAATCCACTTGGGCGTGAGTAAATAAGTGATAATCATTGGTTAATAATTTTATAGAGTTAGATATTTTTCAGCATTATATCTTCATACTATGGCTAAAAGCATGCATTATATTTATTGTTTACAACTCTTCAACTTATTGACTATATCACATTTTAAAATTCTTGCGAAAGTAACAAAATTCCGTAGGAAAAAAGCTACTAAAAAGCAAAAGATGACTACAGGTTTGTTACAATGATTTAAAAAATAGAAATAGATTTATACAGTCATGAATATGCCATTCTTATTAAATACGGGCTTTGCATTATTATATAAAACTTACTGGGAAAAATAACTATCTATATTCATGGCCGCCGCAAATTCTGTTGCAGTATTCTGGATTATAGAACCATTAAATTATAAGAAAAACGAATTTTTTAAAACAAGAGAAGTTCATTGCAATATGACCATAGTGAAATTGACATGAAAAATTACATCCAAGTACCACTTTTTTCATTAACTCAAAAACAGCTTTTAAAACGTTCACCATACAGAGTTATATATTTCTATTGATACGTGTTTTAATGTTTCTGTTGATATTCGATCATATGTTCTGTATTTATGGACCTTCCGAAAGCATTTACATTGTAGATCACAACATTTTAAATTGATTTTAAACTGTTTTGAAATTGTTCTTGTTTCAAACATCTAATGCTTCGTAGTTGGATGATTGATTATTTGCATATATGGGTTATGTGCTGTTTGATACTCAGTGCTTTATAATAATAATAATATACGACATTTATATAGCGCCCTATATAACCTGTAAGAAGGTTACTCTAAGGCGCTTGACAATAAATAATTCATATGGATGTAACAGATTTACATCTTTAAAAATACATAATTATTTCCAGCCAAATACATAATATATTCAGCTAGGAAAAGCTGAAACAAAAAGATTAGTTGTTATCTTCTTTTTGAAGGTATCAAAGGTCTTGCACTTTCTGATGGTTTCTGAAAGATTATTCCATTAGGTTGCAGCAGCCTTTTGAAATATCTATTACCGTATGTCACTCCACGTGTTGTTGGTACGGCTAAGAATGCTCCAGACTCAGACCGTAGAGACCTTGTCGGCTGATACGGAACGATAAGTTCCTCTAAGTTCTGAGGGGTGGTCCATTGAAGTGCCTTAAAAGTAAGTGTACACCATAATTTTATACTGCGACCTGTATATAACCGGGAGCCAACGCAGGGAGTTCAAGACTGGTGTTATATGTTCTCTTTTATGAGTGCGAGTGACTAACCTGGCAGAAGAATTCTGTACTTTCTGTAGCCGTGTCATCAGTGTGCTTGCAAGACCATACAGGAGAACCTTGCCGTAATCTAGTTATCAGGGCGTGTGCCAGTGTTTTGCAAGCATCCAATGTGGTGTACCGCCTGATATGACCAATCAAACATTACCCTGAGGTTCATGACAAACCGTGATGACACTGATACATCACCAATATGCACAATATTGTCTGTAACAGTATAGAGATATCGGGGTTATGCTTGAATTAGCAAATCCATTTGATTATCATTGAGTTTCAAGAGGTTGCTGGCAAGCCATGATCTAATTTCAGAGATGCCTGTATTCAATTTTCCAAGTGATTCCGCTCTGATTGTCTCATTTGTTATCCCCATTGTAGCATAGAGCTGAGTATCAACTGCCTACGTATGTAAGGATATGGCATGATTATCTGCTATACTGGCAAGAGAGACTGTGTAGATAACAAACAGTAGGGGTTCAATAACTGACCCCTGTGGAACACCGAAAATAGGACAGATTGCATTTGAGATGGCTTGGTGTATTGATACATACTGTTTTCTTTCAGATAGATGGGAACCAAACCATTTTAGTACAAGGCCTTTGAGTCCAAACACCTGTTCCAGCCGACCATAGCAGGATGCTATGGTCCACCGTGTCCAAAACACCTGACAGATCAAGTAATATCAATGACACTTGCCTTTCGGTCATCAATCCCATGAAGTATGTCATTTTTAACACGTGGCAGAGCAATTTCAGTATTGCAAGGAAGACGATAAGCCAACAATAGAGGATCACACAGGTCATTGTCATAAATATAACGATTTAAATCAGCAACGATAGCTCTCTTAATTAACTTTTGCAGATTTCATCATAATAAGACAACGGCCCATTACTTAATGGCAAATTTACAATTTCTTAATGTGTACAATAAGTACATCGAGACACTTTTAGCAGCCATTTTGGGGCAAGGTCGAATTCACAGAAAATATTACAAGATTTCCCGATAGATTTGGCGAGAGCTGTAAAACTGTCCATGTGATATTTACAGCTTATGTATATTTGGTCTTGTTCAAGTACTTTAATAGTTTCCCTAAATTATTATGGTCTTCTGTTGAAAGTACCTGTTGAAACCTTCCACCATCTCTTTATCAGGTTGTAATGTATCTGAAAAAAGGGGCCAGCTTCCCGTGAAATAAATTATTTACCATATTATAGATAGTCTTCTGATTTCCTTTACAGACATTGGTCTTATTAGTACGATAAGCAGACTTTGATGTGGACAACAACTTACGAACATCCAAATGTACACGGATAAACATATCGTAGTGAACAGTGAGTTTAGTTCTCATCCATAGGTGTTCACTGTACTGCCGGTGTCGTTTTGGGTGTCCTTTGTATACCACGGAATTTTACACAGATTAAACGTAGTTTTTGTTATAATCTGAGTATGTTCATCAATCAACTGTGATATTGTAGAATCATAGAGTTCACATAAATCACGCAGAGCACCCAGCAGTTTGCTGATTAAATCCGTGCTGCCTAATCGTCCCTGAAAGGGGCTAAGTCAATAGTATTTCGATAGTTCCTGTATGATGTGGTCCACGCGGGTTTCCGGGGTCTGATTAGAATTGCAGAAATGGTGATGATATGATTCCCAGAAATGAGCGAAGACACTGACACATTATTATGATATTGTGATCAGTTCGTGTCATAAAAATAAAAATATTATGCTGGGTTAAGTGTGACGAATCAAGGAGCTCATTGAGCTTTAGTATATCCACCTGGTTTGTCCCGATGTATATTAAAGTCACCAAACATTAGGAGATGACCATATTGACTGGCTAACAGATGTAAAGTCATGGCCGGTTGTCGAATTAATCTATGTTATGAAGAATTAGTGATCGCTAGTACATGCCGCTTAACGGTTTGTGGCCGACCAATTGTGGGGTCAAATGGGTGTGAAACCATAGTGTTCCGATTGATTGATGTGCAAAAGAAGTCGGTGGTCACCCGTTCCGTGCCACTTGATGATTTATGGCCGGCCGGTTGTTGGGAGCGCACGGGTGTAGATGTCGTAGCCGCGGGGTTTGTACTCTATTGATCTTTTCGGGGTGTGGGTTGAATGTGTGAAAGCTTTGGTAGTGAATGTGTGTAATGGTACAGCCAAGTCAGCGGAGATTGGATCAAGGAACATGCGAGTCTCCACTGGACAACACGCTAATTGTGCTGGGGTGAGAATTCTCCTTTATATACCTGTTTGGATTTGTGGGAGGAGTTTTTAGTGGGGGATTGTTCTCGACTCAGACAAGTCAGCGGTGATTGGACCAGGACAACAACGCTGACGGTGTTGAGGTGACAATTCCCTATATATACCTGGATTTGTATAGATTGTTTTGAGTGGGAGTGAGTAGTGGAGAGGTGGTGGTTCTGGAGTGTATAGTTTCCAGGAGTGTATAGTTTTTGTACAGTTTTGAGTAGAGGAATAAAGTAGATTCGAGACACATGAGTTCGGAGTTTTTAAAGAGAGAACTTAGCTAAGGCCGAGATCCGGGACCCCGCCGCGTCTCGGATCTCGGTACGATAGATTACATCAAGACCAATACTGGACCCACTACATGTTACATTGCCTTGACAATTCTCAAATGATCTTAAAGCTTTTCCTAGTTATAATAGCCTCACTTTGCCCTTTACTGTGAGTAGGAGTATGATGAAAGACATATCCCACATGATCAATATCACAAGATCAGATTCAGCACCAGTGTGTTAAATAATATACTACCAGAAACCAAATAATACACTACCAGAAACCAACCTGGGGGGCTTCCGTGGTCTAGCAGTAGTTTGCTGGACTACAGATCACTACCATCCGTGTTCGAAACTCGGCGTGAGCAAATCTGAAGGGTGTTTCATCTTTAACTTCGCTTCATAAGCTTCCGAAGTGGCTCGGCCAATTTAGCCTACCATGTGCACAACAGTGGCCGTAAATCATCATCATCAACAGAAACAAACCGGAGTATGAGTAACAATCATGGAAATAACATATCTGTAGGTCCCATGTCTGAGTCGATCATGCGGGAATATCCCAATAATTAAGTGTTGTTTTTAGATATGCCAGTCTTATCTGTTCATAAGCTCCTGTAACGAAGCACTTTGCTAACTCTATCCACAATACAGACGACAGGGGACGATGGTTAGCTAGGTCTAACTCTACCTGTTTACTTCAATTCAGAAGAACTGCCATGGTGAACAATAGGCTTCACACACAACTGGGTCATCCAGATGGCTTTGCAATCAAATAATGTCTCAAAACTGGCAGTAAATACGCATCAAAAACAAGAAAATGTCCATTTCATTCACAAAATACAATATTCAAATGTGATCCTTAGACATTCACTGAGATGATGTGCTAAACATTCAATTTACAGAAATGCCTTTTAATAGGAATATCTTGTGAAACTTCGTGAGCTTTATTTCTACTGCAATTGGCATATAGAGACATAAAACGGAACATCACCAAGATCCTGGTACATACGTATAATGCTATGAACAACCTTTCACCTTTGTACATCAAATACATGCTGAATGTATATAGAACAAATAGAACTTTGAGATCTCCAACTTAATTGACATCACTAATACCTATGATACGAACTGTAGAGGTATACAAGGTGTTTAAGCATGTTGCTTCTAGTTTGACAAGCACACTTTCCAGCAACACCAGGGGAGTAATAGCAACATACACATTCTAAGAGCTGTTAAACACTCGCTCTATTCTAGTCCACTTCAGCAATTAATTAGGATCTAATGACTCGTTTTAAACAATAGGTATATATTTCCTTAGGTTTTGTGCAATGTTTTACATTTATCATCAGATTTCCATATTGTTAAATATTTTGTATGTACCATTTAAATTTCTTATCGTCTAAGCTTATTTTACGTGTAAGTGACTTCTGACCATGTTATGCAATACTCTAGAAAGAATGTTATATGAATGTAGTATAATAATAATAATAATAATAATAATAATAATAATCTCCCGTTTTTTACCGAAACTCAAACAAAAAAAATATATTTAACTTTATCAAGCTTGGTGTTGTATAATTTGGGGTGTTTTTCTGGGTCAACAGAAGCTATCCAAACTGTGTGTACTATAGCTAACGTGTTCTTGTTTGCTTCGTAATCACGACCGGTACGACGACTAGTACTCGATCACAACTTGATAATGGTACTCTGCAAGCTCTTCTTTCATGTAAAATCAACATAATTGACCCTCGCTATACATTTAGCCAGACTGCAATCTGCTGAAATTGGCAAAGTCTGCAACACGGAACTATGCCAAAGACCAGCAGTGACAGTACCGTGTAGATATCTGCTGATTGACTTTTTGCTATATCCATCTTTCTGTTTAAATAAAACTAATGCATGTATAAAACTTTCAGAAATTGCAAGTCTATACACTGTATTTATTATTATATATCTACTTATATTATATAAATAAGATAACTCCAATCCAAGAATATGTACACCATTTTAATGCGAGTCTTGCCTATACTAACCTCTCTGTGCCATCTATCTTTCTGGTTATAGCGGGTGGGGTGGGGGGGCTATAGCTATCAGAGCTAAAACATTTAACTAAAAATAAGAATGCATGTGTAGAACTTTCAGAAAGTCTAAAAACAGTGTTTATTATTATAAATCTAGTTGTACTATATAAATAACATAGCTTGAATCCACTAAAACATACATTATTGTAAAGTGCGTTTCCACATATAGCTTGAGCTGCTGCTGATTAACACGGGACATCAGCCCTACTCCCCTCTCTGCAAAGCGACATGGTTCCTTTTGGGCAACCAGTCATTCTCCAGGCGGCTACCTTTACGGCTTTGTTTAATTTTGTTAGGCCATGGTACCTCGTCTCCCACAGTAAACTGGAATACTTTAGTTCCCTGTTTTATCGTTGCATCGTATTGATGTATCTGTTTTTCTTGTGCTATCTTAATCATATCTTTTACCTGGGAAAGAAATAAATAGATGCCAACGAGCAATTGGACGAGAAGTAATAGCAATAAGCTAATGAACAAATATAATACAGAAAGAGGAGGGCCATAGGTAACAGTAATAATCTGTAGCATCATTAACTAGTTTTTCCACCATGTCATCAGTAATAAGCAGATCCGCCTTATCTGGACTAATTGTATTCATATAAAAAGAATTTGGATTTCTTCTAAACAAGATCTGCTGGCAACAAGAAGAAACAGTAACGTGCTCGTGCTTTTAAATATTTAGCCTTTGCATCCATATTTTCACTTACAGTTATCATTGTCAGTTGTAATATAGATGTTTGGGGAAGAATGATGTAAGCGTAACTGATCATTATTACAGTTGTGTTTTTTTAATTTATACACTTAAATGATAAGGCATGTGTTTAGTAGTTTTCTGCTTGTTGATGAATACATTATGGCCTTAATGTGCTCACCCCAGTCAGTTTGCTTAAAATTAGTATCATGATCCTTTAAGATTGAAATGGTTGCTGATGTGTTGCTTTCCATCTGATAATGTGCATTATTCCAGGATATGGTAGTATCATACGTGGTCATTTATGCCATGGCAGAAGTATATTTGATGAACATATCATATCAAATACTTGGCAGGATGTCAATGAGAATACATTACCCGTTGCAGTACTTTATCAGGGATCTTTTCAGTGTTTAGTTGGTGTGTTCATCTTTGCCATTGTATTGTGGGTGGTAGGCACTGGTCATCAAATGCTTCACATTACATTTCTCAAATACGAATGTGTTGAGCTGAAAGGACAAAACCCAGTACAGCTTGTAGTACTAAAATACGGATAAACATGCACATGCTATTATATACCATGAAACATGCACTAAGTAAGATGCAAAGGATGCGAAATACATAAAATCCAGATCAAACTAATTTACCTCATTCATAAATTCTCTGCCTTGCCCCTTGGTCAGTCAAAACCCTGTGAGGACCATACAGGTAGATACAATCTAACAGTACATGGCACACTGCTGCAGATCCTTTAGATGGTATTGGTCAAGCAAAGACAAACTTGGAACATAGGTACGTCATTGTGCAGGTATCCACTCGTTGTTTTCACCAACTTGTTAATCAATCCTCCATATAGTTGCTTTAAAAGCTGATCTCTGACAATGAATTATAATGTAACATTGCTTGAATGTTACTACTTTTCACCAAACAATATGATTGACATATTAATATGGGCCAAGTTGGATAAGTGATTGGCCGAGTTGGTTACGTTATGGGCCGAGTTGGCATGGGCCGAGTTAGTGGTGGACCGAGTTGGGTTGGGCCGAGCTTGAAATGGGCCGAAGTGACTGGAAACCATTGTGCAAATATATCTACCTGTAAAACATAATCACAGTAAACAAATATTTTCATTTGTAACTGCTTTGATGTTATAATTAATAACCAAACTTATCTCAATTGCAAGCAGTGATTTCTGTTGTTTACCTATTCCATGAAATGTGACACACGTATAAGTTGAGATGTTTCGCGAGTTTTTATGGTAGTTTATTTATCTTAAGATCTGGTATAATGATCCTTTTGATCAATTGGTAATTAAAGGTGATACAAGATAATAATTAGACACAAGGAAATTAAGTGATTTATTATAATAACCGTGAACACAGTTCAATTAAGTTAACAGTATTATAAATAGCAATGCACTTATACTAGCCACTCATTCACAAAGTGCCATAGGTAGATTTAGAAACTCGTACACTGCAAAATAAAAGCTACGTATTATTATTATTGCCTATGCAGAAGCACATGGCAACCGTGCAACTGGCAGAGAGTTATCAGTTTCAGAGAGTTCAGTCAGAGACTGGTGTAGACAATAAAATGGTCTGCAGAAGTTACCTAACCAAAAGAAAACAGAACATGGGAATTCCCTGAACTTGAAAAGAATCTTGTTGATTGGACAGTTGATTGGATAGTTGATTGGATAGTTAGACAGCAGGGAATTGCCGTATCAACAATAGAACTACGACTCAAAGCAAAGCTAGTAGCCACCCAGCAAACAAGCAGATGTTGGCCCAACGTTGGTCCAACATAAATCGGGTCATTCGAACAACGTAGTTCTGCTCATAGGGGCGACGTTGGCCCAATGTTGGAATCAAAGTATATCCACCGTATGCCCAACATGATATAGTATGTTGACCCAACGTTGTGTCAACCTCACTCAGTTCGTTGGCACTACGTTGAAAACAAACACTGGAACAAAGTAGTTCTGCTCATAGGAGCGACGTTGGCCCAATGTTGGAAGCAAAGTATATTCAACGTTTAGCCTCTGTTGTCATTAATTGTCTATGCTGTCAATTGTGTTGTCCATATAGTCCTCAAAAACCAATAAAACATGAATGGTGTTTTATTATGGCACGGTGCATATTCCACCAAAGGTACATGCACATGTATATTATCTGATTGATCTGTTTCACAAACAAACTAAGGCTTATAATAATAACATTCTGTAAGTCTTACAAGTTACACATTCAATTAATAATATATTCCAACTATGGGTTGGAGAAAATTATACACATTTTGTGATTTGTTTATAGTACATGTCTCAACATATGACAACTACAGTACATTAGCATCTGTCCTTTTAAGTGACAAACACACCAACAAATTAGTTAAAGAACACAACAAATCAATTTCAAATTTACAAGGTGCATATTGATAATTATCAAGCCTTACTGGTTTCTGGATAATAAGTTTTAACTAATTTTATATCAACATGGAAATTTAATCCAAATATACCAATAAGACTAAAACAAAAATAACAACTAATCAATGAAACACAACCTACAATATAAACTGAAACGTGAATTCACATTCATATGATAATTATATATATATATATATATATATATATATATATATATATATATATATATATATATATATATAAACAATATTAGTTCGAATCGGATTACTGCTGATTCTTCTGGTTAGGGATGACATTTCTGCTATGTCTTCCCCCAGGGAGAAAATCAGCTGACAATCTCAACCATTCTTGGGCTTGAACGGAAATATCCACCTTTGTAATCTGAGGAAGATTATGATTTTTCCATGCTGCCCCTGTTATGAATTGAATACACAAAAGATACAGGTAGAATTAGTTTCACATTATTTAATGAAGTTAAAAGTTCATACAGAACAGTTGCAATAATCCATCGAATATACGTGGAAAACATTCTTAAAGTCTATATTAATTGAACATAAATATACACATCTAAATCTTTATAGAAGTATTATTATACTGGAAACATTATGTACAACAATTAGGTGTTTATGCTGGCTAAACTGGGTGTAGAAACTTGATTTGTGTTATATAATAAACTTACGTCGAACTGCCTTGTATATATTGGGGATGGTGAAGGCCCCTCTTATTGCCCCTGCCACACCAGTTAAACTACCAGGCTACTTGAGGAGACAATAGCTCCTTCGTCATCCTGCTGATGGTTTGTTTAAGGAAAGCACCCCCCAATTGAGACTAGGTACCTGTTAATCTAACAGGAAAAAGTTAACAACGTGAATGATGCTTTACAAAGTGACCAAATAAAAACAACTCCATTTTAAGGAAATAGAATCACAACTTTATTGCCATTAAAACAGTTGAAGTTCCATAACATGTTGAGTATTTAAAAGTTAAGTCTTGCCAATAGTTTTTTCTTCACTAAATCGTTCAGTGTATTTTCTAGTTGGTCCAGAACATCCATTGTTTGTATGAGAAGATTGATATATCGTTCGGTAGGTCCGTTTCCTCATCCTCCACTTTAAAGTAGCTGATGATGTTCATCAGCTGCCGGTTTTAATATATTAAGCTCCATTGCTATCAGAAATAAACACAATGAAATTTATAAGACGTAAATAACTTAAGTTAGAGTTTTATAAAATCGAACATAGTTCTGCTGAATAACACATGCAAGGACAGATCACAATAATATGCATAAGTTACAACTTGCATGTAGTGTCAACAACATACACTTGATTATCTGTCACTTTGCCCTTTAGAAGAGTACAGCTAATCAGTTATGTTCTACATGATATGGTGGTTAAAATATTCAAAGGTTAAAAAATTTGGAAACTTATGGTCATACACATTTTTGGTCCTTGTGTGTGTCATTAGCTGCCAAATCTCAGAAACTGTTTAGTAACTTTTTACTAATTTTCCACAAACAAAACTTAGGGTAGACAACTATGCATTTGATTGTTTCATTTTGACGGGTCTCAGTCATGACCCCCCCCCACATTAGTGCCACATTTTCATGTTTTGCCTATATCTACAAAAACTCTCCAACATCTTTTTTTCTTCTAATTTTGCAATCCTGTAATACAATTTTGTGATAAAAAAACATGGAAGGCATGCATATAACAAACTAACTAGCTTACCCCCACTCAGGGGAATTATGTGACATTATCTTTAAAAAGAAAACAAGGGAAGCCCATTGTTGTTTAAATATAAAATAAAGCCACATATATCAAACAAAGACAGTAATAATTCATACACAGAGGATCAAGGAAGAAACACAATTAAGTTAGCAAAAACTGCATATAATTTCTTCAGCTAAGTATTACAACAATTAATATGATATATGAAATCCATATTTATATCATAATACTAACATAAAATATTTTTAAACAGTGATCAAACAAATAAAAAGGAAAGGGACAGAGAAATCCACCATATGAACAAGACCACGTGCTTTTATTTACTATAAACAAAGACAACTGACCAATCAGGAGAGTATTTAATGCAAAATGGACGTTTACCAGTTAAGATTACCAGCTCACCAAAATCTCTCTCATCCTTCAATCAGGTTCTTATATTCAGTAAATACTTATAAATATGACATCTGAAATGGTTACAGCAGTATATTTTGGCATTATTTGAGATCAAGAAACTATCAAGCCTACAATCGGGAACAGTGTTTTTTAGCAACGGTTGGTGAGGTATCTGCGCGGGTGTTTCAAATTATGATAGTTTTTCCACCACCAATAGCTCCAAAACAGCGGAAAATCATTATACGGAAAACGAACTTGAGACTAACGCATATTTTGCATCCAAATGGCACCAGCCCGATCGGGCTAGTGTTTTAGACTACTCACTAGCCTGAAGACAAAATCCACACGTCCGGGGCGTCCGGGCTAGCGTTTTTTCCCGGCCATCTTTCAGATAACTACTATAATATCAGCTAAAAAATACCAGTCAGTGGCGCCCTTTCCGGTGGCGTCAAGGGCACGTACCATACCTTAGTTATGCCACTGTAGCCATAGGAGGAATATGCATACAGTGTAACAATATCAAGACCTACTTGTAATTTATATCGAATAAACACCTAGTATCGCCCATCATACAACGACATTGCATTTGTGTTCTAAACGACTATGACTATAGTATAAACAATGATAATTAAGCGGCAATCAAGCGACTTTATTTTATAAGAAGGTTATATATTTAATAAAAAGTTAACATTTTTAAAGAAATATTACCTATATTTGACGACTGACACGTGCGAATTCGCCTTGGTATGCTGTTGAAACTGCCAGCATTTGAATACCGCACTAAATATTAAATGAAATTTTAATTAATTCATAACAATGGTGCGCACATATTATTAGGCAATTCGTCTTTTAAAACAAACATACATATTTTACTTAGTTTCTTGAGAAATTAATTATAATTTTAATTGTTCTTATTTACCGATTCATGTTGGGTACCACCTCAGAGTGGATGGTTGGCCGAACGTTGGCCCAACATCGTTGGATTCATGTTGCCTACCAACCGAAATACAATAGTTGATACAACGTTGGCCCAACATCGTTGGATTCATGTTGTATATCAACCGAAATTCAATGAAATTCAATAGTTGGTCCAACATTGGCCGAACGTCGAAATTACCCATAACAATATCCAACGTTGGCCCAACATATGAATGTTTGCTGGGCAGAGATCTACATATCTCCGACGTCAGAGCCTCTGAAAGCTGGTGTTAACGGCTTCCTACCCAGACACCAAGTGTCCATACACAGACCCATCCGCATTTCACAGCGACTTCCAGAAACTATGAAAACAAACTATTATAATTCCAGCGTTTCATCATAAAAAAAACCGTAGGATTCACAACTTTGAACTGAGTCAGATCGGTAATGCAAATCGGACACCTATTACATTTGACGTGCCATACTCAACAACTATAGCCACAACGGGATCAAAATCAGTAAACATCACAACAACTGGGAATGAGAAAAACAGATTTACTGTTATGCTGAGTTGCAGACGGTGGGAAACTATCGTCGTACATCATCTTCAAGAGAAAGACTCGACCTAAAGAAACATCCCAACTGGTTCTATTGTATGGGTGCAAGCTAATGGTTGGATGGACGAAGAGTTAACTAGGAGTGCTTTTAAATAAGTCATTGCTCGTTAAAAAGAATTAATGAAAGAGAGACAGGCAACTTTAACCATCATACCAGAAGGAATTACCAGCTTACTCCAGCCACTCGACGTCAGGATTAACCGTCCTATTAAAACACTACTTCGACAGAAATGGATTAACCGGATGTTAGAAGGAACCCACAGAATTCCTTGGTTTTTAGTGAAAATTCCTGCATGTATTTTGGTTTTCGTGACTGATGAGCATTATTTATATAATAATGTAATTATGATGACTGTGTGTTTTTTTTCTCAAATATTGATTCGTGGTTGAAACTATGAACTGTACTTGATGTAGTTCGCAGATATGGTATTTTATTGTATTAAAACAAATTGTATTATCAACTTAGCAATAACATTTATCGGTCTGTAATTTTGTTTTAATGGACACGTGGTGTATAAGGCGCACCTCCCCCAAACGACGGAAAACAGCGAAAAGGGGTGCGCGTTATACATGGAATATTACGGTAGTTAGAATACATATCAATTCACAATTAGTAGTCAAATATTCTCCAAAAATATTTCAAAGTTACTTATCATAGAGAAATAAAGAGTTTAAATGAAAGGCATTTTAAATATATACCCATTCCACCATATCATTTGCAACACCCAGCCAATAATAGTCTTTTCCAACGTATTGTTAACTCCTCTGTGACCACTAGTGCCAACGTTGTCATGGCATTGTTGTGGGGCAGCATAGCGTTCCTTCTGAGACTGACAAACTAGCTGGCGATGGGTTTTTCCGACATAGAATTATATTTACCTGAAATCGTATATCAATGAAACTAGAAACAAAAATCAAAACAGACTGAATGAGGACTTATGTCATGGTGAATATGAATCCATCACATACGGCGAGGTTGGCAAGTTTACGACACAATGTCAAAACCATGAATTAATCCAGAGTTTATGATGTCATGTCATAAACATGTTTATGATGGTTTATAGTGTTATAAACTGTCATGGGCATATTTTTTATATAAATATTGGCATAGCCAACAAATTTGTGACAACTTTTTCCCAGATATACCCGAAAATTATCTTTTATAATGGCTTAAATTATTAAAATATTATTAATATAATACTGTATTATGAAAAGTATAATTTGTGTAACAATAAGTTAAGGCCTCATTATTAGACTACGGTAAGGAACTGGTGTTCTTTGTAGCCAAAATCAATTGATCTGATTGGTTTACTATTTGTTTCTATGGTTTAGGGGTAGTAATGATTCAATAGAACTATTCATTAATTAGAGGACGAGCAAGACTTTGTTGTCTTGGGTTGGTGCTGGTGTTTATCTGTCGTTGACCATGGTTACTGAATAAAAGATACCTACAAATTATTTCTGGTATTACTGAATTGGGGAAAATGTAAGAAAGACCAACATACAATATTATTTTATCTCCGTGTTTGTAATATATAAATACACTAGTTCTGATATAAGTATAACCCACAACTGATTCTAAGCAAAAGAAAGAGATCAAAAGTTAAAAATATTTAAATCACAAAATATAGTGAATATATGTTTATGACGTCATAAAGGTATTTAAGACTGATTTACGACACTGTCATGTCATATATACTTAAAATAGGTTCATGACTGTCGTAAACCCAAACATGTATATGACGTCATAAAGGTATTAACGACGGATGTATGACAATCATGTCATAAATAGGTTAATGAATCGTAAACACAACTCTATATATCAGTATATGAGGTCATAAATGTACTTATGATGGGTTTATGACCCTGTCATGTCATAAACAGGTTTATAACTGTCATAAATCCCAACCCTGTATACGGCTCTATTGACTATTGCCTATTTGTGATTATCATGCAGCTACCATGAAGATATAGCCATGATTCCAAGGGAAATAATTAGTAATACCTTCAACAGTAAACTTCTTGATAGATTTTCGAATACCACTTTGGCGGTTACGTGGCAGGTCTGGTGATATTTTCCCAACGTGATGTAATGGTAAATAAACCCATAACGTTTATCCTGATCATCACATGGATCAGCACCTGGCTGTGACTCCGTTTGTATAACCTGTTCCGACATAGCTATAAAACACAGATCAACTAGATCACAAAATAGTTCGATAAATAAATGTATTTAAAACGAAAAAGGGAATATATATGTCATGCAAGATCCAACGAGACTGCCTAAACTCGAGAGTAATCTTAGGGGGACTGTGATTGGTCAGAAATATAAATCAGGCCATTTGTGATAGGACACCGGGTTTAATCCTGGTTGGGTTAAACCCCATTTCGAGCTAAATCGGGTTAAACCCGGGTTAAACTCACTTTTAGGGACAATTCACCACTAATTGACTAAATACAACACACTAAATGCAAATTAAACATTTATTATCTATATTAAGCACACAAATAACAGTATACTATACAAAACAATAACAAAAATGTTCAGATATTCACCGGTCTAATTCTGCACCACCACGAAGTTCGCAAGCTTGGCCGCTTTCTTCAGAACCAACCTGTTTCGCATCTTTGTCTGGATAGCCCTAACGTTGGAGAAAATCCTCTCAATTGAGGCTGAACTTGATGGAAGACGGAACAGCATAATGGCTATATCACATAGACCAGGATTCACACCCTTACATGTTTTCTTGACACACGTCCAACAGACACCTGGTTTCAGCTTCCCAACACAACTGACATGAAATAAAGACTTAAGGAATTGCTCTGCCTTAGCCTGGAAACTGCAGACATGGGCCATGAGATTCAGGATCCTTTACTAGGAGTAGCTCATGAGCCACATAGACGTGTTGGGGAGTGAGATCGTTTCTGTACTTTCGTTTTGTGTTGTTGAAGGCATTCTACTGTGAGGAGTATAACCCAAGCCGCACAGGGTCACCAGATCTATCACCATTACTAGTGGCCATATTTGATAACTGCGTTAACAGCAGCAAAATATTAAGAACTTACTCAGTGTATAAATTAGTTTGAGAGACAATGAAATTATAATTCATGTCTTCACTTTGCCACTCCTTGTATCCGTTTGGTTGTGTCAACAACTACTTTTCATGTGTATAAAATGTATAAATTTGTGAGTCAATATACTGTATTCTGAGAAAAACCAGTTTACCTTGAGTTAAACTAGAAAAACATAGGTTTAACCCTTCGGGCTTGGCTAAACCAGTGTAACACGGGTTAAACTCCAACTCTGTTTTTGGTCCTAAAATGGATCGTTGTGCTACACCAAAATAAAGATATACATCTGGTGATGTTTTGTCCTTGATTGAAACATACTGAGTTCTGTTGGTGAGGTATGACTTTATCAATTTTAAAGCCTTTTTCCTTGGTGCCAAAGGAAAATTCTAAACGCTTCAGTAGTATTGGAAGATCGATTACATTAAAAGTTGCCATAAACCAAGGATAATTAATGCAGTCATGGATCGGTCATCAAAGTCTCAGCAATGCCATTGTGCACTTTCAAGAGAGCAGTTTTTTATGATAAGCAGACTGATAACTGATATAAAGGTCATTGTGTTCAACTGTTCTTCTATGCGCCCTGCTACTAAAGTCTCAAAATATTTGGAAATGAAAGAAAGCTCAGAAATAGGACGATAATATGATCTCCCTTAAGCAGTGGGGGTGTGTTGGCTTATTTCAAACATAACTGTATCACTAACTCATCCATTGACCTATTGATAATGGCTGTTATCAGTGGTAGAAATTAATCTACACATTTTGAAAAGCTAAATATGCAGTGGATCCAAATCACATGACGTATTCGGAGACTTGGTGATTAGATCCTTGACCTCAACATAAGAAGCTGGTCGAAATATTTTGGGCATTTTCTCATTAAACATAAAATCCACATCCATGAAGATATTGCAGGTATTAAATAGGGAATCAGAAATGATTTTACTCCTGATGATAGTTGTTTTCCTGAGGAAGGAATTGCTGAATTTGTCCGCCAGGAGTTCAGCAGAGGCAAAATGTGGAAGATTTATAGTTGAGTCACTTTCTGTTAAGTTCCTAGTTAATTTGAAGAGTTTATTTTAATCTTTTCCACATTCTTCTATCTTTGTAGAATATAGGAAGTCCGGCGTCAGGTTCTCTCTGCTTTCCTTCGAATTTTCTTATCAGATCTAAGCTTATCAGAGTACCAAGGAGTTTCTAGTCTCAACGTGATGATATTTGAACAAGGGGGAGCATGGTGATTAATAATACTTTGGACACTTTTGTTCTATGCTTCTACTAGCTCATCAACTAATCCCTCATATTTACTTAGGTGTTGAGACGACTGCAGATCTTCCATAAATTATTTAATATTTATGCCACGATATTTATGGTATGTGATCTTTCTTCGCGTGCAATCGGGTTTCTCCGTATAACGAACTGTACAGCCAGATGATCGCCGAATGATTTACCTTTCTTGCTACTGAGACAAGGTTTACATACAGAAGGAGCTCCTACTATGATGGGACTCGATTCTCTATAGATGACGAAATCTAGTGTGTGGCCTCCTTGGTGAGTTGCACCATTGACATGCTGAGTCAATCCATGTGAATCCAATAGACTGAAAAATCTACGAACGTCAACATCATACTTATTATTCACGTGGAAAGTTAAATCTCAAGTTACTACGGCATCGTATGGAATAAAGCTTATGTTATCTAAGAATTTCGACCATTCACCAAAGAATAATGAGTTTCTAAAGCCACTTCGTTTAGGGGGACGAGGACTACCGATATATTATAGAAACTTTCACCGTAACTTTAATTATCCTTATAGTACAGGCTATGTTAATATATATAATATATATATATATATATATATATATATATATATATTTATATATATATATATATATACGTTGTATCTAAGTTACTCACCATAAGAGCCATTTCATATTTGTAGAGTATGCCGATGCCACCATCGCGTCTGCCAATTCTACGAGGAATATGATTAAACTCATAACCTCCAGAAACCAATTAAGTTATGGTGATCATGTCAGTTCCAAGCCACGTTTCAGTTATTTAGATAGAACATAATCACCCACTGCTATGGCTTTATTGCTCAAGGATCGAACATTCAGACAACATATAGCCAAAGGGACCTAAACCTTCTAATTAACGTGTAAGGAAACTATGACATGCAGGTTATAAAAAATTAATATTCCTTAGTAAATCCTTACCTCGCCTACGACGAAGGCGCACAATACCTTTAGTAGATTTAGATCTAAGATCGATATATCAACAAATTAATTAGTTCACTGACTCGCTGCCAGTTAGAGAAATAAGATTTCTGATATTTACACTAGGTTTATCCTGATAAGCATTTGCATTGTGGTTGGCAGCAGTTAATCTAACATATTTAATATGTTTAATTGACATTCTGCCAGCCGGGGTTCCTGTCTTGTGCGAAGACTCGTACGCCAAGGTGCTGAAACAATGGCTTTCTCATCACACTTGAACGCCGTCAGTTTCCACACCTTGATTCCTAGCGGCAGTCATCTGCGGCTGACTGCCAATAAAAGCGTTATAAACATCTAACAGAAGCATACGGATATAATGGATGACAAGTAAATTCAAACCTTCACATCCAGCAGCAGATAAATATTCTATGGACATTTATCTACCATTCCGGAGATTTATTCATCCAGATCTAACATTCAGACGACATAAAACAACAATATTACAGCAGAAAACTTCGTGAAGCCGCCAGTAAACACAGTGTTAATCCCCATAAAAATTAACCTTCTATATCAATCTGAACGATATTCAGTGAATAATAAATAATTTATTTTGATATAAAAGTTCACTTTTATTTGCATGAATGTGAATACGGCGTACAATAGAGAATATATGAATACCAAGGGTGTGGTGAATAATTTTATTTAATTATCAAACAACGGTGGATATGTGAAATACTGAATAATAAAATGGCGTAATTCATCCAGATGAGGATTTATGTACACGTTCACAAACGTAACGTTTTTATGTTAAGTATATGCACATTCAGATATCAGCAACCAACAAGTAATACACCCGAAATGTATTTGATGTTTGTGTTGTGTTGTGTCAAATAAAACATACTTGTTGGGGATGTTGAAATAGTTTAGTATCGTGTTCATTGTATATATTATCGTATTCATAAGTCTTTTATCTGATATGGCCATGCTAAAATTATCAATAAACTGACACTAATAGCTTCCCTCATCAACCATTATTTGACACTTCTAGGACAGTTGTTGATGTTAATGTTAAAAACGCCTTTTCTTATATCCGTGCCACAATATACTAACAAAATACTGTACCGCTGTCCCCGCCCACCGACATATGGTCAAGCTACGAGAAACTATTCCCGTACTGTAAAGAAGTCGATTAAAACCAGATAATACAAATCTTATTCTTATAAACATATTTATAACAAAGTATCCTCCACAAATTAAAATAGTCTATTCCTAACGTATATTTAATATAATCATACACGTGTTGTATGCCAGTTACCTACTATTTCGCCATTTGAAATTCTGCTTATACAGTCTGGTTCTGTCCAGTCTGATTTGATCACAGGTAGATTTGGCCGTGTAGAAACAGTTAAGTGCCAATTCCTTGTAGGGTATTATTTAAAACGTGACGATTTTTTAAATATCCATACAATATCATTGCATTAAGGAGGAAAAGGCCTTAAAATTCTAAATGATGCATTTTATTTTTACTAATAATAAAGTTATAAGTATCTGAGATTCATCATTCCAGGATAACATATATTTTGAATTACCAAAATTAACAATTTGATCAGAACATCTGTATTTTTTATGTAATATTTGTATCTCACTTTACCACGATGTGAGTATATCTGCTTACTCACAATTATGTACCCTACCTCTGTTTGATAAGAATAAGATAGACAAACTTCCAAATAATACATCTTGGGTCCAGATAGTTTGATATTTAGAGGTTTTATTTAAAATGTTTAAAAAACATGTCAGAGCATGTCGAATAAATTATACTTATACAATCTTGAACAAATATTTTAGTGTTAGTTAATTGAAAACCTAAACTATCATGTTAGTGAGCTTGATATGTTCACACTTCAGAGGTAGGGTACATAATTATATATATATATATATATATATATATATATATATATATATATATATATATATTGCTGGAAATATCAAATAATATTGATAGAGCTGTACAAATTGATTGACCTTATATCTAATTTCGAGTATGGATCCATATTAAAAAAATTATAATTTCTTAGATGATACTTGCAAGTTGGCATTTTCAGTACAAACTAATGTGTGTATAATGTGATTTAATTTTTGAGTATTCTGGCGAATCCATTCATGCGATGAAGACAATTTGAACCGCCTAATATGTTTGGTTTTGATAATTAAAAAAACACGTGATCAATATTTTTAATAATTAGTCTAAATAGACAAGTGTATTCTTTTTTAAAGTTATCGATGTTACATCGATTAAATTAACGGCTGTTTAAAATCCTATTATCACCCAACAAATCAAGTTGCACTTCTCTGATAAGAAAAATATACTATTGACCTTCAGTACTAAATAAATTAGTGAACCTCAGATTTTATAACAAAACATGGTTAATTCTATATAAAATTTGCATTAAACGTGTTTTTTTATCGAATTTAATCTAGTTAAATGGTGTTATTTAAGATGTATGTCACAAATATATTAATAATAATAATAATAATATGTGAAATAGTGCCCTATTCAGCTAGAAGCTGCTCTAAGGCGCTTTACAATATTATTTACAATATTACTATGCCTGACTCAGACATGTTTCGATCCAGCACATATCTCAACTCCCAAGGGGTCTTAAATTATTGCGCTCTCTCTCTCTCTCTCTCTCTTATTATATATATATATATATATATATATATATATATATATATATACAATAAAAGTTGGTTATAACGAAATTCAAGGGAATGGGAATTCATTTCGTTATAATGATATCCCAATTTTCAAATCTAGCTCCTACATATGTGTCAAATATTAGTTACCGAGGCGTGAGCGATAATTGGTGAGAATAACCCTGTTTTATTACGTCTATTTAAACCACCTAAGAATTTGCAGCCTCAACATCGAGGCCGTATTAACAGCATCATACGCCCTCCGGACAAAACAGTGCCCCTACTTACACAACCACTCACAGGAATACAAATGTAAATGGTCGATAAAATTAAAGGTATATTTATTATATTGCTACTTCCAACAAAATCGATGTTTAAGTGTGTTTTAGTATAGTATGTATTTATTAGCAGCAAGTCACAATATACATAGATTAGCATCGGGTCCCTATAGTCGTGGCCCCCCCCGGGAAAGTACCCAGCGTGCCAATGTGTTAAGGCGCAATTTGATTCTTAGATTTCACTTTTTTGTCAACTGCGTCAAAGATACTGGTTTACGTTTGCTAGCCATTGCGATATTTCATTATTGACTTGTCGCTTGTTGAAACTTTTGGACGAGACCCTTGGCTGTGACCTATTGGACACGGGTACCTGGTGTTGATTTCTGTTGTCTCTATATTGTTGATGGTGATGTTGATAGGGGTCTTTCAGGAGAAGTGGGGTGATGATGTCTGGTAGGAATGTTGATTTTCTTATAATCACCGCTGCTAGGTGATGATCCGGGAGTTTATAGTCTTCAGGGAGGAGATGACCTTTTAGTCTTCTTCCGTACATCAGGTGGGCTGGACAGTTGAGCAGATAATGTACAGGATTGTATGTTTGTTGACAGTGAAGGCGGAGTCCTAGGGGTATTGGATTTCTGATGTAACTTGTAACTTGTTGAAGTTTGGGGTAGATACCCCTGGCTGAGCCTATTGGGCACAGCCAGTGGTTACTGATGTTTTGTTGTTGTTCGGGGAGAATCCCCAGGCTGTCGCTTATTCGGCACAGCTTCTATGTTGGAGTGGTTGAGAAACCCCCTCTCCCACCACTCACATGGGAGCAGTACGGAAAGATGGAGCCGAAATACCATGAGGGTGGTCACTACCAGAATGTTTTACGTCCTCAGGGGGGGTTTTAACGTCCCCCTTTATTTTAAATAATTTAGTGGAGACGGGCAGCGTCATTTAAGGTGCTCAGCCATCCACGATGTTGTGAGCCGAGAAATTAATCTCTGGAAAAGTTTCGACCTCTTGCGGGGTTCGAACCTGTGACCGTTGGCACCAAGTGCCGGGTGCTTAACCGTTACCACCGGAGCTCACTAGTGGTTTCTGATAGAAAATTGTCTCTATTTAAACAGGTTGGCAAGCCAAACCAGAGTTCGCAGTTTATCATAAGCCACAATACCCTTTGAAGTGACAGGTTTCAATATCTACTTGGACCCTAATGTAACAATAAAATTGCATGTTTCTGTGGTCAAAACAATGGAATTATATATTTTTTCTTCATATTGGTTGTTGCATTTACGATTGCAATGCTCACAATGATTGTTGGACTGACCGACAATTGAAATTTCAAACATCGCATTTCGTTATAACCAGCGCGATTTGTATTGATTTACCGAAAAAATCACTTCAAATGAAGCAAGTTTTCGTTATATAAATTTCGTTATATCCAAGTTTCTTTACTATGGAAGTGAATGGATGTTTGGCTGGATCAGCTAACTACTTCGAATTAAACTACTATTTCGCTATATCCTAGTTATTTATAACCACTTTTTACTGTATATAACTCATTTAAACATCTCATTATGTAACTTATTTCAACTATCTAGATGTATTCTATATGTTATTACCATAACTTCTCTTTAACCCGGACATCAACAATCCGGTGGTATTGTAGATTAGACTATATGTGAAGTAAGCAAAAAGATCACGCTGAGAAATGCCTCGAAAATCAGGTTCTTAATGCTTTAGATTTAGCACCGCCATTTAGGAAACGAAATACACATAAACTATCTTATTTAAATTAATTAATCCGGACGCACGTTTACTTGTTGATCATTCCTAATGATAAATACTCCGAACAAAATTTCGCTCTGAATTATTTCAATGCCTCAAAGTACAAGTAACTGATGGATATTTTCCGCCCGTCTTCTCACAGTTCATGCATAAAAGCAGAATTTATCCCAACAGTCAATTAGAACTAAAGACATAAGAAGTGATTTATCTATAAAATGCGTTTGTGTCATATGAGATATTACATGCATGTGTCTGTGTGAGTTCATTAGAGAAGATATGTTGTAGTACATCCGGAACACATTCAAAATATATCATATTTATTGCGAAATAAATATTGTTCAATTATCATACTGACTCTAGATTAAAGCAAAACTAGACAGTTTATATTTTATACAAATATTAGATGTTGAGAAAGGTAGGCTCAATAATATTCAGCTATGAGTTGACTAATAATGAATAATTGTCAAAAATGAAGATTTAAAGATTTGGAGGATTAAGTGATAGTCAGAAATTAGACTCAATAACAGTCAAACGAAAACGACTTAGTGGACTAATAAACAAAATTAACTAATTAGACTAGAAACTAATCCGAATAATAATAATAATCAGAAATAAACAACAAGACTTAATATTAGTCATAACAAATAGACTAGGTCTAGTAAAGGTCAAATATAAATGTTTATGTTGAATAATTTTCAAATATTGAGAAGAAAACGGAACGAAAAATTTAGTGATCAATAACGTTTAGTGAGAATGAGATACGAACACTTTAGTGTATTGACTTGAGGAGGCGTATTGACTCAGAGGAGGCGGATGATGACAACGAAGAACAATCGGAAGAGGAAGATTTAAAATAAAACCATTCAGATGTAACATACAACCTTCAACATAGTCTGACGTGAACATTATCCAATTAAAGACGATAAATCGGCCTCCCAAATTGGTAGGGCTCGTTGAAGTACCCTCACTTTACGTCATCGAGATTCAGTTCCATTTAGACCCTAAACAAGTGGCATAAGTAAAGTTCTCTTCATTTACTTTTCTTTACAACATATCTCAAGTGATCATTCTTGCTGACTTTCGTCTGTGTAGTCTTAAACGGCAGAGTGTCTTCATTTAGTGTGCGTTCATATCGTCGTCCGAACTATATAATTCTCAAACCCTGTTGTCTTTGTTTGGTCTCCAGCTGGGAACTCCCGACTTGTATGGCTGGCATCTGGATAATCTTACATCCGTAAGCTTGTCAGTTGGGTTTCCCGTCTTGGTCGTGTTTGGTCTTTACAGACAATAGAATTACAAACAATTAAATGTCACATACGTTGTCTTCTTTGGGGGGAGTAGTGCTGATAATGAGAATTTGGAATTTCTTGGTTCGTTTTGTATTATATCATTTGTTATAGATGACTAACAGTTTTATCTTCTCTCCCCCTCACTTTTCATTTATTATTGTACAGTAGACTTGAGTAGGATTTATTTTCACATTCTGAATCGACATTTAAAAAACTAATCGGATGATTCTTGGTAACGCCTTTCCATCTATTCCCTAACATGTATCAACATCATATTCAATCGATATCTTTGTTCTTGTTGTGTTCTTCTCGGTGCCACTTTTAGTTTGATAATCTTTGCTAATATCTACCATATCTTTCTTCAAAGTTGGATTTTTTTTTACCCTGAGTCCGATCTATTTGTGACATATACTTCAACTCACTGTCTTTGTTAGTAGGCTCGTCACCTGTTCATTTCGTATTGGCTACGCTACTATCCGCTGCTGGCCCGACTTCGGGTATCTCCTCAGTAGGAGCATTACTCTCGATCTCGGTCTTCTTCGGGGTTTCTTTATTCACTGTTAAAAATTTCGTTATTTTACTCCAAGCCGCGCTTATACTTGTATCTCCTTGAACCTGGTCACTTTTTTCAGTTGTCTCATCTACATCTGACTTCGTATTAACTACACCACTGTCTGCTGTCGGTTGGACTTCAGGCTCTTCTGTGGAGCTAGTATTACTGGTGGTCTCGGCTTCTTTCGGGGGTTTTTCAGCCGTACTTAAACTTAAAGCGTTGGCTATTTTACTCCAAAACAAACGTACGTTTGTAGTATCCTGTACCTTACCGTCCTTGTCAGTCGGCTTATCAGGCGTTGGCTTCTCTTTGGTAATTCCGTTCTCCGTATCTTGGCCGCGTTTAAATCCCATTCTACTCGTCTTTTTCGATATACCGCTGGGCCCGCTCTCGTTCGAAGATGTTTTATTGGTACTTATAAGGTCTGATATTTTACCAAAAATCCAGTGCATGTTTGCAGCATCCTGGGCCTCCTTGGTTTTGTCAGTTGTCTCGGTTGAGCTAGTTCCAGGTTCAGTCTCGTCGGTGGCTTCTTTTTGCGAGGTTTTAGGTTTATCCTTAAAGCCCGTTATCTTATTCCAAAACAAGCGTGCAGTTTCGAGTTGCTTTCGACCTGTATCATCGGAATCTACACCATCCTTGACCTCTTCCTTGCTACCCTCTGTCACGTTTGGGATGTCGTCGGTAAAACTCTCCATATTGCAATAAACACGAAACCTTGGATAGCTATCGTCCAGATTCCACCTAGCAAAAATAATAATAATAATAATAATAATAATAATAATAATAATAATAATAATAATAATAATAATAATAATGTAGATTTTATACATGATCCTTACTACAAGAAGCCATTTAAATGTACTAAACAGTTAGATCCCACGTATTTGTTAAGAATTTTAAGAATATATTAAATCCTTTCAAGAGATGACGAACTTAAAATTTCCGATGACAAATCTAACATACGAAGTAGAAGCTGCTAGAGTAATTGCAAAATTATTATAACCTTGAGTTATGACACCAACACCTGCAATAGTATCTGACCCAATGATTAACGTTTTTAAGATGACTTCTTCCCAACGGACAATAGTTGGTACAAATGTTCAGTTCCACTATCATTGATAGATTTATAAGTTGTTAGCAAAATCTTGAAATGAATACGACGTCTCATAGCCACTAGATTTGATTCCAGTAGAATTGGGGTGATATGATCATATTTCTGGATATTTATCAGTATGCAAGTTGCCCCGTTTTAAATTACTGAAAGCGATAGGTGTTACAATGAAATAAACCACAAAATGGGAAGTTACTATAAATCATACTAAAACTAACAAAGACATGAACTACTGTGATAATTAATTTTTTCATCAACAATGGTCGCAGACAGTTAGCCTTCTTAAGATGACACGTTCATTCACTTACCAAAAATGACGACTATGTGTATTACTTATACACTAAGAATAATGAAAGACTCAACGATATAGAGATCATACAAAATAATGCGAAAACGAAATAAATATGTTCTGATTCTCAATAATAAATAAAATAATTTAGGGCTACACTATTATCATGTTCCATTGATATATATGGATATGTGTCATCGAAATGAAAATGATGGGTACTGATAATTACTCCAATATCCCGTTAAACGAACATTTTGAAATGATGTACATTTTTTTTAAATTTAATCTTTTCTACATAGATCTGATGTACATTTTTTTTTAAATTTAATCTTTTCTACATAGATCTGATGTACATTTTTTTTTAAATTTAATCTTTTCTACATAGATCTGAGGCATCATTTCTTAGTAACTATACTAGTCTTTTATTGGAAGCTAATCTCAGATCGCCAGCCAATATTTCGCCTCTCCCCATATCCTAATAGTTTATATTTTCACAGATGGCCATGCACATTCACGAATCTTATGAGACTCGAGGTGGTGGTGCCTACACATAGTAATAATTCTATATTATATCATATTAGATGCTACGTGAATGAGGGTGTCAACACGTTCGGTTACCGTCACACTGTACTTACTATATGGAATCACACAGTGACATACAGCTGAGATTATTTCTGGCTATTACGCTTCAATCCCGGAAACCATTTTAACATCAAAATGAGTACACTAATATGCCAGGTGTTTAATGTTTGCTATCAAACAACAGATTAATAGGCACAATTTTGTAATTATTTCATTCCGTTGCTATTGGCCATAAAAGTATTGATGATAATCACGAAAAATATCTTAAGCATAGTCAACATAATTGAAAATTATATCCAAATAAATACTCTTTATACAACACTTGCATACCTTGTCTTTGATCTTCCTAAAAATAAATCGTACATGTGTCCCATACAAGGGTAAGTTAATTATTCTTAGGTTAATCACTACTTCGCATTTCGTATCAGGTTCAATGCAAAACATGGCCACCTCTAAATTAAATTGAGTTTATAAAATACGTTTGTTGGCATCATTGACCTAAAAGAAAACTAGACCGAGCAATCAGTGGTGTTTGAATGGGCCGCCATGACCAAACAGCGCCGACTTCCGGTAGGTGAAAAAGCAACGTTGAAGCGGTTGCGCTTCGAGTTTTGAACCTACTATTAGGGACATTTATTGTGATGTGTGCATTATAATTTAGCGTGTGCAGACAATCTGTATTATTCCTATCATTTATATGCCATGAAATATGTAAATGTCGTTTTATGCAAGTCCGTAGATCTAATTTAATTGGAATCAAACGCCAGAGATAGGCCGGGGGTTATCGTACAGGCTAAATAGAAGAACAGTTAAGCTTAATTTCCCGCCAAAAAAACCCGCTTTAACAGCTATTTTAAATGTGTTCCTTATATTTACCGGTGAAAAGACATCCCGTTTGTATTACTTCCACGCCCACCGCTTATGCAAACATCAATACAACACCAATTCACCACGTTTATAAAGTTGAATTTTCCTGTCTGCGTTCATATTTCCTCGACCAGAAGTTGGGACCTGTTTGCCATCAAATCGGCGGCCGTGTTCGGTCTAGTTTTCTTTTAGGTCAATGGTTGGCATTCATTTGGTGATATTACGACTCCCATTCAGAGAAAAATGTACGGGGAGCGTACAGATGTGGTATGTTTCCTTGGTACTCCCCCTCAGCCATATGTCCCAGATGTGACCAGTATCCAGTCTAGACAACTCAACTCTTATTAGAGTTTTTTTCTCTATCTCAAGATCTGACGAATTTGACTCTGATTCCATTTGACAAAATGTCATTATATAAATTAGTTCAACTATCTAGATGGTCGCCTGGGTGGTCCAATTGGTAGCGCGTTGGACCACAGATCTCTACCAGCCGAGTTCGAATTTCGGTGTGGGCATGCCTAACAGGGGTTTCATCTTTGATTTCGCTTCATTATCTTTGGATGTCGCTCGGCCCATTTAGCCTGTCCTGTGCACAAAGTGGCGTAAAACCGCAATCTTCAACCATCTAGATGTATTCTGTATGTTATTGCAGTCATTTACCTTTAAACGGCTAGTCACTAATCCGGTCAGATTGCGGTTCGGTTAATCTATGAAGGAAATGAACTGCTCACACAGAGAAATGCTGGGATAATCACGTTATTTGTGCTTTCGATCTAGGACGGATATGTAAGAAACGAAATACACATGAACCATGTTATTCAAATTCATTAAACCGGACGAACGTGTACTCGTTGGTGATTGCTAATGACAACTAATCCGAACACAATTCCAATCTAAAGTACTCCAATGCCATAAAGTGCAAATGTTCCGTCCGTCTTCTCAGACTTCGTGCAGAACAACAAAATCTGTTCCAACAATCAGTTAGAACGAATGACGTCAGAGGCTCGTGTAAATATTAAGTAGGATATAATTTGTATTGTAATTAGATCTAAAGCGATGTGATAATAATTAAGATGTTCGTGATTAAAAGTTAATTGTCCTTATTGAATAACTAATAATATTCTCGGTTTTGTCTTCTTTCTTATCTCTCAAACGGATGTCTTTCTTTGAACTCAGTAATTTAATTACAATGTAATGAAGTTATTTGTTATGTACATATTTTATCACTATACCTACGTTTTATGTGTTCCATTAACAAGACGTTGTACAAAATATCAGAATGAATTAATAATAAAGCATAATATATCAAACGTTATTAATGATTGATTTCTTTGTCAGTTAGTTAGTTGATATATATAATTTTAGAGGCAACTCGGTTCATTAATATACACATTAAAAATAAATTCTTAAATCTATACAAACCTAATTCAAAACATGTCTGGAAATAAGCATACGTAAAACTGCATCTCCACCTATCCATATAGTAAACTGCATATACGTAAACCCTAAATATTGATAACAAGTCTGGGTTATTCTTCAGTCTGTGAGGCCCAAGTAATCCACCTTTCATACATCACTGAAGTGTCATACCCACAGTGAAGCGGAAGTACTTACGCCCAGGAGGCGGAAATGCATACAAAATGCACCATTTGATATCAACAAGTTATTCTGGTTCTAGCAAAGCTAATCAACTTAGAAAGAAATATTGTGACACAACACTTTGCAGTCAACAGCCATTTACTATGGTTCAAAAGAAACTTATACATAACAACACCTCGACACCAAAGATGTTGACATCAACTTCAGTCTTGATTTGAATAGTTTAATAATCTGATCTATTTAAATGACATGAACAAATGTATGATCCTTTCCTCGCCGCAACTAATACCACTGTGTATGTGTGTGTGTTAGATCATACATGAGTGTGTGAGTTCACTAACAAGATATCCCGTAGAACACCCGGAAAACAATCAAAATGTTATCATATTTATTGTGAAATAAATATTGTTCAATTATCATTTTGACTCTAGATTAAAGCAAAAATCGACAATTTACATTTGAATAAATACCTGAAATCTGTGACATACCTACTGCTTTAATTAATGTATAAGTAAAATATTTTATACAAATATTAAAATTTGAGAAAGGTAGGCTGAATAATATTCAGTTATGAGTTGAATAACAACGAACAATTGTTTTCGAACATTTGGAGCGTTAAATGATAGTCAGAAACTAGACTCAATAATAGTCAAATACAGAGGACTAAGATGAGTAATAATTAAAATAAAATAATTAGACTAGAAATTAGTCAAAGCCACACGACTAATCCGAATAATAATAATAATAATCAGAAATAAACAACGAGACTGAATATTAGTCATATCAATTGATCAAGGTCGAGTAATAGTCAAATATACATGTTTATGTTGAATAATGTTCAACTAAACTGAATGAAACATTTAGTGAACAATAACATTTAGTGAGAACGAGATACGAACACTTTAGTGTATTGACTTCTGGTAGTTACCATAGTCTGACGTGAACATTATCCAATTAAAGACGATAAATCGGTCTCCTAAATTGGTAGGGCTCAATGAAGTACCCTCACTTTACGTCATCTAGATTCAGTTCCATTTAGACCCTAAACAAGTGGCACAAGTAAAGACCTTTACTATTCTTTACAACATATCTCAAGTCATTATTTATCATCTTAGGCCACCTAGTCTGGGCTTGATGTAGTCTACGTTCATATACCCGTCCGACACACACACACACACACACACACACACACACACACACACACACACACACACACACACACACACACACACACAAACACACACACAACACACACAACACACACACACAAACAAACAAACACACACACACATAACTATATATATATATATATATATATATATATATATAGTTATAAAATTCTGTTGTGTTCATTTAGTTTCTAGTTGGGAATTCCTAACTTATATGGCTGTCATAGCTGTAGTCTTAGGTCCATACAATATTCAGATGGATTTCCTGATCTGGATATCCTTAGACTCCCAAACTGAAATGTCTTCAGATACGTAGTCATCTTTGGGGGGAGCTGTACTTCATTTTGTATTAAACCATTTTTATAGATGACCAACAGTGTCACCGTTAGACATTTGCTTATAACGCCTTTCCATATCGGCCATATAACGTTTGTCTTCGGGTGTCAACTTTAAAGCTTCAATTTTAATATCTTTATAGTCAGTCAATGGCTTCTTTTGGCGTGGGTTCTTCCTGGTGCCATTTCGGCCTTGATTCTCTTTGCTAGTATCTTCTTTATCTCCATTGGGTGTTATCTGTGGTTCCTCACTATCTTTGTTAGTTCCCTCCGTCTCTTTCGGGATATCTTTTTTCGGATATATAAAGTACGTTATTTTACTCCAAACCCAATTCACTGTTGACTCTTCTGGAACCTGATTGATATTGTCAGTTGGCTCATTAGTCGTCGACTCCGTATTGGCTATGCCACTACCTGGCATTGGTTGGACTTCATTCAGTTCGTTCGAACTAGGATTATTGCCAGTTTGGGTCACGTTGTTGGATTCGATATCTGCAGCTGCAAGTTTCGCAATACTATTCCCCTTGACAGTTGGCTCATCAACTGTTGATTTCGTATCAGCTATGCTACTATCTGTTTTTAGTTCGACGTCAGGCGGTTGCCCGGATCTAACATTACTGGTGTTTCCGGTTTTGTCCGTTTTTTTCTTATTCGTACCTAGAACTTTCCTTATTTTACTCCACAACCACCTCATCTGCGTAACATCCGGGACCTTACTGTCTTTGTCACTTGCATCATCAGTTGTTGAGCTCCCTTTCACCATTTTGTCCTCAGTTCTTTGGACTCGTTTAAATCGAGTTTTACGAGCTTTCCTGAAAGCAGAATTTCTCGATAGTTTGCTCTTGTTCGACGATTCTTTCTTTATATTTAAATGGGCTGATATTTTACCAATACCACTGTGTCTTTTTGGAGTATCCTGCGACTGATTGTTTGTGTCAGTTGTCTCGGTTGAGCTATTTCCAGGCCGAGTCCAGTTGGTGGCTACTTTTTTGGGGGTTTTAGGTTTATCCTTAAAGCTCGTTATTTTACTCCAAAACAAGCGTGCACTTTCAAATTGGCTACGACCTGTATCATCGGAATCTACATCATCCTTGACCTCTTCCTTGCTACCCTCTGTCACGTTTGGGATGTCGTCGGTAAAACTCTCCATATTGCAATAAACACGAAACCTTGGATATCTATCGTCCAGATTCAACCTAATAATAATAATAATAATAATAATAATAATAATATTATTGATTTTATCAATCATTCGTACTAGAAGTAGCCATTTAAATATACATGTACTGTACTGCATATTTAGATACCAACTACTTGCCATCTAAACTGTCAAATGATATAATCCACCAGAGAAGTTTACTTTCTGGAGGGGAATATTATGAGCTGATTACAACTTTAGAAGAGATGAAGGCTTGAAAATCTGACACATCTATATATGGGGGCTGCTACATTAAATCCACAATTTTCAAATGACCCAAGACACTAGCACCTGCAATAGTATCTGACTGCACGATTAATTCTATAGCAACCAAACTTGATTCCAGTAGAATTGGGGTGATATGCTCATATTTTCGAATACTTTTCACTCTGCAAGTAGCAACATCTTGAAATCAAATAAATCACAGAACGGGAAGTTTCTATAAATCATACGAGAAGTAACAAAGGTAGGAACTACATTGATAAATAATGCTTGCATCAACAATAATTGTAGACAGTAGGCATTGTTAAGATGGTAACTCTTTTCTTAAGATGGTAGCTATTTTACTGATTCCTTAAGGAATTGTCACGAATTTTATGTTTAGACACAAGTTGGCGGTGCCTAAACAAGGTAACAACCCTGTATTGAATCATATTCAATGCTACGTAAACATGGGTGTCACAGTGTACTCGTCTACAAATACAGCAAGACATTTGGAGGTTTTCTCTTGGAATTGAGTTTGCCCTAATGGAATACCGTCAACTGAAATGTCGAAGTTATTAAAATCAATATGTTTGGTACTACCTTTGAAAACTATGAATTTATTTTTTGGTGATTTAACGAGAGACCATTCGCACAAAACCAAATAAGTTATTCGTTTCCACATTTTTGCATCACTAATGACTAAAGAACTGTCATCAGTAAATGACTGTATATGAGTATTTGTGGAATTTGATACGTCATTTACATATGTTAAATATAGAAAGAGACCTATAGACCCTTGTGGTAGACCACGGTTTATGAACTTTTTTTATCGATTTAATTAATTTAATAACTTGTCTGTCGTAATGATATCAAATGCTTTTGAAAGATCGCAGAATATAGATGATGTAACTTGCTTAGAAATGTAATTATTAGCTAATGGACATTGATTTAATGAATGTATAATTGGATGAATTGTTGAAGGTTTCTCGTAAAAACAATACTGATGTTTATAAAGAACATTACTACCTTTGAGGAAGCACATTACCTTGGCTATATTTTGACAACTAGATCTGGTTCTATAGTTTCTAAAAAATATATTGTGAATTTGGTGTTTACAAATAGTCAGCATGTTTGTGTGTGCCCTAAGAACATTTCCAGTGGTAGTCTTATTTAATGAAGCTGTTTGTTAATCCAGTTTCTCCTGAAATATATTTGTTGTCTCTTTTCAAACTCTGGGATAAGTTTTATTTATCTCCTTTTTAACTTATTGCTTGTTTTAGTACTGACCACATGTTTTTCATATTATTTTTATTGAGTTTCTTTTTAGCTCACGCTTAGTCTTATTGACCAAATTTAAGTAATATTTGTAGCATTTTATATTTTCGTACGTTGTTGATTTACTAAATTTCTTTTTGAATAACTTCACGTTATGTCTGGATGATGTCAAAAAGGCAACTGAGACACATGACTCGTGTTTCATATATTTATGATTGAATGAAAGAAAGGCTTCGTTGAATATATCATTAAGATTTATTTATTATAAGTGCATGGAGTGAGGACAATCAGTATTTAAAGTTTCAGAAAATCTCTATCGCATAGCAATTGTTTCAATTTAATGATTTGATTTGAGTTCATTCGGAATTCATGTTCATACAAATACAATACATAGAATAAAATATTGTATTCATATAATACAATATTGTAACATTAGGTACATTTATCGGTAGGTCTGTTTTAATCATTTACAACATTGAACGTACTAAATGTTTCACCACATCAGTCAAAATAATTCCTGAAAGTGTATCCTTGCAAGTCCGATTTGAATAGATATGATCAATCAGAGTAGTTGACATGTGGATCACGCTGGTTGGTTTGTGAATAGCTGGCAAAAACTATCGAAATAAACTACCATCAATATTGTCACTAGTTTACCATTAGTTCCATATTTCATTAAACAAATATTAACATCATCAAGAATCAATCTTGATTTACCCTCAGAAGTAATAATATCCATAATATCAAACAGAGTAGAGGAAAATACATCAACAACATAATGTTGTGGAGTTTTGGGTATATAAATGACACCAGCAATTAATTTCTGAAGAGATTAATTTTCCACTTCGATGAATAGTGATTCATGAATATGTGGAATGAAAACACTCAGATCTTCTCTAATTTTAAAATTAATTGACTCCTTTATAAATAGACCTACGCCACCTCTAACATCATCGTTTCTAAAGCGCGTTATAATATTGTGATATTCAGAAAGAACGACACGGGGTCTCTATCAGCACAAAACACCTCACTCACTCCAATTATATCAAATATATGTAAGTCACATAAATGATTATGGAATGTATCCCAGTTAGATGGTAGGTTCTACAGTTTAAGTGAAAGCTAGACAAAGCTATTTTTTACCTTCGATCGGTTGGGAAAATTCATCAGGTTCATTAAATTTACACTCTTGATTAGCCGGTTCAAGTAGCGAATCCCCATTGTCATCTAAACAATCCATCGATTCATATAGGGTTTTTAAATTATATATGTTATCTACCTGGAGCGGATCAAGAGAAATATTATTTGTCTCCAGTTACCTTAGATGACACGACCAGACATTCAAACACTAGCAGATCCGATTTAATATTATTCACTATATCAGTAATGAAGTTTGTACGTTTAAAAGAAACAAATTGTATATGCAGTTGATAATAATGACGTATATTAATTATATTAAATAGGGAAAATTCTACCTTCTTAATTGGCAAATAATAACTGACGCTTAATTTAATTTTGGAAATAATGAACGGATAATGATAATTTGGTTTCAATAATATGGAACATGACTTGAATCGTTGGTCCAATCAAGTAGAATGACTACTGTATATCAGCTCATGTACCAGTCGACCTGTATAGGAAGGAAATGTGCAGTAATGCATAGAACATTTAAGTGCACACCAAAACTTGACAGACCCATTCAATTTAACAAATAGGCAGGAGGCCAAAGCCTCAAAATATATTTTAACGGCATTGTGGAATAAATCATTCATAGTATGAAAACAATGATGTGGGTAGATGTCATTGTCAAATTTAGGTTTCAAGGTAACTTTCCAGGTCATAAAGGTCAATAATGTCGTTTATGTTTCTAAGTAGTTTATAAATGCAGCAGAAGCATTATAATTGACACAAAAATATTCATCAAATCCAAGTAAGTGAACATTTGAAAATCCAAGATGGCTGTTGATACATGATCAGCAGGGACTTGGTTGGATCACCTTTTGGTCCTCTTCACTACAAAGTGTCCATCAAGAAACCCTGCACGGACCTCTGGTGCGTTCTTCTCGAGAGGTTTCATGTACGAGGGGGTAAACTGACCCCCCCCCCACCCTGCATAGATTGTGTGGCCATATATTATGAACCATGGGAGCATCGCAGTGAATGTTTCTATGCGTAGAATCCGGTTGTTATCCCTCTCAACTCTGATGAAGTCTAGCAGGATCTCCACCTGTCTCATATAAGTTGATCACAGAGTGCGCTCAGTCAAACTGCTCGATGGGGGACTCTACCTCCTCACTAAGAAGTGAATCTGACAGCTGGTCGATTGCACTGCAGAGTTTTGCTCTATCTATGGTCTCCTGACACACGTTTGTATAAGTCGGTGTCTTCTGACAGCACGTTAGTAGACCTTGGCATCCAGCATGGTCTGAGGGGTGTTTGCTGCATATACACCTGCCTCAGTCCATAGCATTCATTGCTACCCAGGTAGGAACTGGCTTATCCACATCATGTAAACGCGAAACAACCCAGGACATATGTTCAACACATACTTTCTGTCTTTTGTCACCACTTTTGATAAACCACACCTCCTGAATCTTCTTGTCGCCACCAAAGCAGGGTAGTGCTCTCTGTCTCGATGGCAGAACAGCTGGATCTAATTGTTGGAATGCCTGTAAAACATATGGCTTGGTTGTTCTGTGTTGTAGTATGCGCTTCCCTGCAACATAACGTTCTTATGCAGTCGGAACCCTCTGCCAGACCATCATCTGTGTGTAATGGAAGGTGGATCATTCGACATAGACATTGCTATTCTCAACAAATCTGTCAAGAATATTCTGTGCTATGGATGTGTCGATTCTGCTCACAATATCGGTGTCAATTGCATGGTTTCCCGCATGGAATAGGTATAAAAGAGCTTCAGAACGAATAGCTTGGTGGATAGTGAGCTCCGGTGGCCTAGCGGTTAAGCACCCGTCACTTGGTGCTGAGGGTAACAGGTTCGATCCCAGAAAGAGGTCGAAACTTTTCCAGAGATTAATTTCTCGGCTCACAACATCGTGGGTGGCTGCCCACGTTAAATGGCGATGCCATCTCTACTGAATTACTAAAAATAAAGGAGGACGGGCGTTAAAAACCCCATGAGGGCGTAAAACAATCTGGCAGTGACCACCCTCAGGATAGTTCGGCTCCATCTTTCCGTACTATCCCCTGTGAGTGGTGGGGGAGGAGGTTTCTCAACCACCCCAACAACTGAATAAGCGACATCCTGGGGATTCTCCCCGAAAAAAAACAAATCAAATAATCAATCGTAGCTTGGTGAAGGGCAAGACCTAATCCATCATGTTTTGATGTGAGCTTTTGTTTGTTTGACACCTCATACACAATGTCCTGAGCAATACTGCATACAGTTTGCTTGATACTGGTGTCCCTCATTGGTAGTAGTTTAAATTGAAAACACTCTGCGGAGCAGGGTGTGTGCCTGTGATGTAAGGCCTGTTCTACATGTACCCGTAAACATAATGACTGTCATTTTTAGGATTGTGTTTAAATGGCTAAAACCAAAGTAGTAGTATACTGGAGAGTATTTAGGGTAGCATAAATGGCTTCAGCATGCTTGAAAACATAGAACTAGACAACAAGATTACTCAAATCGAATGATTAAATGCAAAGTAGGTTATGTAAAAAAGTACATAATTAGCCGCCATTTGGAGAAAAAAAAGTGGCCACCATCTTGAAAAGGGTGGCTGCCATCTTGTATTTTCAAATATTCACTTATTTGGATTTGGATTTTTCGCAATTATAATGCTTCTACTGCAATTATAAACTACTTGGACAAATAAACTTATGAAAACAGCATTTGTGACCTTGAAAATGACTTTGAAACCTAAAATTGACAATGATATCCACCCACATACTTTTTGTCATGATTTGAATGATTGATTCCACATGGATGTCTGCTATTCACAAACAATGCCATTTAAACGGCCTTTTATATGTTTGGCTGGTCGCTTAAAAGAAAGATACAGTCTTATTATTGTACTAGAACAATGAATATACAATATGAATGTTTATAAAATAATGCGTGCACTATACGTGTTACACACAATCACCCATGGTCATAGACAATGAATGGCACAGCTGAATGTATGCTTACATAACACGAATCGTTCTGTATCAGTGTTCAGGTGTACAAGAACTTGACAAACACTGGTCATTCATACTAAAGTACAGATATAATCCGATAAGCATAAAGATTCCCTTGATAGTAGGTTAGAGATTAGTATATAGTTCATAGTGTAAAGATGTCATAATTCCGTTGATGAATACATCAATGTGGATACATGTATGTGAGATTCATCTTCATTATGAGAATAAGCATGTATAAGAAGCTGTATGAGATAAGTATATATATATATATATATATATATATATATATATATATATATATAGTTTATGGTGCAGATATGATATAATACGGTTCATTAATAAATGTAGATACAAGTAAGTATTTACCTCATAAGTTATCACACAGATTATGGAACACCTCATCAGACACAATTTTCTTGATTTCACCATTCAATTTCCTCACGAATATTGCGCTTGTCCATAATTGAATTCTCGCGTTTCAGTCTTCTGGTCAGGGCGAATAGACGGACACAAGTCTCTGTCAACACTTCATTAATGTAGACACCTGACTTTTTCGTCTTCAGGTTTATTCTCGCTTTCATCAAATGTAACTTATTTTCAAATTTGACAAATTTCACCAATATATCAATGGGAACACGATCACGGTGACCAACTCTGTGAGATCCAGTGATGTGCGCTCTGGTGATGGCAACATTTAGACTGGCGCTTAGATCAATTATCACACGTTCCGTGTCTTCTGGAGAAGATGTTTCCTGTGGCTCGAAAATGGCACGAACTCTGATAAAATCACTACAACTGTATTGTTCTAGGCTATCATATTTCAGTTCTAGATCTCGGGTTCTTGCCGTCAGTTTAGCTTCTCATAAATGTGTTTGAGAGATTCACCCTGTGCATGTAGTAATGAGACCATAGCTTCTAATGTAATAGGAACTTTGCCTGCCTTAATAGTGGTGCTGGTGAACTTCTGAACAGCTACCTCAGAAGGATCAGGGTACTGTGGTCCAGGCATAGAGGTTGAGATTCTAGAACCGGTAGTCATACTTGTTTTTAAACGTTGACCAATAACAAATAAGGTCACGTCATCAGATTACGCCTAGCCGTAGTTACGTTTTGTGTTAAGTGAAATATTCAATGGAGCGTGACCACATGAACATCCAGTAAAACCATCAGATTGCTACTAACTAAACACAAAATAATCTTATATATGCATCAAATATCCAAGTTGTGCTATATTATATACCCGAATATCCAATCGTTTCATGATACATTGGCTGGGGAAGGTAGAAAAAGTTAGTATTCACTCCATCAAACTTGTGTTGTGTTCTTCCATTACAACTATCATGTATTATATATATATATATATATATATATATATATATATATATATATATATTGGACATAGCTAGTATTTGTATGATTCCTAATTAAACTGATAACAATGTTAAATTGTGCGATCTATCGATTTAAAGATGTAGTGCACATATACAACTCCTTTCAAAGATCTGACCTCTCTCTCTCTCTCTCTCTCTCTCTGTGTGTGTATATATATATATATATATATATATATATATATATATATAGTTTCTCCTGAATATCATGGTGTTTTTAGAATGTGAATGTGGGAAATCGGTGACTAGAATATTGTAATATTTTGGCAATGCTACTGGTATTCATTTGACTGTTCTGTGTGTTCACTTTGTCAGTATGGATGTTGGTATGAGTAGAAATGAACAGATCGCACAGGGCAGTTCAGTACATCAGGACTATGCATGATGTTCAAAGAAGGAAGCCAAAATTGTACACTACTGTACTATATATCGTAAAACAACTAAATATTGCCTAGAGATACCAAAGTGCAGGTCAAGAATAAGTAAACAGGGGAAGGTTTATTCAGTGATAGAGATTAGGTCACCAATTAACAAAGATTCATTCTCCACATCCAGTCATGTTTCTCCTATAACTACATTGGTGTCGTGAAGACATTATCCACCATGAGCCAGGAGACCGGATTCAGATAACAAACACATATAATAAAGCATCTCATCCATCGACTTTAGTATCATTAAATTGTCACTCAATCAATAACAAAGCTATGTTCATTGGTGACGTTATCATTTCAGACGGGGTTGACATCTTAAGTACTCTCAAGTCCGATTTGATCTTATTCATTCTAGATCATTCTGGATATGAAATGTTCTCTACTAGGGATGATCTGGATTATATTATAGAGATGTAGCTGTAAACAGGAGCCCAAGGAAAATGTAATGATTAATTAAATAGTGACACATTTGTGTACACCAATTATTATCAAATGTATTAAACGGGAAGAGCGACCTCAAAAGGTAATAAAGCGAAGTCAAAGATGAAATACACTTCAGATACGCCCACCCCGAGTTTCGAACTCATGTGATAGTGATTTGTGGTCCAACGCGTTACCAACTAGACTACGGAGGCACCCCTTTTTTAAACGTTCTACTTATGAAAACCTAGAAGGGATGCTATTTCTACAAGATAACAGAGTACGATACAGAACTTAAGTATTTGTTCAAGTTAGCTGAACCCCTAAAGGTAAATACATAGTTCCTAGTTATTTTGCTAATTTCTTCACTGCAATCAGAGACTACGCTAGTACTCATAACAACGCCACAAATGAAAACATCACGATTATAACAAATTTCATGGTCACTTATTGACGGAATTCACACTTGCTAAACCCCATCAAAGACCCACCATTATATTATCATTGACAAGTATCTAATTATTGTCAAAGTTCCTTTATGCTTCAAGAAGGTCAATGTGTGACTTCTACTAAAGAAACAAAGGACAATTTATGTATTTAACCTGGCACTTTTATGAAACATCCTAGAGGCAGTTGGGGTGATCCAATGCTCACAATCCATGTGATAACCTCAACTTATCGCTCCTGCCATTCCACTGAAACTGCTTTACTTAGAATTCATTGTGACTGTCACGATGTTTCAATTTGTCCATTTTTTTGCCCAGCAGGGTATTTGCATGTTCCCTTGAACCTATTGTCATGTGCTTGTCTACAGTAAATCTGATATCCTGTTTTGTTTGTGGTACAATTTCAGTTTACATACAACTAAGTTAAGTAGTCATTATAAAGGCCAACTTAAATAATCATGTCCCGCGATCATAAAAGGAAACCCATTACATTAATGTTAAATTCTTTAAGCTGGCTACCGATGGGTACAATCTCTTCACATTTACTTTTTGAACATTCAAAAATACAGCTCCCATAGTTGTCTAGATTAACTTTGATTTCTTACCAGTGAAGCTGTTGAATGAGTACCAAAACATGTAGCACAACATATAGTGATCACTGCTTCATCAGTTCACCTGCTACCCTGTGGAACCAATTGATAACCCAGATAGCCAGGCTAAAGTGGGCCACCGGTGGCGATATGCAGCACGGGTGACAGAGGCTATACCCACCGCTGGCCCAGCTTTGTCTCGACAGTGGCAACCATCGGCAAAAACCAGATCTAGTCCAATAAATAATCCAGCTCTCCTATCTCGTCTATCTCGTGTAAGCTAGTCAGGTTGTTGTAAATATCAACTGCTCCAGCTAGATAGACGTCGGTGTATGCATATAGGCTTATCATTGTACAATTAATGCTATAGAGTATATTCACTTCAATCACAATCGATATAATAGTTCCAAATTGGATAAAAACATTTCAGTATTCAACGAGAAATAATCCAAAATATGCTGCCCTTATACTGTCCAATGCTAGTTGGTTGAGATTTATTCCATCTATTGTACGTCTGTGCGGTATACTACATCCTATTGAAAGATAATCTCATATATATAACCACCTTACATGTGTACACAGATAATCTTTTGAAAATAAAGATAGTATCTGATTGTAAACCAGCCGTGAAAAAGCATCTCTGGATTTGCTGTTTCAACCACAGATCTGTAAAGAACAAAACTCTCTCTCTCTCTCTCTCTATCTCTTTGTGTGTGATTATGTACTCACCAAAGACTTTGATATAGTTGCCCTCACTGAAACATGGTTAGGGAGTACGATTGATAAAACATGTATTGGTGGATTGGTTCCTACTGGTTCACTTCTAGGTATGATGGGAATTTTACACATTTTGAACATATAGAACTACGGTTTGGAATTCGGTGGTCTATCTATTCGTCTCGCTATTGTGTATCGACACCCACCCTCTGTTGAGGACCACTGTATTTCTGGAGAACGATTATGCTACCATCCCGAAGGACATTATTGTTGTAGGAGATATCAATTTCCATCTGTATATTGTGGATGACGTTAACGAGCAGCGTTGTATTAGCATCCTGAATGTGTGTGGATTACAAAATGTTAGTAAGCCCACACATATCCATGGTCACTAATTGGACGTTATCATAACGAGAGATACCGGTAATATCGTGTCAGATGTTGAAGTCGCAAACCATGGTTTATGTGATCATCTGGGTAGAATGTCACGTGACCATTTTCCAGTGAATTTCACAGCAGCAAACATTATACTTGCACCCATCCACAAGACAAGTGTCCTTCAGAAAACTAGGCTTCATTGATGTAGACATCTTCAAGCGAGATATAATAGACTCCACTATACTACATCCCTTCAGTGGTTCTGTAGAAGAACCAGCAAATGCCTACAATAATGAACTTCGTTCACTCGAAGAACAAAATGCTCTCCTTTGCACAAAGAGAATTATATTAAGGCCTTCATGTTCATGATACTCTTAACCAACTTCACGAAGGCAAGCATCTACGACGGAAGCTGGAACGTAAATGGCGGCGTTGCTCCAAATTGGGTGTAGATCATCAAATTTATAGGGACCAGTATGCAACTATGAATAAACTTTTACAATAAACACCAGTTTCTTACTACTCAGATAAGATTACATCTTGTGGTCATAATCAAAAAGGCATTTATAAAATATCAAAGCATTTGATGGGTAATGGTGAGGGACGTTCCCGGCCAAGTGATTTACCTACTAAAGAACTAGTACAGTGTTTTAGTGATTTCTTCATCAAAAAGGTTGATTACATTCAAACAAGACAAGTACAAAGGTCTGATAATGCACCCGATGTACCCACTGAGGTATGAGGTACAAGCTACACCAAAGTAAGTGCGAAGTTTCATACAGAAGGCTCCGGATAAGTTATGTGAACGTGATCCGATTCCAACATGGCTTCTCGAACAGTGCCTGGATGAGCTGACCCCTCTAGTGACTGGAATCATTAATCCGTCCATGGAGACGGGCAGTGTGCCAATGTGCTTCAAACGTGTTCGGATAAGAACATTGCTGAAGATATCTTGTCTGAACCCAGAGATATTGAAGAACTATACGTGCCAGTATCTAAACTTCCATTTGTCGCGAAAATACTGGAGCCAGTTGTAGATACACGCATAGAGGATCACCTTGTGCCAAACTGCTTCCACAAACCACTTCAGTCTGCGTACCGAAAGTATTCAACAGAGACGGCATTATTCAAGGTGAACAAGGATATTTTGGCGTCTCTGGATCAGAGTATTGTGTCAATGGTTCTCATACTCGACCTGTCCGCAGCATTTAACACCATTGACCACCAAAGATGACTGCCATATTTCAAGAAACACTTTTGGCATCGCAGGTACCACATGAGCTTGGGTGACATCATATCTAACTGATCGTTTCCAAACTGTTTGTGTTGATGGTGAACGGTTATCGCCAGCACTGATGTAGTACAGTGTTCCATCTGGCTCAGTTCTGGGTCAGAATAATTATGTACATTTTACAAAGGCATATGGCGACATCATCAGGCGTCATGGACTGCAGCACCACTTCTACGCAGATGACACACAGCTGTACCTAACATTCAAATCCAAAGATGCCGTCATCCACACTGAGGCACTGACACCCATTGAGAACTACCTCATCGAAATTAAGTCCTGGGTGCATCAAAACATTCTGAAGCTAAGTAATGACAAAACTGAGCTCATGCTTTTTACATCAAAGCATAATTCACAGTACATGGCCAACGTGTCTGTATAAAGTAGGTAATTCTCGAATAACATCTACAACATGTGTGTGTAATCTTGGTGCCATTTTCGATTCTACCATGACAATGGCACAAGTTGCCTCCATATGCAGATCTAGATATCCACAACTACCTAAGTTCGGGTCTAGCAGGCGTTATTTATCTACCGATGCTATTAAGTCATTGGTGGATGGGCCTGTAGCGTCGACCCTGGACTATTGTAATGCAATCCTCCATGGACTGCATTACGGCACCTCGCATTGTGACTAACCAAACTCTACATAATCATATCACTCCCGTGTTAAAGAAACTTCATTGGATGCCAGTGAAATACCGAGGTCAGTATAAGCTTTTAGCCTACACGTTTTAACATTTTACTTTATATGCCTTGTAATGTAAAACACTTTTGAACATTATATATTTTATGAGAAGAGTGTCATATAAATATGGTATAAATAAATTAAATAAATAAATAATATATCAAGTTAATTTGACTAACCATTTGTCCAACTATAATTATCACTATATGCTCCAGTGGGAGTGGAGTTGTGAAGCAGCATGCACGGCTTAAATCTGTGTAACAAAATGGAGAATTAGCACACTAATTAATTAAATGATTTATCACTCTGTGAAGTCAATCTTACAAGTTATACATAGATTAAATGATTTGTGTCTATAAACGTCGTTATAAATTTGTATTCACGCGGATCGCCGTGATCTAGCTGCCATACGGCTGATTAATTGGCTGGGTGTTGTCAAACAGATAGTGATGATCTCTCTCACTCACACACACACCCCACACATACACCGAACAAAATTATTCAAAAACGCACACATGCTGATGACGTCAGCACACAACTCAGCGGTGGGTTAATGCGGAGTGGAAAGCGTTGGAGTGGATAATTTATCCGGATGTCAAGTTTGGGGGTCTAAGGGTCTGACTTTCTGCGTGTACATGATGCGTGTAGTTTGAAGAGTGAGATGAAAACGTCCAAAGAGTCCCTGTAATATTGACGTTATAACATGAAATATCATTGTAAATAATTGACCAGAAAATCATCACAGATTACAAATGCATCTTCAATGTATACTATTACGATTACATTGCATCTGAAAATGACGATTATCTGAGATCATACAATCGATTACGAATACGTATTATGATTACCAATTCTCTGACACGCGCGCACACACACACGCGCGCGCGCACACACACGCGCGCGCGCGCACATACACACACACATTTCATAGATTCTAATCATGAACACATGAATTATGCTTAGAACCTAATAATGAAAAAACGGATAATTGAAACATTCTTTACTTTCCAACGCTCAAATTGCCATAAACGAGCACGAATATGCGTGCACATACAGATAAGCGCGTCTATAACTGAATTAACCGTCACCAGTGAACAACCAAATTGAACCGATCACCGAGAGATATGGGCAGCCGTAGATCTTCACCAGAATTGTATGATATCATAACATGACAGATAACTAACACACGACGAAAACTTACTTGTTTAGAAGACAAATTGTTTTTAGCTTCACTGCGCTCCATTTTTCAAACCCCTCGTTATGACGCTGTAATGACCAATTCGAAAATACGTCACTGATGACGTTGACAGTTTTGACGGTTAAATTTCGTTTTTCCCCCCTCTACAAAGTTGTATTAAACAGCAATATTGCTACCGCTAGCAATTAGTATCCAATAACAACAACAACATTGTATTTTGCTATAATAGATCATATGACATTATTAGCAAAGCTGGCCCACTATAATGCCAGGGGAGTAGCAATGAAGTGGTTCAGAAGCTATCTAGCAAACCGAATGCAACACGTACAGGTCAACGATGATACAATAACATGCGATGTGCTCCAGGATTCGGTACTAGTAACAGGGTTCGCACGGGTCCTTGAAAACCTGGAATTTGAAAATTTGGATTCCAGGTCTGGAATTTTTGTAGAGATCCTTGAAAGTCTTGGAATTTAGACAAATAGATCTATATTTCTAATCATAAGCGTACAGGAATTCAATCGTTAAACTTCTTCTGAAATATGGGTGTATATTTGCACGTTACAAGTTCGTGAATTCATTGAAAAGGTCCTCGAATTTGACATTGCAAGGTTCTGGAAAGTCCTGGAATCTGAGATTTCAAAATGTGTATGAACCCCGAGTAAGATACGGAGTGCACCAAGGTTCGGTACTAGGACCCCGTTTAATCATTATTTATATAAATGATTTGAAAACCGTTAAAACAATTTTAGTTGCAGATTACACACAACCATATTTCAATCATCATATAATGCCGAAAAGTTATACAAATCCATGAACGAAGAATTAAAAATATTGGAAGATTGGTTTAAGGCAAACAAATTGTCACTGAATGTTAGTAAAACGAATATATATTATTCAAAACCAAAACATGGACCCTAATGATAAAAAGTATAAATTGCTGATCAATGGAGAAGAGATAGTTTTGGTTTCAAAAACGAGTTTCTTAGGCAGTATAGTTGATGTAGACCTAGAATGGAAAGAACAGATCGATTTGTGGTAATTTCAAGTGTTAATTATGTTCTAAAATGTCTGAAAACTACATCGTCTACTTCATTATTAACGACATATATAATAGGGTGATACACCCTTATCTATAGAATAATGCTTTGGGATTCAGCATGTAAACGACATCTGCATAGGATTGAAGTTTTACAGGCACAAAAAGCCATTCGAACTCTACACAAGACGATTATTTTCTTAATGGAGTCGATTGCTTAGTGAGATGAAATTAATTGTTGAATTAAATATCGGGAGGTGTAGGATATTAGGCTAACACTGATCTCAGTAACTATATAATTTAGACTTATCATTATTGACGTAGATATGCTCACGCCGAGATTCGAACACGGGTGGTAGTGATCTGTGATCCAACACACTACCGTTAGACCACGGAGGCACCCTCGTACTTTTTAATGTAGTGACACACACACACACACACACACACACAGTGTATCATGCTCCGATACATTTCCGCTGTTTGAGTTTGCTTATCCAGTTAATAAGCAGTGTACAATATTTCTATTTAGGTTTCAGATACATCATATCCCGTTTCCCTTCGATTAACTCATATCTGCTAGTATTTGAAGCGGCTCGATTAACTCAATATTTGAATTATTCAAAACATTACCTTATTTCAGATTTATTAACTTTATTATTATTTATTATACAAATACGAGCACAGTATGATATCATTTAATTTTCCTGATGTTTTTATTTCCGCCATGTCTAATATTTTGTAGCCAATCTGCTCAAACCATCAAAGTTTTCATAGATATTTGATTAATTTATTTCAATGGTTATATTAGAACTCCTTACACACACGCACGTACACACACATGCACACGCACGCAGACACGCACACACACATATAGTGTGCAAGTTACGTAATCAGGTGATATATATATATATATATATATATATATATATACTGCGTCGTCCAGAACATCGTCAAACTCCTGTCAGGTTTGAAGTATCAATTGAAATTTTTATGAATGCAGTGTCATTCCTGACATAGCCCAAGTTTGCGTCGTCGATCATGTGCAGCTTCATAAAAAGTGGGCATCCAGAAGCGATGTTCATATCAGACACGGGCTTCTTGAATGAGCTGCTCGTTGGATCTGGACGAAAAGTGTCGATGATGTTGTTTTTCTTTAGCTGGTCGATCCAGACCATGGTGACCTTCTGCTGGAATGGCCACGGTAGTAGACTGTCATACTCACCGCGCATCAAGACGAAGAACAAGCTGACATGAGTGCCCTTACCCATACCATCACCATTCAGGTAGATACGCGCACATGCCTTGTATCCTGAAGGAGACAAGAATAGTCCGATTTTATTATCATAATCATGTAGCAGGATGAGCACAATTGGGATCTGCGACAATATTAACGAATGTAATTATGGAGGCGTGTGGTCACTGCGGGAGAAGTATTTATCAGTATAAAACCAAATCAGTAATTTCCAGTGTTTCAGCTCTCCGATGTAGATCTAGTTATCCCAATTACATAAATTGCAAAACTTAACCTATACAAATCACAGTCTGACAATTACTGGTCAGTCCGTGGGCACATAATATGGTTTCCTGCCTCAACAGGCGAACGTGTGCTGCGCGAATTTCCATCATATTTCATCACCACAAAAATATTTTCACACAATACATATTCCGCAAATGTTCAATAACAGTAAAATATATAACTGTATGTCTTGTGTATGATATTACTTATTTTGTTACAACGATGATCTCTATATGCACTTGTTAGTATAATAAAATATATTTCACTTTACTTGCCGTGAATAACCAACAGTAAGCTGAAATGAGAGCAATAAGGATATAACTGGCATATCAAAAAAGGGTTAATAGGAAAATCTCCTTTGATAATCAACGCACTGCCCGTTATGACAATTAACGTAGTACCATGTTTCTGTAGCCAGTCAATGGTATAAAATCTCCTTTGCCAAAGCATATCATTTCTTTATGCTTACAGAAACCCTTTCATGGGAAACTTTCAACAAAGTCGAAATGTTTGTAGGCTTCCAGTAATCAACCAGTTTAGACGACGTGCTCAGTTCGGCACACATGCCATCAGTACGACTGCACTTACATTGGTACTATTGGGTCCCTATTTTAGCTATTGATTTACATGTCATTGTCACTAGTATCATAGATACACTACCTTCTTAAAAATTACGTCTAATCAACATTGTTTCATGTCGTATATATAATAACGGTCCAGATTCTGGCTTGTCCCGATTCGGTTAACACTGAGTTGGGGTTGTCCCGCAATGGCATGTACCGATTTAGGCTTGTTCTACAATGCTCTGTATTTCTTACGGAGACCAGTAATCATATGATCAGATTGAAGTCCTTTTCAGATTTACATCTCGCATGTATTATGTTACTTATTGTAATTAAGCCGAGAATAAATGTAGCAGTAAATCTTTCACGGAAATATTAGGCTAAACGAGTTCAGCAACATCCAGAGTTGAAGAGGTTAAGTAAAAATATGAATGTTGATGTTTTACGTCCACTTTTCGGCCTCCATTGTCTAGCAGTAGTGTGTTGGATGACAGATCACTACCACCCGTGTTCAAATCTCGGTGTGGAGCACATCTGAAGGTTGTTTAATTTTTTTCTTCGCTTCATTACCTTTGGAAATTTCGGCCCATTTAGCCTAGCATGGTAGGCTAAATGGAATCGGCAAACTTCAAAAGTAATGGGGCGAAGTGAAACATAATACACCCTTCAAATGTAGCCCATCTGGAATTTGATCCCAGGTGCTGTAGCCAACTGCGCTAGTGGTTAGACAAGAGAGGTGCTCCGAATTCGGGAATAAATTAGTCAGTATTTGCACTGCGAGCCCAAACAATATAAAACACCAGCCATATTATATCCCTCCACCAACACTTTATATTATCATGTATGGGTGTTTTGAACTCACAAACTGATTAATACTATAGGTACCCTTAAGGCAAATCAATGAGGCATCTGGCATAGATCTGTGAACTAAGTAGAAATAGTTATCGGTGGAAAAAATCTCAAATAAACATCAAAGACACTATTAAGATCTTCACTCAGTCTCAGTACTGGTATCACCCAAGAAATCGGTCAGTGAGACTACCTCCTAGTGAAATGAGGCGATGAGACTGAAGCCTTTTTATTGAAGAATGAAACATCACAAACACATAGAAGAGTGTGGTCTGATCACAGGACTAGTATGCATCGCATCACCGATTGGACCATGAGAAAACAGTATGACTTGTACCCAGGTGAAAATAGTGTCTATGTGGACAAAATGATGATATAAATCATTCCATTTGTGCATCTGTCCAGAATGAACACAGAATGAATGTCTGTGGACATGCAAAATCAGGCAAATTAATCACTGGTTTGATTTTAAGAGATATACATATGTAGTTCACATCCAATATATTTTTTCATCATGAAATAACGACAGTCTATATGTGTATGTACATGTCTGAGCAAAATGTCGGAAAAAATAAACGTCTGGATGGATGAATGTATGGATGAATGTTGTTTAACGACACATCGGCACAATTTAGGCCATTCAGTGTCCTAGAACACTTGGAAATAAAACAGTATTAAAGATTATGTATAAAAGGTTAATAAGCCGGATTACTGGCGTCGATAAAAGCTATTTATAAGCTCAAATGTAAATCGATAAATATAAAGGATAAATATGTAAACAATACGTTGGTGTATAGATGTATAAGGTTGTTTAAAAGATAAAATCAGATTCTTAATCTTAGAAAATCGGGTTTAATTAGATAAAATATGGTGAATATAATGACTAGAGATAACATCATCTGATGAAGCATACAATCATGTTAGTGTGTGAAAGACATGAGGGTACAGTTGTGACAGCATCGTTATTGTTGTCACTCTGGTTCAGTGGCTGGAGTTTTGATTTTGGATATTATTATTTGGCCAATCAGAGCTGCAGAGCTAAGCGGGCAATAGAGAACAATGAACATTTAAAATTATATTTAAATCAGTGTGTGTGTGTGCATGCACGCAGTTGTGTCTGCATGCATGTGTATGTATGTATGTGTGTATGTGTGTGTGTGTGTGTGTGTGTGTGTGTGTGTGTGTGTGTGTGTGTGTTGCATACCTGTTTTAGAGGTGAAAAATGAAGGACTATAGAAGCTGGTAGTTTGACTACTTATAGCTTGCTGACGTAGCTGGTAGAAGTCTGTAATCTTCCAAATAAGCTGACCATCAAAACTGGCTGACTCCAATATCTGGACAGTTTTGGTTAAACTTTCAATCTGGGCCTTTTGGCTTTTACCTTGCTGTTCAAGAGTACGTAGCTCTTTCTGTACACGATCAAGATTAGACCTGTTGTCCTGTGTGAGAGAACATATATATTTTATTATTATTATTATTATTACTGTCAGTATGTTTTGCTAGAAGCCAGGACCCAGGTGATTTGACTCACCTAGTTTCAAGTAGAAACCCAACTACTTTAGTTTACAATGGCAATGATCATTTGGTATAAACAACGAGACGGTACCTTGTGCCACTGTTGGCCCTCGAGGCCTACCAATATCTGACCCTGATATTTATTTTGTTGGCCTCCCTACTTTATTTCTTAATAAAACCACTGACAGTAAATTCTAAATAAGCATGTTCAAATCATCAGCAATGGTTCAACCTATTTAAACAAGTTGATAAATAATTTATAGATACTCAATTCTAAATCGACCACAATCATACAAACTCTCTTGTTAACGGTTCAGTTTTACTATCTTCCAACATGTTTGTTCTGAATGTGACATAATATCAATGAACTGTCTGATGATAAATTTGATGATATGATAATTAGTCGCGTTGTTTGACATAATGTTTGATTTATTGGATTTTTATTTTTGGGGTTAAAGTTCAGAATCCTCCACTGTTTGAAAACCAATAGATATGCAGTTGAACAGCCTATTTAATATTTGCATCCTTAGAGCGGAAAAACCTGACATAAAAATGGCCATTAAATATTGCTGAACAGTGCAAATGGGCTCATTTCATTTGGCTGGTGTGCTTTTATATTAGAACAAAATTCACATTCTATATATCACCATATTAGTGGGGGTAGTAGAATACATTGTCGCTCTTACTGTATAGGCTGTTTTACCACCATAACACATGTATTATTTAGGTAATTTAAAACATACTACTTTGTTCAAATAGAAATTCACACACAACTGGGCTGTCCTAACCTGAACATGCCACATGGATGATAAAATTCTTTTTGTTTTGGAGTCCTTAAGGAACAGTGACAGGCATTAACATGTCTTCATACAAGAAGTTGCTACTCTACATTCAGATACTATACTTGTGATTCCATCTACCCAACTGGTTAAATAAATGACAAGCAAATATAAATCATAATTGTGATATTGGTGTGTTAGGAAGTTAATGTAGAATAAACTATTGATAAAAACACCATTACGACAACATAGCTCCTGAGTTATGTATGTGATTGGTTACATAAACTATCCATTATCACATTGTAGCCGTGTCAATCTAACATCTTGGTTACTGATTTACTTGTGTATGTATGTGTATGCATGTCTTGTGTGGATGCATCTTTTGTGTGTGTGTGTGTGTGTGTGTGTGTGTGTGTTTGTGTGTGCATACATACATATGTGAGTGCATTTATGCTCTCTCTCTCTCTCTCTCTCTCTCTCTCTCAATGATACACCTAATCAACATTCTCCGACATCCTAATACTTGCTCTCTCACAGGTCATCATCTCTCATCAACCACCTCATACAGTCCACACATCACTGCCTACCTGATTGTCCTTAAGCAGGTTATCAATTTGTTTTCCACACTTATCAATCTCACGTTTAAACACCGCAGAAACGCGCTCAAATATTAGGATCTTTCTGTCCAGGATTTCAAACTGTGAAGAATTAAGTCAATCAGTAATAGATTAGATAGAACGCATCACTCAGTGATAGGACTAGATAAGATAGAACGCATCACTCAGTGATAGGGCTAGATAAGATAGAACGCATCACTCAGTGATAGGGCTAGATAAGATAGAATGCATCACTCAGTGATAGGGCTAGATAAGATAGAACGTATCACTCAGTGATAGGGCTAGATAAGATAGAACGTATCACTCAGTGATAGGGCTAGATGTGATAGGGCTAGATAAGATAGAATGCATCACTCAGTGATAGGGCTAGATAAGATAGAACGCATCACTCAGTGATAGGGTTAGATAAGATAGAACGTATCACTCAGTGATAGGGCTAGATAAGATAGAACGTATCACTCATCTATCAGATAGTAAATAATACAAACCAGTTATCACTGAATTCTTTAAACATTATAAACAACATCATACACCACAAACAAAGTAAGAATGAATGAATGGTTTGTTTGTTTGTTTGTTTGTTTAATATCACTGCTGGTCATATCTTGAGACTTCTGGCCGACAGGCCACTTCTTAGGGAACCATCCCACAAACAATTAAAACTCAGATCTGAACCTTTATCTTGGGCTTTGCAAAATAGTGGTCTAATCACTGCACTATCAATGGACCCACTGTACTTAAGGCTGTTCTTTTATCCCCATCATACCTATATAAGAAGTGTTGGGGTAGCATCCGACAAATACAGGCAGGTTACATGGTTCAATTCAAACTCTGGTGCTCTACTGGTTAAGCGCATTACACTTCGGATTGGCTCTAACCACCGAGGATCACAGGCTCAATCCCATCAAAAAATTGAAACCATTCCAGGGATTAATTTCTCAGCTTACAACATCGTGGCTGGCTGACTACATTAAATAGAACTTCTGTCATCACGGAATTATTTTAAAAGTGGGTACCACGAGGACGTAATACACTCAGGACAGTGACCACCCTTGGAGTATTTTGACTCTATCTTTTCATAGTACTCCACTCTGAGTGATGGGAGAGAAACTATGATGAACAGCCTCTCAATGAAAAGGAAATAAGTGTTTGCATCTGCATGTGCTATTTGTGTTTCATTTCATGCTCTATGATCGTGAAATGAAAGATATCAATTCAAAACAAAATACTATTTATTATTATTATTATAATATTCCAGTGCTCGCTAAAAGTGCCAGAACTCTCTCTGTAGAAAGTGTGATTAAAATCGAGCAGAACGAAGCATTATCCACAAAATTTGACAAACGACGCCTACCTGATGCTGAGCATCTTCACTGGTTTTGGGTTTGACCTGAGACGGACTTTGGTCAGACTGCATAATCCGGTTTAAGACGCTGGAAATTTTAGCTTCCATTTCCTCTACACGCCTCTTCACCTCATTAATCTGCTGTTTATGATCCGATGTTATGGCAGTGACAGACGCCGCCATGGCTGTAATGTCTCCAGTTAGTGATGAAGACGGCATATTCTCAAGTGTTTGACCTTTCATCTTATCGTCTAACTCAATGATTCGACGATCCAGCTCCGAGATGTGAACATGCAAATTGTCTGTCAGATGGGTGGTAAGATTTGCTACCTGAACCTGTAGAAGTATAAGTGTAGTTTTCTACTGAATATATCCTATGAGGTGGCAAGTCTAAAAAATGTACACACACACATGCAGCATACATATTTGTTGAGTCAGAAAAGCTGATGAACAACTGATGGCTTTCTCAAATACAATAACAATGTATTTGTATAATTGTATTTGTCAATGAATGTACAGATATATGTGTATTTGTAAATTCATAGAAGTACAGGTTTTTATGGATCTATAGGGTTTAGTATTCTTAACAAGAGCTATTGTGTGTGTGTGTCTGTGTGTTTGTGTGTGTGTGTATGTGTGCATGAATAACACTTATATAAAGTCTCATTACATACGACTTGATTACAACCAAATGGACATGGTATACTTGGAGATGCACAGTGCTCAGAGTGTTCCATCAACTGAAAACAGAAGAACAAATACATTTTCTTATAAAATACTTTGGCCAGTCATCTGACAAGAACGAGCTAAATGATACTCTCCCCTGATTCCATTTACAAGACACAGAATAGAGTCAACTGTATTTCATTACAGAACTTTGGCATATTTTATTAGCTTTAATTCATAGTTTCACGACTGCTTATTGTAGTTCACACAGTTGAATCCCATCATCCTGTTCATAATACACAGGTGACGAGTTCGTGGAGTGTAAAATGGCGTTTCATTTGTACCTTGAACATGACGGGAACATCATCGGTAAAGAAATTCACCTCATTTACGATACATTCAAGTTTTCTTAAAGAATCCCTAAATGTGTTACTCGGGGCATCTTATCTTGATCAATATCCCTTCTGAGATTTTTCCTTCATGGTCATGTTCTGCAGCATGTCATGGTTCAGTTGTTGACTGTCACAGTACACCAAGGTGTACATCTACCAGTACCAATTAAATTATTAGCTATCTGTCTAAAACATATAATTAGCCAGTCAATCAAATAACTGCTATTTAGTCTCTTATTATTGTTATTATTATTATTATTACCAGTTGGGAATATTACTGATATTTTATTTCACATCAGCCACATCTCCATAGGCCAACTAGCAGCATGGTTGGCCATAGACCTATTCTAAAAAGGTTCAAAACCTGGCTAGGCTATGTCTGAAGGGTGTTTCATCTGACACACACACACACACACATATATATATATATATATATATATATATCAACGTGGAGGAAATTATAGGACCAAGGTAATTTATTACAAAATTTACATATATCATTACTTGAGAATACTATGATTACAATTATGATTACATTCAATCTGAATGTAACCGATTATGATTACATTGTAAAATAATCATGATTACAGTCATGAATACAATGTATATATCACACAAACATGAATGTGATTCTTTATCAAAATTAACTCAGTTACATATATAATACCACTAATTAAACCACAAAATGTCTAGTTCCATACGAACCAGAGGTGGTTAGTTGCCTTGACAACGAGATCACAGTTGGGCTGATTTAAGATGTAGATAAACATCCAATTTTCACAAGGACATTAAAGTACTAATATTCTATTTAAATACATTATCTTACATTAGGATTGTTTGAACATTTCAATATTTGGGAAATATATATTTAGTAATGAACTGCATCATCTGTGGTGTGACTATAGCCAGGTAAGGCCTATATAATATATAGGATAATTAGAATACAATCAAATTTCCAACTGCGATCACCTCTATAAATGGACCACTTTTTCAGTCTTAAATTATAGCTATGCTTTAAAATTGTATTTTTCTTCTATAATTCAACCACCTCCCATCTCTGTACTTTGATCTCCGTCTAATGCCCATGTTTGTCATCCCATATTTCAATGGGGGCCAACCTGTACCCTTCACTAATGCATGCATTAATTTAATTGGCTGCTTGTCATCCGGCTGCTGGCCAATCAAGCTCATTTGGAGCTGTAGTTAAAATGACGGTGTCACAAAGAAGCTATGCATGATTGCTGGCTGTGTGACTAGATTGGGCTTAACACAAGTTAATCTGAAATGCCTGTTTATATGACTTATAACAGCCACAATATCTGAAGCAGTGTTTCAACACATTTTGTTTCGATGTTCATAGAACCAAAAAACTGACAAATCAACATGTGTATAAATATGACAGCATCTTATCAATGGATAAATAGTGAGCTGCGGTGGCCTAGCGGTTAAGCACCCGGCACTTGGTGCCAATGGTCACAGGTTCGAACCCCATAAGAGGTCGAAACTTTTCCAGGGATTAATTTCTCGGCTCACTACATCGTGGGTGGCTGACCACATTAAATGGCGCTGCCGTCTCCACTGAATTATTTTAAATAAAGGGGGACGTTAAAAACACCCCGAGGACGTAAACACTCTGGCAGTGACTACCCTCAGTGTATTTCGGCGCCATCTTTCCGTACTGCTCCCCTGTGAGTCGTGGGGGAGGAGGTTTCTCAACCACTCCAACATAGAGGCTGTGCCGATTAAGCGACAGCCTGGGGATTCTCCCCGAACAACAAAGCCATGCCAATGAATAAATGGATACGTGTGGATTTATGTATGTCAGGTGTTTATTTACAAAGATGTGTGCCCTCTTCACCATAGCTCTAAGCTGCTGTTCGTGTATGAAAATTTTGCATCTAATTAAGCTTTATCAGATATGGCATAACGCCATTTGAAGCCCAATTTCCAAGTGATGATGATCGATTTTTTACAGCCATTTTTGTGCACAAGATAGGCTAAATGGGCTGAGCAACCTCCAAACGAAATGAAGTGAAGTCAAAGATGGAACACCCTTCAGATAAGCCCACCCTGAGGTTCAAACTAAGGTGGTAGTGATCCGTGATCCAACGCACTACCAGTTAGAGCAGAGTATAGAATTGAAGGCCCGCCACCCATATGTAATAGCGATATTTCGGACGGCAGCAATTCTACTATTTCATTTGCGCATTCCTTCACACACAGAAGACGGAAGACTCGGTGTATTTTGCTGTTATGTCTAGCAGAGTTTATTTCCACTATACAATAAGTATATCTATCAGTATCAAGCTGTGAAAGGCACTGCTTCATTCACTGGTTATCTGATCCCTCACGAGTCCATCGCTACTGGCTTATATAGCAATTCCCGGACCAGAGACCCAGCGTGATACTTGCAGCCAGGCATCAGTTATGTGATCATATCAGTACTTAATTGATAACTCTATAGATAATTTGTTTCTAATTAACTTAGTATTATCTTTCATATTGGTGCATGCCCACTTCTATAAATCTAATCCCATCTCGTTTGGATTTCATGTCACTGTTTTACTGTTTATTAATTACTCCCAGCAATCTGACACTATCTTTTCAAGTCATTGTTTTTCAATCAATGTCAAATTTATCAGTTACTTCTAAATAATATGATGCCTGCCACTTGCTGTATCAAGATGCGTGTGTTTCTGGGAACTGTGTGAAGCCTATCCATCAATGGTTCACTGAACACTAATGGCTTGGTAATAGCCGAGCTTTACAGTGAACCGGGCAAATCGGTATAATTTAAAAGAGGTGCTCTTCCCCAACTGCCAAGTATAGTTTTAATTCCGAAATTTACAAAATTGCTACCTATGGCATCACAATCAATGATTTCATGACCAGGTACTGTCACCTTCTGGCATTGAAGAAAGTTCAATTCCCTGATTTATTCATTTACAAAATCTATGCCAATAATCCACTGCTCTACTTTATTATTATTGACTGACATTTTAATATATTCTTGGTGCAAATGTTAATTATCCACTCTGTAATGGATCAGTAAAACTATATGAGATACCACTCATTGACCCATTATCGACCAGCTTCCGAAGATAAAAAGCTCATTGTTATATATAGTGATTAGAGCCATGGACTAAGGCTTGAATTGAGCCAAGGTACCTGTTATTGTAAGATGTGTCTCTAGGAAGTCACCCACTGAGTTAGGAAAGTAAAACAGGTAGAAGAACACTTGATAAAGATGCACAGACTGCATTTATTACCATCCACAAAGAGCACCTAATTATTACTAATTCAAAAAAGAGACCATAGATATTCAATTGCTCATAGACATCACCTATATAAGGGAATCATGATATGATACTGTTTATACTTGTGTATAAGATGAGGTGGTCATCTTTGAAATAATGCATTTTTTCCCCTACTCATCTTATACATGAGTCAGCCAAAACAAAATGTCGGGTCTGGTGAGCGATAATGTTTCAGTTAGATCTACTCATATTTCTACTAAACATTTCAATTTAATTCACAATTATCAGTGATAGATTTGTATTTTAATTTATTTCATTCAATGTTTTAAAAACATAAAGCTGTGTGAGTACCAGCAATAATTAATAATTTCAGCATGATTAGCTGTCTTCATAGTTAGTCTTATGTATAAATATCACTTATATTTTTGGATGTGAGATCAGTTCAACATACCACATATCTCAATATTCTTGATAATTTCAACATACCAGGTCAAAAAGAAAATGCCATTTTTTCTAAAAATAACATCTTTAAAAAGTTTTAAATTCTGCCTCATCTTATATTCACATTGGGCAATTTCCCACGATATAGACCGATATGCTGACCCCATCTTATATACGAGATCTAATAATACACAAGTATATATACAATTACCATATATTCGGTACTTAATTTTTCCGTGGCCAATCAATGGTAAAGTGTCACTTAGAATGTGATATGTCTGTGTTTTTTCAAACAGAAAAAAATATATAATGGAAGAAATCGAAGTTGAAGAATCCTTAATGACATACCTTCTTTTTCGGCAGTTTTCTTTCACATCCAGCACATTGTACAGGAGCTTCACCACAATTGTGGAACTGAAAATGTATTTGTTTTAAAAGCAGTATTCCAAACGTTTTCGAACTGACTCAGTGACTGTGTATTGAGCATAAATAATGAAGATCATGTTACTCTTTATAAATTATTTGCTAACCTGAATGAATTCAATTTAATTCACAATTATCAGTGATAGATTTGTATTTTAATTTATTTCATTCAATGTTTTAAAAACATAAAGCTGTGTGAGTACCAGCAATAATTAATAATTTCAGCATGATTAGCTGTCTTCATAGTTAGTCTATTAGAGTGTATTATGTTAATAGCCAGAAATTTATTATGCTGCTGACAATTTTGTGTTGCATATTTGAATGCTTTGTCTTTGTAATGGAACAGAACCAACCGGCTCAGATCTAACACAAAGCGTGTAAAGATTTATGAAAAACAAATTAAAATGTTTAGCTTTTGTTCAACTTTAACTGTAAAAGCCCCCCCCACACACACACACACACACACACACACATTTGTGGATAAAGACAGAGAAGGAGAGAGATATAGATAGAAAGCATACCATCAATAGCCCCTTTAACATTGACGTATTACAATACGGGCATCTATCTGTCATCATGGGGCAGCTGTTGACCAGATGTTCAGCAAGTTCTTCTGGATTAAAGTAACTTCCACACTGGGTGCACTGACCCTGCTTGTATGTACAGTGAGGTTCATGGTTCTAAAAAATAAGACAAATTCAAACCTAACATAGCCAGGTCTCAATAATTACAAAATACATGCTGCCATTGGCTTTGACCAATTAAGTTATGTCCATGGACAGCCAAGTACTATATTAATATTGTTCGAGTTGATCTGCATGAAAAATGCGTGTTCTGTTCAGAACCAGACTTATATTCTGCATGCAGATCTCCTTATATAGATGGAGCTATAGAATATACACAAAGATAGGAATTTTCATTTCCTTAACAAGTTACAATGCTATCAATGACAGTTAGTGAACTTTATTGGGCATGGTACAGCCCAAAGTACCAAGTGAGGATTTTCATCTCCTATGGATGCATGCACTTGCCTGGTATTCCTTAAATGATCCTTTCCAATTACAACCAGAATTAAGACAAGAAACCTTTAGTGCCTCCAGTTCTCTGCGCACTCCATTATCAGGAAATGTCTAAAGATAATGAAACAAATCATTAACTTATTGCGCATAAAATATACCAAACGGAAGATGTGTTTAGAACAAAATGTTCCGTGAAAAAGAACATACAAAATATTGTGATGTAAATATGCCAAAAACTTTTACTGGTTACCATCAAACTACTGAAACAGAAATATTTTCTGTCAATCAATGTCTAGCTTTTTATGAAGATCTGGTCACCAAGTCAACCAGGATACTGAGCCTTCAGGAAGACAGACTATTTTGCTGAACATCAAGTCACTTATGAGAAGACTGTTCCAAGAAATTCAGTGGATTCCTGTACATGAAGTCAATTATTGGTCACAGTTGAAACATATAATCAAAATGTGACTCTTTAACAAAATGAAATTATCAGATGAAACATCCATCAGACATAGGTACCTATGAGATATGAACACAGACCTAGACATCTGTGGTTCTGTGTACAGCCAGCCATCTGTCTGTCGATAAGTCAGGATAAGAGAAAAAACTTCTTTTTCGTAAATAAATTCTGCCATTATCTATTCCATTCAAAACCTAACTAATCAGTTTTAAAACTATATATTTGTAAAAAGATCACACATCTGGTCAATTCCAATTCCACTCAATTCCATCTGGTCAATTCCAATTCCACCTGGTCAATTCCAATTCCACATCAAATTTATCAATTCCAAATAGAGCATTTCCATATACCCTGCTGGAGTTGTTGGCGAGAATGGCACAACCTGGGAAATCAGCAGATCACAGACATCAAGAGACTCATCATTCTGGCACTAGTCCAGTTTGAAGTATGAATCTAACGTTGTAACCAGTTTGAAGTTGCCATCATCTTGTATGGGACCAACTGCTTCTCAATACTGGCTTGCTTGAATTAGGTACCCAGAGTAGGTAATTTTGGTAGCAAACTTCAATTCCAAATTTATAAATTCCAATTTCAATTTGAATTCCAAAATTGGAATTGCCCATCAATTCCAATTCCGGAATTGAATTAACCCCCATGTCTGAAAAAGATCTTTAATCCAATGAAGAAAATGTTTTTCACCCCCTTAACATTTTTATTCTGCTAAAACTACTGTATGTTTTGAAAAAGATGGTAAATACTTAGGCTAATACTTGGACAGTAGGTTGGGTAAAGCATCTATTCCCAAATGAGGTCAGGTATCTGACACAACATTACTCCTGTGGTGTTTTGTCTAGGTGGAACTTTCTGCTCACTGATTCTATAATCTGCTGTCAGATGCTACTACAATAGTAGATGTCAGGATTTATTGTATGATTAGATTCCAATTATTCGAAATAAATTTTCCACCCCAACTAATCCTACCAAGTCAAAAGAAGGATCTATTTTAGAATAATTCATCCCTTTACAGTCAGATTTGGCTATATCCATTGTTTATCACCTTTACATTCATTTGTTCTCCCAGAATATCATGTTTTGGAGTTGGATGCCTTTCCTGTCTCATCCCAGTGACAATGAATGACCTTGTTTTCACAATGTGATCGATTAAAAATTTTGACTATGACTCCACTGGATTAATTAGGACGTTGCTGCCAAACAAGACTGAACCCAATCTGAATGCAGCTTACCAACACTGATTTACATATTCCTGTTAAACATTTTATTTTTTTCCATGCCACAACAGTCATCATACAGGACAGATTTCCCACCAGTACTACTTTATATACAAACACAGACAAGATGCCATAAACACCAAATTGTTGACAGGACATCATCAGTGTAAATACATAATCTTCAACGGTATGTGCTGGTTTATTTCTTCTGATTCAGTGCAATAAAAAGGTAGACAGATCTAGAATTTTGGTCAAGTTGATGTCAGCAACCATTCTTTCACTATACCACAATAATAGTATTATAGTAAAGACCATCAAACATCATCCAGTCTAAACATATACTGGATTACTAATTTACAACATTAAAATTTTACCTGTTCAGGCTTCAGGACTGAGAATTCTGATTCTGTCCCTTCTTGGATGCACAATTTACACTTTACAGGCTGTGTGGAAGCTTGGCTGCTGAAAAGAATGACATTATAACAGGTACTGTTGAATTCTCACTGTGCAATGTCTGAACATTGTGTGTGTATGTTTCAAAAGGAATAACTGAAAACCAATCATATCAAAACTAACGCTATTATTATTATTAACACTAATCACACTTGATTTGATTGCCAAACATCCAAAATTGGGAGCATTTGTTATAAGGCCATTGTTTTTTGAGTAGTTGTTTTGCAAAGCCGCTGTTCACAGCTGAAGCCCGCCACTGCAAAATAAATATTCTTTTTATTATTATTTTCACGCCGACCCACCTGAACAGGTTCCGAAACCGGATTAGGCTAATATGACCTAATCCAAGAAGGTGACAGGGAAGTTCCACTTCAAAATTATTTCAGTTATTTCTGCAGTAAATCAGTCTTCAATCCTATAAATCTTGTAAATTTAAACTAATTATAACTAATTACACCATTGAAAATATTGCTGTGATAAGACTAGTGCCGATAAAAGAATATGTGCAGACTGACAGAGGCCATATTACGGCAATATTATCAATTGCGATTTTAAGTAGATCTCCACAAAGTTTTAACTATTTATGTGTTTCTCAGTGAGGGGGACTTTATAATTAGTTTAAATTTACTAGATTTCTAGGCTTGAATAATGATTTACTGTAGATAATTTCAAGTGACACTTACCTGTCACGATCTTGGATTAGGCTGACAGTGACATGTCTATTGTTTACTTTTCGCTGATGATTCATGATCAAGAAAAAATTATAAAGGCTCAAAAAACAAAGCTATTGGAGAGATTGTGAAATCCCAACTAAAGGAAGAATATGTCGTAGGCCAGATGATCGTTGAGATGGATATCATTGTCAAACTGAATTTGAATATCAATGTAAAAATAAAACCAGAGTAATCCAGAATATGTGTTGTGGGGCATTTGTAAATGGTTGGGTACTGAATATTGCAAATGACCCTAATTTATGGAAGGAAAATATTCGGTAACACAATTATTAAAAAAACAATGGCCTAATTAGCATTTGACGGCACACACAGACAAGAGTGAGGCTAACAACTATACAAAAACCATGGAATCATGCACACGACAAAACTGTTGTCTATCATGAGTAAAAGATTGTCTAGTCATTTGTCTAATACAACTTTAAAACATGTTGGGTAGGTTAGGCACTAACAGCCAAAATGTTTATTAATTCCATACTTTAAAAATAATATTCATAATAAATACCAGCACCCTGTACCAAAGTGAGATAGGCCCAGATTTAACTGCTATATTTTGGCCAAGCTTCATCAAATTAGCATGCATGAAATGTGCATAAAATTAGCATAATTATTGGAATCCTGTAAAATACTGATATGTCATTTTTTAATCCAGATTATAGAGATTTATTGAAATCTTTATGGTTTGTGAGAGAATACAAAAGTAATGATAAAAATGTAAGTTGTACTACTACTAGTGATACACCTTACTATAAATATATATGATAGTAATAAGATACCATAAGAAAATAAAAAATTTGCTAAATGTCACAATGTTACGTTTTGAGAGTATCTGCTATATTTTGATATGTTATAATGTTATTTACTCTGAACATGTTCATATTTAAGTTAATTTGTAGTTTTTGTCAATATTTCACACAATTTAGTGATGTATATATTAAATAATTGTACAAAATCAATCATTCATATGAGAAATGTCCACTAAAATTCGGTGATTTTTCATGTCCTTTTTCCTGTTACAACTTACATCATAATAATTTATTAAAACATATGCATTGACCTGTTGAATCTTATTATGATATCTCAGTTTATTATATATATATATATATATATATATATATATATTATATGTGTGTGTGTGTGTATTTCCAATTTCTTATAAAACTTCAATAAAGGTTTTCCTTCTGTTTGCAATTAATTATGGACAACATATGGGAATGGTGTATTCATCAATAAATGTCTACTGAAAATGTTACGACATATCTTTATTGTTATTCGACACCTTCCTGTTGTTCATTGATAATTGTGATAATTAGTCATTTTCTTTGATACAGTCATGTGAAAAAATCCATACTAAGCAAATGATTAATGTTACGTGATACCATATGAACAAAAGTGGTAAATTTGAAAAAAAAGGTGAAGATATTATGTTGCAACTTAAGATTGTGAAAACTATACCCATGATGCATCACTCTTGGCCATTTTCGGACAAATTGCAACCATGAAGACCAGAAGAGGAACATGGTTTTAATATTTAGCAGATTTTGTTATTTGTGTTACTCCATAAATATGGACCTATTTCACCGTTTACAAAGCCTACAACTATGCAAATATTCATTTACTATAACGAATCCGTCATTTTGACATTATAGAACTTGTATAGACTGAAATGTGGCTAAATATGAGTCTCAATTGAAAGTTTTGTATATGTTTTTATCAAACTTGTGCTGACTGTCACACAACATGGACAAGTCCCGATACAAATGATGTAATGAGGACATTTCCACAACATCAAAACTTGTATGCATACACTTGTGTTATATTATCCTGAAATAATAATTTTAGTTTTTTTCATCCAAACATTTCACCCAAATAAGTTTGGTGCAAATTTGCAGGTATTGAAATAACAATATTTACATTATTGAAACTTTAGTGGAAAAAATTAAAGATATGCTTATTCTGGACCATATGTAAAAATATTAATACTATTTGAGGCTAATATGAACAGGATCAAGTGGGGTTTTTTTAAAGACGGGTCTGGATATATAACATTTTTTAATTAATAATGTTATATTTGTATTACTTATAATTTTCATCAGTAAATCTTTATGTACACTATATGTAATTTCACTATGTAGCACCATCAAATAGTATTTGCAAATAAAGGTACTTTATTAAATATAGATTATTACTATCATTATTGATTTATCATCTTATATAGTCATGATATATCATCAAGTAAAAAATGACCTTACATATGACCTTTTATTCCGAAGTGATTGGGCAGGTTTCTACATATTCTGATGCTAATTAATATTACTATATAATTTAGTACATCATAGATGACAGATGAATCAGTTCTGCTGACTAAACTTCCCATCTAAATAAATATTTTAAATAATAATTTCTGAGAGGGGAGTGGTTTGAAAATAGCGATCCAAATTATTGGTTGAACATTGCCAATTTTGGTGAACACACAACACATTATGGGGAAAGAAATGTATGTGAGAATATTAATTCCTTTAAAACAGTTTCCGGCAGCAAATAAAATACAGACGTTACTTTTGTTTGCTTTAGCCGTAACTGCATCGAAGGGGACTAAATTAACACAATCAAATAAAGTGCCAAATAGAACTGACCTCAGGATGTAGTTGAAGCAATCTGTACAATATCTGTGACCACAGAAGCTTTGTAATGGCTGCTTCAGGATCCACTGGCAATCACTACAGATGTATTTCTCATTACCGTTGCTATCTAGAATGATCTCCGGTTTATAGCCATGGGGTCTCTCAGTGAAAGTAGCTTGTTTATTCTTTAATCTCCAAAAACTATGTCGCTGTTTCAAGTATTCAGGTTCAGCAGTAACAAGTGACGCCATCGATGATATCCTGATCTTTAGTTGAGTCCTATTGCTGCACATAAAACAAGTCATCATTTATTACGTGTACGTTTTGAGCTTGTACTAGTCCAGTTCAGATCAAGTTATTGTAACAGAATTATAATATAAACATAAGAAAAATGTATGTTATGTATATATCTCTATCTGATATCTCTGTATGTCTGTGTGTATCATAACATAATTTCTTGCAACAAGTTGTAATGATAGCTTGGGTGACAAAGATTGGTTTCACATCTAACATGTCGAGCTAATTCAGGCAAAAAAATGTGTTTTGGCTGTTTTTCCCCTCAGACAAATCAGAGACTGTTTAGCTACTGTAGCAATGAAATGTGATGAATCAATGCTTTCTTTGATCAAAGTATGTGCCAGGGTTGGTTTTTTTAATGTAATAAAAAAAAATTTACATTACAATTTACATTGTAAAAATCTATTAAGGAGTTGTCTTTTTAATACTTGTTTTACCAAGCGGCTGATCACAACTGAAACTGCAGCTGAAAGCTGCCACCGAGAAATAAAAGAAATTTTCACGACGATCCGCTTGAACATAACTTAAAATATGTGGAACAATTTGCGACAGTGGTAGCAGAAACATTGAGTCAACCAATCAGTGACTGCGTAAGAATCTGTTGGAAAGATGGTGACTCGTGCCGGTGCTGACAGTGACATGTCTATTGTTAACTTTTCGCTGACGATTCATGATCAAAAGCAAAAATTATAAAAGCTCAAAAAGCAAAACTACTGCAGAGATAATCAAATTCCAACTAAAGGAAGGATAAGTTATAGAAAACATTGTCCTGGGCCAGATGATTGTCCAGGCTCTGCAAATCATAGATCCCTCTATATATCATTGTACAGTAGACCACCATTATAACACGGACCACAATAACATGAAATCAGATAAACACAGTCAGACTTTGGACCCCAATTCGTCGGATTCAAGATAGGCATTTTTCCGTGAAATGGTATAAAATCTGCCACTGACCGAAACATTATATTTTCTACACAAACATTGAGGTAATATTTATGTTTAATCAAGAAATAATTAAACAATTACTGGGAACATTTATTAAATAAACAATTGTATGCAATCTTCAGGGATGGTGCAAAATGAGGTGAACACGAGGACTCCCCACTATTGCCCACCCTGCCAGTGCTCTGGCTTTCTTCGTGGTCCACCTATAATACGGTCGATGGGTTGCAGACCCCAACAACCACTTTATAACATTAACAGGGTCCTACGGTATATGTTCTTGATTGTCCATGGATAATAATGGCCGAAATAGCAGTTATTTTACGTGGCTTACCTACCTCAAATGAGGGAGACGCATAAGGTGTATAATTTACTGCTTCACCATTGGGACTAATTCTAAAAAAACTTATAATTTACAATAGATAGCATATTTGGCAGAGAAAAGCTTGCCAGTCTCATGGTTGGATGAAAAGTCCCGCTACCATGGTGCTCCGACCCGCAGTATAGCATGACTACGAGTAAGAAAGCCCCACGCTCTTACCCACTAGGCGACAGAGGCGGATAGTTAAGTTTTGTTCTTTGTAGTTGATCACAAATGTTGAGATTTAAATTTTTTTTAATTGTTTTGTTAGGCAAGTTGATTTCAATATAAAACTTCACTTTTGCAAAACTGTAGAAACCACCTTTATATATTCTTTTTGTTCATTTATGTACTCCAAAATCTTAAATTTATAAGAAATACATTATTTTATGGTTCCCTCAGCCAAGGAAATATTATTTTCTACAGGTATATACCATTTATTCACTTTTTTATTCTAAGTGGGGTTTTTCCAAAGGCAGAATTTTTTCTGTGAGATTTTGTCAAATTCATGGATCGGGAAAATTAATTTGTTATATTCCAGGTTTTCGGGGACACCTGGGAACCCCGATTATTTGTAAAGCTGCACGGCTGTTCTATCGATCGTCTATTTCTTTGATTTTTGTTTGTACTGCTTCAAAACTATCAAAAGCATCTACTTTCAACCCAAATATAACTACTACATGCTCGGCCTACATATTTGAGCGAAAGTAATAGCAAACGAGGAATAATTGGCACATTGAGTGCTTGGACCTTTAACGCTGAGGTACAGGGTTCCGATGCTCAGATACGTAACCACTTCGTTAAAATTATATCCAGTGTTCATCTATGATTTAGTCTCCTCTCAAAAGATTATACACTAGAGTGACTAGGTCTAGGAGTAGGACTCAGTAGTAGGAGTGTCTTGTCCTCTTTTTCGTTAAATATCCGTTTTGGAGAATATAGACTAGATCTACTAGTAATAGACCGCCTAGTAGGTCTAATACTGAAACTACCGAGTAACCGACTTACTCACTTAGTCTAGATGAGTAGATCTACTTAGGAAGAGTCTACACATTATCACTTGTGCTTATGACTAGTCTAGGTCTACTCTAGGACTCTAGTTAGTCTAGTTACTAGTAGGAGTAATCTCATGACTTCATTCTTTTACTTTTAATCGTCTCTTACTTGAGGAGTCTAGTTTAATGGCAGTTTTCTACATCATGGGAACGGAACTCAAATAATCCAAATTCAACAACTTCAGTCACAATATAAACAGTAAAACAGTAATACAAACTCATATCCTACCTCGCATAAATAGAGCTACTTTACGGTAAATTACGCGGTACCTGAACTATTCGCCCCTGATTTTATTCGCCCGGCAGTTAGTTTCGCCACGTTTTAAATTCATCCTTGAGAACGACCTCCCTCGATTTTATTCGCCCGCCAGTCAGTTTAATTATTCTTAATTTAATAAAAAATAGTTGATTGATTGAATGATTTTGTATTTAAAATACAATTTATTACCAAATCAAAAACAGCCATAGATAGACAAGACCAGCAAAATATATACTAGTATATATATATATATATATATAGTAGCAGTTTAAATCCTAAATCCGTGTGCATGATTTGTAGATCTCGCGATCTGACGAAATAGCTCCTTTCCGTCCAATTTGTTCACAATATAATTATCAGCGTGTGGTGGAGTGGGTGATCTCGGCCAAACGACAGGACGCTTATCGTGTGATGGAGTGGATGATCTGGGCCAAACGACAGAACTCTCATCGTGCGGTGGGTGATCTGGGCCAAGCGACGGGATCGACTCTCATCGTGTGATCGGTGATATGTGGTGTGGTGAAGTGGGTGATCTGAACCAAACGACAGGACTCGCATCGGGTGGTGGGGTTGGTGATCTGGACCAAACGATATATGTGACTCTCGTCCTGTGGTGGGTGATCTGGGTCAAACGACAAGACTCTCAGCATGTGGTAGGGTTGGTGATCTGGACCAAACGATATATGTGACTCTCGTCCTGTGGTGGGTGATCTGGGTCAAACGACAAGAATCTCAGCATGTGGTAGGGTGGGTGATCTAGGCCAAACGACAGGACTCTCGTCGTCTGGTGGTAAAATTGGTGCATGGTCTGGGCCAAACCACAGGACTCTCAGCGCCACTCAACCAGGTAAGGGACGGTACTCGATCGTAGGGCGCCGACCGACTCACTTAATTCTGAGGGCCGACCCAACTTATTTTGTATTATCCATTTGTGATATTTCCGCGAATTCTGTCTCCATACTTCGTTCTCGGACTATATGGCTCAGTTGCCCAGACTTCCGTGGAGGTCAATCTGTGGCGCTCCACCTCCCAGATCTGTCCAGACACTCATACGTACATGTAGAAAAAAATATCACTTTCCGAAACCGATATCAACCTGAAATGCATTACATTGTACCAGTAAACTCGGCAATTTTATCGTGAAAAATATTAAATCATTGAAACCGGACCGGCCGTCATTCGCTACGACGAGTCGTGATAAATGGCGTTGCCACACATCCACGTGTGTGTGAGATCATGTATGTCATCTTCGCTGCTCAATATTAACCAGAAGAGAAAGCATATCAGTACAAATGGAAATTATGTCTGAATATATATTTGTAAACGACCCCTTGCTAAACTAGGTCAGACAGCCCCCTAGGCTAGTTTCGTGTAGTTTGATGGGCTTATGGATCAACCACACTGAAAATGCCTAGTAATAATCCGCCAGTTACCCCCAATTATCAAAACTTGTTTGCGATTGACTATTCATTTTCGTTTTAAGTGCATGTCATTAATGTTAATAGGCAGATTCGCGGTTTGATTGCTGGGTGACAGCAATGCAGTGATATAGCAAAAGCTGTTTATCAGTTAAGGGACGGTACTCGCTCGTAGGACCCCCTAGAAACAAAGGGCGCCCTTCGTTTGAAGTGCGCCCGCCCTTAGAACGAAAGTTGGTTGGTGACAATCATGTGCTCGACAATAAAAAAGAGACTCCTAAATCATGTTTGCAACGAGTTCCATGATTCGCTAAGAGAGGTGCGGATACGGCAAAAAATGGAACAACATGTAAACAGACCAGAGCGCTTCATATGTACGGGTATGTCATACGATTCGTCATGCGGCTGCGTATCGATGCGGATACGGCAAGCTGAATCGCTCGATGTAGCGATTCGTACGGCAATTTTTTTTAAACGGACGGGGATTCTAAAACATGAGGGGAGGGGCAGGTGTTTCCCGAACAATTTGACGGGATTTTAGATTATCTGGTCAACCTGAAGTATTGTTGGAATTAGTACTCATCAAGGACGTTTCTGGTTTATGTCATGCACCCACCAGCGGTGTTCTTTTTTCTTTTCTTTTGCTTATTAGGGTTTTTAACTGCAAACATTTATATGCAGTAGCAATCGGTAACAATTTGTGTTGCTCCATTTTCAGCAGAGAACGCTGCAGGATTTGTACTGATTAGCCACGTTGTCAGCTTGAAAACCTTCGGCATATTCGGGAATAAGCATTGTAACAACAGGATAGTGTTTAATAATAATTTTAGAAATATGTTTTGGAATTCATAATGTTTAAATCTGTTTTGGAGGAATACCTGTTTTACCATGTTCTTGGCATGAAAGATTGAAAACATATGGGAACGCACGTTCATATGGAATCACACAAATCCCATATATGGAATCTTAGCTTTACTGTGTGATGTCATAGAGTCAAAACGAGAGCAACGTCCAGTGAAGGAATAAGAACATGGTATTTCCTGGCCACGAAATGTCTGCTCTGTGATGACGGAATGCGCGTTGCATTATTGACTTGAAGTATCCGCGCTGTTGTATATACGATCTCGCAATTTTATACACTGTATATTTAGATACATTAATATGTCTTTTGTTAATTAGATTACCGATATTTTGATCCTATGTAAGCAAAATTAATAGTTTAAGCTAGAACGAGACCACCATTTTGGCGCCCTTAAAACGAAGTGCTGAAACTGGTCATGTCGACTGCTCAAGTGAAAAGAATTCGTCAATACCAAAACAATATGTTGCCACACTTATCACTTAAAGGGACAGTCCACCCTCAGAAAATATTATTTTTAAATATGTAATGCAACAGTAACCAAAAATCTCACAATAATAATCACGAAATATTCCATGATATCATGGATATAGAGAAATGATGCACCGGAAGCCAGATTAGAAGGCGGGAAGGAGAAAACTCAAATGCTCTGACGTCACATTAGCGCTCTCTAGACTGACGCGGATTATAGTTTCTCTTGAGCATTAATTTCCGAGTTATTTTAAATCATCTTCCTCTTGCAAGGTTCTTTCTGGCTCAAATTGATATGATCGTATATCATTCATGACGTAATTTTAACAAGATAATGCCGTTTAGTTCTGGTAATTATTGTTTGCTCACACTTGTTTACATGCTTTTGTACGGGTTCTACAGACTTCGGGTCAACCGATTAATCAGCACTTTGAACTGGATTATTACACATTTTGACATTATGTATGATATTTGTGAGTAAAGCTGTAATAGTCCTCAAAATTTGAAATGAAGGTCTACTATCCCTTTGAGTAGGTTTTGAGATATTATTTAAAATAACAAGCGTTTGACGCTGATGTGACGTCAGAGCATTTCAGTTTCTCCTTCCTGCCTTCTGGCTTCCGGTGTAGCCGTAATGGCGGCCCTCCAGTGATTTAGATTATTTCTCTATATCTATGATATCAGGTATATTTCGTAATTATTATTGTGGAATTTTTGGTTACTGTTCTAAGCATTACATGTAAAAAAATATTTTCTGAGGGTGGACTGTCCCTTTAAAACGTCCAAATTCTGTTGATGTTTATGGCAGAAAGTAATCTGTCGTGCTAGCCACATATATAGCGGCTGATAAATAGCACTTCAAACGAAAGGCGCCCTTTGATTCTAAGGCGATCTACGATAGAGGTCCGACCCTTGCCTGTTTACATAAGCTCTGGATATAGGCATATAGCATGCGTTTGAAAACACAAAATTTGAAGACACAAACATTGCATATAATACATTCTTTATTTCAGACATTTTGTCTGTAGGTGTACATTGTCAATATCCGTATTATTAAGTCTACATCGTATACTTTTAATATATTTGTTTGTGTTATCTATATGGTTGCCATATTTTATATTTCTTAACTGGGTGCTAAGTATAAATATACTTGAATAAAATATTGAGTCATTTAAGAACAGAAACAAAACATAGCGAGCCATAATAATCTCATTTCAATTTATCGCTCAAATAATGACACGAGCATTTCTTTATAGTGTCTATAAAAATAGTATAATTAACAAACATCAAAATCCTCAATGGCTTCAATGCTATTCTATGTCTTGCGTACAGTTATTGAATTTTGCTTTAAATACAGCTATAGGCGCTATATCAGTATGTGTTACTCACCCGACTTTACATCCATACCTTCCTCGGTATACTCGGTATGTTCAGTTCAAACAACAAGACTCTATCGAATATTTCAACCAATCGCACGTTTAACTTACAACCGGAAATAATTGTTAATGGGGAATTCCTAACATGACTGGTGGTTATTATGGGAGTTAATAACCGCCATATACGTTTTAGCTCCGCCCACTAAAAAAGGGCGGGGCTAGAGTGTGAGTGACAAGAATATATAGGTTATATATCGATCTTTATATATATAAGTGAGGGACTCCTAGAAATCACCACAGCTAAAAAAAAATTATTTTATATATAAAAAAGGAAAGTATACCTCTATTATAGTTGCTAAAACATAAAATACCTAGCCATCATTTGTGTGATTTGATATAACTTATTTATACTTATCGAACTGACTGTGTATTATAATAAATTTTCTCCAAATTGTCCCACAATATTTATTATGGGAATTAGATAGCCCACATTACTCTTTGTTATTATATCTCTCTTTTTGTGTGATTTCGTAGTTTTCGTAGTTATACCTTGATGACTGCGAAATTGGTGTTAGTTCTATGAATACACCTCAGGTATTTAGTTTAAAAAACATGGATTTAATTGAGGACTGTAATAATTGTCGATCGGCTAAAAGACGGATTAAATAACACCTGGCGCCACCATGCGGCTGAATTCCACACTACGGTCTCGAGTTATAAGAATCAGGGTTGCATGGCGATTTTAGCGTGTAGTGGCCGATAAATGACTTACTAAATAGCTATATATAACCTATTTACCAGTTATATTTGGATTTTATTTATAGTCCATTTAGGGTATGCGATCTCCAGATCATAATTTTGCATTTAATAGGAATTGCATATACCCAGTAGATATCATCCAATAGATATATTCCACTAAACTAAGTAACGTTCAGCGCGATTTGTATGACTGTCATGGTCTGGCTTATCCAGTTCAAGTTTTGTGTGTGGAACCTTTGCCATCTCACATGGCAATGTGAATGGATTTAGTCAATGATCACATAGATTATAATTGAATGGGTGATTCCTAGTACTGTAACATTGGTATTTATGCATGATATCTTGTATTGAAAGTGAATTGTTTTATTTTCTGAATCAGCCATTCGTGCAATGTTGACTGCATGTAAATGTCAAGGGTGGTAATACTCTAATGTAATAACATTTTTTTATTTAATAATATACAGGTGATACGTATAAGATTGGTTCCCAGGTACAATTAAAAATAATATTTCTAAAGCTCTATATTAAATATTTAAACAATCTTCATTAAAATCAATTTACATTCAGCTAAAAGTTTAATTTTAATTTTTTTTATTTAATCCATTGAAACACATGCTAAAAATCTCCTACAAGTCAGCATGAATAACTGAGGCTTAGTTGTGTCATTCATCTGGAAAGATCGGTCCGCTCAATCATTGGGTTATATCCTGATAAATATTATGTTAAATCGTTTGGAAAGACATAGTAACTCAGCTGAAATACTAATCTCAGTCTCCATGTAATATGAAATAATTTGCTGAAAGATTTCCAGTATTTATCGTTAGTGAAAAGTTGCCATCCCCTGTTATCAGTGGACGCCATAGCTGTTTCTAACCTGAGACCGCAGCTGGTAACCGCTGCAACGCATTTCGCCTGGATCGGTCTATTGTCGTTCTTCAGATTATATATAATATATGGTCAGAAGTGGAACAATAATTACAAAATATAAATTATTTTTATTGCAAAAATATTACAAATGTTTACTAGTATAATATTTTAAATAGTGTATCTGCAGAGTATTATTCCCTATGTGAGCTTTAATTTATGATTGATAGTTGATAAAATTATTGACCTACATATTAATTTGTAGTCAATACAAAATAATATTTATGAAGAGAATAATATTCATATCTATTTTAAGAAACTTTAAACAGCCAAGATTTAATCCCAAAAAAAATCAACTCATGAGATTACGTTTCTAATATTCAAATATAGTACGTATTTGTCATATTATTGGCGAACTGTTTATAGACGCATGTTACATATGGCTATATATATTAAGATTTTCTTTAAATGTACCAAAATGAAGACACGATTATCCTACAAAATTAGATTAAATCAATTATGTTAAATACAGTAATACCCCCACTTTACAGCATTTCGGCCTACATCAAATTCGCCTTAATTTTATGTCATTTCGGATCTCGGCGTGGTCATATCTGAAGGGTTTTTCATCTTTGACTTCGCTTCATTACCTTTGGAAGTAGGTCGGTCTGTTTAACCTACCATGTGCACAAAAGTGGCCGTAGAACACCAATCATGATCATCATCATCGACGATATTAAACGATGTAGACTTGTGAAGTTTTAGTAGCCTGCTCGATCCCCAAGGACTGATTCAACATGTGGTGGGTAGAACACACCGCAAAGAGCCTATATTGGATGTTGCCATCACCCGAGATACCAGTACACTCCTAATCGGGGCTCCATAGGTTACTGACCCATGTGTTTGTGACTCAAATGGCAAACTCACCCGGGAATCTATTGGGTGAAAAGACTGAACCCATTTTGCTAACATCAACATCGGACAAAGACTTAGTAACTGTTTTAGTAAGTCTTTTTTTTATTTTATTAACAAGACTACCACCCTTTTTAATAACAATATTAAGAACGACACAATCGCTCGGAATATCAGCAATACAAGTGATAGCATCATGGCGACCATCCCAAGAGGTTCATGCCAGCTACAGAAGAGGAGATGCGGACCATTATCGCAAAGATGTCCAACAAATCCTGCAACCTGGACCCTTTTCTCAGTTAGCTTTTGAAGAAATGCTCTGAGCAACGGTTACCAATTATCACATTGTGCGTGTGCGTGCGTGCGTGTATGTGTGCGTGAAACAAAAACAAGACCAGTTCAGTTATATCACTATAAACGTTTACAAAAAAAACTAACTGTTTGGTTGCTCCCAATCTCACATCATTTTATAATATGGTGAATACAGATAATATATATAGTACTTACTTACATAAAATTACACCAATTGCTAATTGTCAGTATTCTTTTGTTAATCATTGAAGTGATTAGTCATGGTAATTAAGCATTTTGGTTAGTTTTTATTAAAAATACTGTGGTTAATATACTGATTACTACTTTTATTTGATTTGGGGGGTGGGGGGTGTTCTGCCCTAAATTACCCTAACGTTATTAATTATTTCAGTCATAATTTATCAGAAGATTGTTTTCAATATAACCATTGCCCTTATTAATTCTCCTCTTGAGCATTATTCTGTCATATATTTATATGGTACACCTGTATACTGTTGAATAAAATATCATCTTCAACTATCAGGGGTGAGAACGAGTGAACTTTACGGAAAAACGGGAAAAATATGCCAAACCGAAGGTTATGAGGTCGCAGACCCAAAGCAAAATTGAGCGATGTATGGTGTGTGGCCCGCCTAAAGCCCCCCAAAGTTCTGGGATATTCAGATCCCCTGACTTTGGTCACAACCTGGCAAATATGGCCGAGAGGTGAATACTTAGGTAAACATCCCACAAACACAGTGCTGTGCTGGATTTAAACGGGCAACCTGGATGTTAACAGAGCAACGTTCTAACATCTGCGTTATCCGAACCACCGGTTGATTATTTTAATATAATTCTTATTTAATGGGTTTTTACCTCATTTGGGCCGGGATATCTTGCGCCAGACGTCTCCAGTGAACTACGTTGACCTTTGATTCGTGACAATTCTGATTATTTCCGATCATGCCAACCAAACTACCAATCATAGTTAGAAACTCTATCATTGATTAAGACATTTGGACCACAGACTGAGCATCCAAATAAAGTGTGCGTATTGAGGAGCATTTGGACCACAGACTGAAAATCCAAATAGGGTGTGCGTATTGAGGAACATTTGGACCACAGACTGAACATCCAAATAGAGAATGCGTATTGAGGAACATTTGGACCACAGACTGAACATCCAAATAGAGTGTGCGTATTGAAGAACACTTGGAACACAGACTGAACATCCAAATAGAGTGTGCGTATTGAGGAACATTTGGAACACACAATGAACATCCAAATAGAGTGTGCATATTGAGGAACATTTGGACCAGAGACAGAACATACAAATAGAGTGTGTTTAATGAAGAACAAAGGTTTGTTGTTTTGTTTACGGTCAGTCGTCAGGTTCGTGATGTCAGAATGGAAATAAATTATATTCAAGTATTCTGAAAGGGTCAGACTCTCTCCCCCCGCCCCCAGAAGGATCACCGGATCCATATGCATCTCAAGAATGATCTGTGCTCAAGTATAAACACGGTCAACCAATCATCAGCGGGGAAGTACCATCCTTGTAAAGTACTACTACTACTGCTGCTGCTGCTACTACTACCACTACTACAACTAACATAATATATCATATCATGTACCAGCATAATATTAATACAATATAATGATTACAATAGATCCGGAACATTGACGTTTAAGGTTAAAATGGCGGGATTATCACGGTATTGTCGCTCAGCGGACCTCCTATAAATCCCACAATGCAAAGCGCACCTGGTTTGTTTGGGTTTTTGACGTCATCATGCAATTGGTCTATTACGCCAAGGATGATGGTCAGTGAGTATAATTTTAACGATTATCCAACTACCACAGTAGCTGCTTATCAACATATTATTTTGTTTGTTATTGCATGTGGACATGTTACAGTCAGATCCTATAACAAAATTGTGCTTTATACTAGTGCTGACAATTTCTAAAGGTTCTTTGCAGGTCTTAAGGATTTTTTTATCACGATCTTACAGATATATGAGTTGTCTCAGGATGACACATCTGCGTATTGATAACATATTGGCAGTGAAATGGTTACACCATAATACCATGCATTTCGGTAAGGTATGTGTTTTGGCTGAAGGTCTTACGTGCAGGTGTTATAAGATTTCAGCAAATTAATAAGAACACCACGTTCTTACAAACATTTGACCCAAACTAAATGTGGACTGAAAAAATGTAATAATTTAATTTCTGGTTAACAAAGAATTTGATTGATATAACCCTTAGCTGGTTTCTCTATAATTTATAAACAGACAGCTCTATTGAGATAAAATTATGAATCCATGGTAAATACTATTTATTGTACTTCCAATTACACTTCTAGATAGAAATTCTATAATGTCATAAAGCGCCTCTAAGAAATCCTGCACCCATGCGTTAGGCATAATTAACGGAACACAAGTGCTAACCAACACACGCGTACTGCTGATTTTATTATCGTGTATGTGCTATATGGGTACGTTGTATTACACAGTTCATACAAGTTTTGTTTTCAGTTGATGTTACTCAAAACCTGAACGTTATGATCTGGGTCTGCTAAATCGTTAGCGTCGTATTACTATTCTATTCGTAAAAGGTTATAACCATTGACCTAAAAGAAAACTAGACCGAGCAGTCAGTTGTGTTTGAATGGGCCGCCGTGACCAAACAGAGCTGATTTCCGGTAGTGGCAAAAAGCAACGAACCAACTGTGCTTCGAGTTTTGAACCTATGAATACGGACATTTATTAAAATTTTGTGTGTGCAGACAACCTGTATTATTCCAGTCCTATTATATGCCATGAAATATGTAAATGTCGTTTTATGTAAATCCGTAGATCTAGTTTAGTTGGCATCAAACGTCAGCGATAGGCCGGGGGTTGTCGAACAGGCTAAATATAATAAAAGTTAAGCTTAATTTCCCGCCAAAAAACAACGCTTTAAAAGTTATTTTATATGTGTTTCCTTATACTTACCGATGAAAAGATATTCCAGTTGTATTACTTTTACTTCAACAGCTTATGCAACCAACGACACAACAATAATTCACCATGTTTATAAACCCGGTTTTTGCAGTCTGCGTTCCCTTTTTCCTCGACCGGAAGTTGGGACCTGTTTGCCATCAAATCGGCGGCCGTGTTCAGTCTAGTTTTCTTTTAGGTCAATGATTATAACTGAATATAATTTGTTATTTTATATCATAATGTATTATAAATTTTAAGCAAAAGAAAGGAAATGATCCTTTACTGTTGTTGTTGTTATTATTATTATTATTATCATCATCATCATCATCATCATCAATAACAACATTGGCAAAAAACATGTTGACGTTGTGTCTTGCTGCTGTTTTAAACATTTCCTAAGTCTAGAAGTGGGACACTTATGCCAAAGAAATTCCTCTCTGTATCAAGAACGAACTAAATGGGGGGGGGTAGTGGAATCGTGAAGTAAAACTCTATATAGGCCATCATTCCATACTGTGATAATGTTTTAAATCAACAGAATGAAAAATTAAGAAAACAACAAAATAATCAAAGATCTGTCTTGTTCTGTGTCTAATAATTCCAACCATACAACCAAGCACACGAACTAGATACCAATGTTCCTGGAGCAATGGAATAACACGAGGCTGCCTATAACAGCGAAGTTTTCATGGAATTAACGCCTTGTACACTTTCGGGGATCGCTCAACACTACTTGGTCTACCATTTGCACAAAGGTAAGTATAAAACAGCAATATGTGATCCATCTCACAGCAAGCACTTGTAGTTGCACGATAGCTTGCCTCCCTCAATAACTTTGTCCCAAATTGTGATGAAGCTGATATTGGCATATGCGTATTTATATTAAAAAGCCCCCCCCCCCATTGCACCGTTATACTCGCTTCAAAGAAGCAAAAGGTTTTCTAAAATATGGCCAGTTTAGCCAGGCACGGTTCTTGCAACTACTTTTTTCTGCACAGCCCGTTTTGTCTTGTTTTTTCTACACCTAAAACCTTCATTTCTCGTTAAGCTTCTGCATTTTAAGTATATTCTTTGCTAGTCACAGTTACGAACAAGTCCCCTTGATAATCACGTGATTCTAATGTCGTCCGAAATTAAGGAATAACAGCTTAAAAGGTTTTATATATTTTTTTAAATTTAATACCATGATCAAGTTTTGGTTATATATATATATATATATATATATATATATATATATATATATATATATTTGGATCTGTATATCTGATTAATTCAAAAATATTTCGTAATACGCATGATTGCTTCCTGTGATTTGTGATAAATTTTAATATACATTTATGGACAACGTGACTCAGTGATACGATATATTTTGTTAACCTTTTTCATGGCATAACGTTCATAATTTACACCAAGGTAAAGAGTAATAGTTACTGGCACCTAAAAAAGTGAACATTGTTATTCCCCTCTTTCTGAAGTATTGTGTAGAAAACTCCGAGGAAATACCCGTAAGTTTTGAATCAATGTTTTTAAACTGTTCTATTTAGATACAGTCACCATATCTGCGAGAATTTTAACTCACATATTTGGCGAATATTATAAAAGAATAAAGCATACCAGTAATTCTGAATAAAATAAGTTTGCAATAGTTACATGTTCTAAGGACATATTGTTCAATGAATGTTCACTTGGGTATTTTTTTCGCAGTGATCGAAAAACGCACTGGCTCATAGTGTGAAGATCGTGCTAGATTAACGGCGCAAGTTATACAGTGTTATGTACAAAGAGAGAGAATTTCCGGTGCATCTTTGGCCAGAATATTACCGACCGTACACCATAATAGCGACAAGAAGTGAACTGTGAACAAATCCTGGTCTTTAGGTAAATGTAACCTCTCACCGACGGGTAAATTACGCCAGGTGAGTGGAGTGGGGGGTGTTCCGGATCACTGTCCAACATTCTCTCGGGGTTTAGTATACTCATGTTCTTGTAGTAGATTATGTCATACGTTAACTATAGAGACATGCCATTAACGGCTAACCATATCTTCATGATAGCAATTACTGTTATATTTTATATCACGAAACATTATATATAACTATAACATATACTAGCAGCTAAGATCTAGTATATATCGGATATTTTTTAATGTATAAGTTGAACTTTTTTTACTTGAATACAGTATAAAAATTGTCACTCGACTTATACACAGGGCCTAGGAAGCTGAAAATAGCTATATATTATTGCCCCCCCCCCCCACACACACACACAATTGTTTGTGAAAAGAGTACCAGTATGTGGCTTGCTTGGCGGTGGTCAGACCTAGACACACATCACACCACACATCGGATTTGAATTCACAACCTGGTGGTTTGCAGCACAGCGCCCTAATCACTACGCTAGAGGAGTGTCCATCTTTACAAGTGGAAATCTTTAACAAATATTTTCTGGATTTCAATTGATTTAGGCTGTGAAATAATTTCACTTCGTTCTTAATTGATCTTTTGCCTGGATATAAACGTAGTAGTTTATTATATTTTAAGAATTTCAAATTTACTTTACTCTGATAAGGAATCATTTTGACCCGCCCCCCATTTTTCAGCATTTGTATATATATATATATATATATATATATGTGTGTGTGTGTGTGTGTGTTTCTATGTTAGAAAATTGGAAAATAGAAATATGTATGTCACACACACACACACTGTGCATACACGGCCTATTTGGTAGCGTGGTCGTCCACAGTTTTATAGCACGTGGGTTCACACCCCGGCCGGATTATGTCAGAAGGGTGTTTCATCTTTCACTTTGCCTCATTACCTTTGGAGATCGCTCGACTCATTTACCCTACCTAAAACAGCAACATTTACAATTTTCACACACACACACACACACACAGGGACACCAAACATGCTGTACAGGTGCCGATAAAATAAGGCGTTGGTTCTGTATTTTTCTTTAATATACGCATGAATAAGCTTTTAAAAAGGGTATAACATCGTTATAAACAAATCTGTGACCTTAATGAGCTAATATAAGGCTATACCATCGATCATCTGAACGCATCTGTGTACATTACAATTATACATAACATGAACGCAGGTTAGTATATACAAATGGCAATTAATTATACTACAACAAACCTAAGCAACTAGATTAGAAAGAAACGATTAAAAACTAAATAAAAATGTTTGTAAAAAGATGCCTAAGTGTGGTCGTTGGTTGGAACGCGTGATGGAAGACTAAATGTTGGCAGATCACATTTAGATTTTGAACTTAACGTCGGCGACATCGGTACAAGAACGTCGTCTTTAGTGACGTCATCGTCATACTGAACACGTTACGTTATGACACCGAACGACTAACGTATATCGCCCATCGAACTAGCGAAGTCTTGATCACGCATTCACTTTGCGTGATTTCAATGAAAGCTCACCCACTCAGTGATTTACTCACTCACTCACTCACTCACTCACTCACACATTAATACAAGCAATCAATCTACCAATCACTTACTTACTCACTCAGCCAATGAATGAATCAATCAAATCAATCGCTTATTTTAGTCAACTCACTGACCTCCGATTTCCCCATCCATACATCGATCCTGACCCATCTACTTCCCTTTGCTATCAATTTACAAAATTATCGAACTCAGACAGTTATGGTATACAAAGCTAGTTATCTTCAATAAATGTCTAAGCTCTCAATTACTAATAATCGAACTGCTTACAGCTATCGGGGAGAGGGGGGTGGTTGATCCGAGCAAATATTACCAACATAAAGCTACAGGTGTCAAAACCGTGTTGCTCGACTTGATAGGGCTACGAACAACGGGTAGACGTTGACAAAGCATCTCATCGCGGGTTAATCGTTGTCTCTGTTTCGATTAGGCTCGTCCCCGATCGCTCCCAGCACGTATGGCCGAGGGGGGAATACTCCGTAGTCGAAACTTGGTACGGAATACAGGTAAAATCTACGATTTCATCCTACAACCTGGAGGTCTGCCCGGAAACGCGCTACCGATCGCACCACGACGACGACGACAGAAGGCGCCCTCTATTATCGCAACAGGAACGTCTACCATATAAGTGTAGGAAATAGTTTTAGCCGCGGATCCTTCGTATTTATGAAAAGCATCGACATTTTAAACACCGTGAAATGATGAACCGTGAAATAATAAAACACGATCATGATTATCGAAAAATAATATTACGAGTGATCTTCCTTCCCCTTATACGGCACTAGACTTCTCGGCGTCCGGAAGAGGTGCCGACGGTTCGAGCATGTTATCGGACGAAGAAGATCCGGGAGGGGTGTCCGGAAGAGGCTGCTTGTGAAGCGAGTCGTCGTCGTCGTCGTCATCCGGCTGGTGATGATCGTTGTCGTCGCCGTCCGTTATGAGATTTTTCTTCTTCAGATAGAGGACGAACAGCGAGCTGAGCACGTCCTCAACCGTCACCTTGTTCGTGTTGTAGTCGATCAGTCGGACGACTAGAACGCCATCGGCTCGGAGATAATTGCCAATGAACCGCTTCACGCGATCCCGATCGGTGCGCTTCGAGGTGTCTAGGTACCTTTTCTCGGTGTTCGACGTCAGCCGTTTGGTGATGTACCGGTAGGCGTCGACCCGGATCGCGACCCGGAGCAGCCACTGGATGAAGCTGAACACCGACAGTAGAGCGACGAAGGCGAACCAGAACCACATGATGGCGTAGACTTTCTCGTTGAACATGTTGATCGGCAGCACGCACTGGACGGTGTACCTGTGCAGGTTGCCGAGCCGGCGCACCTCGACGTCGCAGAAGGTGACCCGCGGGAAGTACGGCGACTCGTCGACCGGTTCGCCGGATATCCAGCTCCGGATCAGATAGATGCCGTACATGTTGAAGTTCCGGCCGAGGAACCAGTTGAGGATGAAGATCTGCGCGATGACGTTGGCGACGAAGAGCAGCTTGACGAAGATGTACATGATGGTCATGTAGTTGCCGAACCGCTTCGACAAACAGCAGGCGCAGCAGATCGAGAAGATCTTCTTGCACTTGCCCTCCGAGGTGCCGGCGTCATCCTTCTTGCTGATGCCCAGATATCTGTCCATCTGCTGGGTGAGGAAGTTCGTCCATTTCTCCCTCATCTTGTCGTCCTCGGCCCTCTGAACTTGCTCGGCTGTCTCGACGATGTCGTTCACGTCGATGCCCGTCCGATGGTTGACCGTCCGCCAGAAGACGATCGGGAAGTAGAAGCAGAGGGCCTGCATCAGCAGGAAGAGCGGCACCCATTGGTAGTAGACGATCGGGTACTTATCTCGGGTCTTGAAGTCGAGCGGCACGTGCTCGTCCCAGGGCAGATAATACGTGTTCCGAATCCAGCAGTAGTCGTTCACGTAGCTCTCCCAGCCGCCCTTGAAGTGGGCCGGCACCCAGCACTTGATCCGCTCCGACATGACGTACGTCTGTGCGGTCACCAAACCGGCGCTCAGGATCAGCATTACCACCGTCCAGCGGTAGTTGAGGCGGTCGATGCGGTCGTCATCGTTGCGAACTTCGACGCTGTCGCCCTTGATCGACGACACCAACTCGTCGACGAAACCCATCGTGTCGACGTCGGGTAGTTTGTTCCAATGGGATTAGTCGATTCTGGAAAAATCAACACCGAAAGTGGTCAATGTTTGGTGGTTGGTGTGTGTGTGCGTGTATGTGTGGGTACACGCAGATACACGTTCCTAACTAGCTAGCTAATTACCTAAACACGCAAACTGGACATTACCAGCTCCAACCGTCCTCTGTCTGATCTATGTAACACGTTAATATTAAGCGTCCAAATCCGAAGTCAATCTCTCTCTCATTACAACAACAACAACAAACAACACCAGACGTAGACAAAGTCATTCCGGAGCAGGACAAGTCAACAAAATGATCCTCTTCACTGTGTATTCCGCTGACAGTGAACCTCTTTGTTTATGTTGTTTGTCTACGCTCTCTGTTTATTGTCCGCTGTGTTTTAGTGCTTAAATCAACAAGTCATTGTTTACCAAATGGGTGCATGCCAGTGACGAAAAGCCATTGACTCCGCAGTGATGAACGAGCAAATAGCCTCCTACGCCACATTGACTAGTCAAGTTAGTTAGGGGAGTTCAAGGAAAGTGATAAGAAGCAACGAGCTTGGAGGGGAAAAAAGATGTTGTATATTCTAGGTAGGATGACGGTGTATCACTGATCTATTTAGGTCAGTTGGGTGTAATTTTATGTCAGTATGTTGACGACTAAGTTCATTTATCAAGCGTGGTTCTGATATCAAGAAGATTTTGCACTATAATGGCCAAATATAATATTTGAAAAACAACATTTGGTCACATCGGCTTTAACAATAAATTATGCTCCTTTAATATCTTTAAAATCCATGTTGTAGATGCAAATCAACCTTCGCAGTCTGTCTGTCTGTCTGTCTGTCTCTCTCTCTCTCTCTCTCTGTGTGTGTGTGTGTGTGTGTGTATGTGTGTGTTGTGTGAACAGACGCCTGGTGTCACCTGAGGACATGAATCACCAAATAAATACTTGGTATACGACATCAATCAGTCAGTGAGCTCCGGTGGCCTAGTGGTTAAGCACCCGGCACTTGGTGCCAACGGTCGCAGGTTCGAACCCCGTAAGAGGTCGAAACTTTTCCAGGGATTAATTTCTCGGCTCACTACATCGTGGGTGGCTGACCACGTTAAATGGCGCTGCCGTCTCCACTGAATTATTTAAAATAAAGGGGGACGTTAAAAATCCCCTGAGGACGTAAAACACTCTGGCAGTGACCACCCTCAGGGTATTTCGGCTCCAACTTTCAGTACTGCTCCCCTGTGAGTGGTGGGGGAGGAGTTTCTCAACCACTCCAACATAGAGGCTGTGCTGATTAAGCGACAGCCTGGGGATTCTCCCCGAACAACAAAACAAACAACATCAATCAGTCAGTTTTAGATGAAAACAACGGTGACCAGGTTTTTTAAAGTTTACATGTAACATATACACCAACGTTCGAGTTGCACATATATACCAGGTCCAGTTTATATAACTATTTGTCATCGTCCTGATGTACGTTGTCGTTTTACTGTCACTTCTGGGCAAATATAAATGTATCAAGCAATATCTGAAGGCAATGTGCCCGAATGAAATAGTCTACAGACATAGTTATTTTAACCCTAGTGCTAGAGTTATGAGACTGATCGCGCTATTAGCTCAGCCATGTGAACGTCCTCCTCGTCTTAACATATATTCTAATGTCAACAAAGTTCTACTTTAGAATTATCTGGTTTTGTTTGTTATTTCTCTCTCTTAATTAGCTATTAGATTTTGGTAGGAGCTCACAATTACTGTTAATGTGAGTGAGTGAGTGAGTGAGTGAGTGAGTGAGTGAGTGAGTGAGTGAGTGAGTGAGTGAGTGAGTGAGTGAGTGAGTGAGTGAGTGAGTGAGTGAGTGAGGATACTTTGTTCAAACTCAACGATGGTGAGATCTACAGCAGATAGCCGAATAGTTGAAAGGTATTAGAGTTGTAAAGATAAATAACATTAAATATTGCGATTCGGTAAAATTGTAACAGTACATCGCGAATATGATGGTGGGGGGGGGGTTCTATGGTCCAGCCCCATCTCTTTTTAAAAAGAACAGCAACCTTATAAATTCAGCCTCTATTGTTGAACCAAGCCACCATAGATCATGTATTGTTTTTCCGATATTAGATTAATCTTCTTTGATAAACATGTGTGGTTAAAGTGTTACACTGCAAATATCCAATTGTATGTTTGAATCCGGCTCATGGCTGTATTTGTCGGATTTATTTCCCTTTGATAGTCGTCCATCTGGCATATGTTCCGGATTTGATCATCGTCGATGCTTAATAACTCCAACTCAACTACAACTCAACTACAACAAGCAAAGTCATATTTGTACATATTCGGTCAAATTAGGGGCAGTTAATTACTTGAGATGGTTCAGCTGACGGCAGCTAATGTTATACGAATGAGATTCCAAAAATATCTTAGTCTAAGAACTTCTAGTCAATTCTCATAGTATTAATTAGCATTACTCATTAGTTTAAGTGCGTAGTTTCCAAGATATTGTGTCGCGAACAGTTCCTAGCAGTATTTTACTTTTTTACATTGAGTGGGTGATTGGGTGAATAGCTGAGTCAGTAGGTACTTTGTTTAGTCACGGTGCTGTGTCACACCTGGGACAAAGGGCTGAAATTCTACTCCATATAGAAATATAATTATCAGATGAAACACCCATCAGATACCTGTAATATTTGAAGCGCGCCCGGATGTGTGCAACCGAAAGTTAATTTACTTGTTGCACTTTAGTACAAACACTTTTTATCATACATAATAATAATAATAATAATAACAAACTACTATCACGCCAAAATCATCAAAATAAATCTATCTCAAGCAATCTCATAGTCAAGGTTCGCTGCAAAATTCATCAACAAAAGATCGTCTGCAATAGAAACTTATGAAACTTCGGAGGGATAAGCGAAGTCTGAAAAGATTAATTTTCATATACACTGACAATAAAAAAGGTTCTGTATATTGTAGTTTTAAGAATGGAAATAAACTTCGGTTACGTTAAAAACACACAATAAACACAAACATTTTCACTTCGATTAGTAATGATTAAATGCATATTTTGTGTCAATTATTACTGTATTTAAATTGATTCGTGAATCTAAGATATTGTTTAACATTATATAATTGATATATATATATATATATATATATATATATAACGTGGGAGTTTCCCTTTCTAATTTATCCATTCCTCGTCTCTGTCAAATCGTAACATATCTGTTAAGTTTCTTCAGGTAAAACAAACAGAACTTGGCTCACAAAAGAACTTGATAACGGTTACGTTCGTCCCTGTATCTTAATCAGAGCTCCCCCCTCACTACGTGTCTGGCTATATGTACACGTTTTATGTGTCTGTACTCTCTGTCTGTCTGTCTGTCTGTCTGTCTCTCTCTCTCTCTCTCTATGTGTGTGTGTGTGTGTGTGTGTGTTTGTTCAGTACCAGCTGGCATAACTGCAAGCCTCCAGTCATGTATCTACCTATGCCAACTGACAGTTTTCTCTCATTATTCGTCATCAACGTACACCCAAATACAGTCGCGTTGCGTGACATTTATACTAGTTTGTGACCTCTAAACCACGTACACACTGGAAGTCATTAACATCATCAGCCATCAACAATACACAATAAACCAGTATACAGACTTTCTACAGACAAAAAGTATTGTTAAGTTTAAAAATACAAACCATAAATGTTTTTGAGTAACCATACTGGAGAATAGGTACTCTTTAAGAGTCGAATATACATATTATTATTATTACTTTTATTATTATTGTTACTACACTGATTTGACCTATTATTATTGTTGATGCTATTTATATTTACAGTTTAGATAAAGCACTATATATATATATATATATATATATATATTGTGTGTGTGTGTGTGTGTGTGGGTGTGTGTGTTATTTCTTGAAATCATGTTACCATTTGATTTATGCTTTCATAATATTTACCCTTATGATAGGTGAACAATTTGAACGTATAATCAAATCATCAGTATATCATCTATGATAAAATTTCTATATATTATATATATATATATATATATCAAACCTAAAAAAGGCGCTGGTATCACACTACTCACAGTTCGAATACGGTGTCGGTATCGCCAGTTTGTACACGATTTCCGAAAACAGAGCCAACAAACATTTAAGCTGTACTTACTTCGAGTCTTCGCTAACAGTTAATTGTTATTATCCGGTAGTTCGACGGCGATTGATCTCCGTATTCCGAAAGTTATTCCAGTCGCGACGCGCTCAGATTCCAGGCAGATGACGAAAAGAACATTTGGAGGCTTTAACTGCGTAGTCCCACGCCGCTGGTAGGCCGCCTGATTGGCTGTTTGGTCGAGACTAATAGTAGACGCGAAGGCATTTGACGTGCTTTGCTAACCCGAATCTAGCCGAAGACTATACTCATACTGTTAATGGACAACAAAAGCGAACTATGCAGACTGGTGGGTGACGCTGCAGATACTAACACTCGAAACCGTTTGCTGACGTATAGGTGATGTGTGGCGCTATGCTTCAGCGCTTGCGTACGGTGATGCTTTATAAAACCCGAACCACGCTGTTACTGTAGACAAGCTAGGTTGCTTCTACGAAGGTTTTCGATTCGGTTGACTGTTTTCACAGAAGAGAGTAACTGCGTTGACTGGGTCGTGGGGGTGGTTTCATGTTTTTCGCGACAGACGGACGGACGCACTCCACATCTACTGTTCAGAATAGATGAATCAAACTCTCTGAAGAAAATATGACTCTATATATATATATATATATATATATATATATATATATATATAACACACACACACACACACACACACAAACACACTCAAATTACTCAATTTACGGTGAAAACATTTCACTATATGTACTTGCATATGAAACATAAAAATTATAAGTTTATATTCAACAAACTGAATATTGCTATCCCTGTGCGATCCCTTACATAGAGTATTAACTGAAAATGGCGAAGAGACCCCCATCCAGCGCGCGCGTGTATGTGTGTGTATCCCTCGTCCTAATATAGGCACACTTAATATACGGACACTAATATACATCAGCTCGGATATAACAATACAACCATTCTCTGGTAGAGGCCAAATGGTGGCTGTTCTTTCTGTTGGACAACATAAATACCTGATCACAATACGGCAGATTTCGACACAAAAAAGACTACGTCAGATTAGCTACAATAATTGGTCATCGTTACGGGTATAAGGAAGCGTAGACTCCGGTTTATTTAGTGTCGATGTCGACGAACGTAGAGAAGTTTCACCTTGAAGCTTTGTAAACCGTATCAACGTCATCCAGTTATTGGACAAAGCTCCGTGTTTGATAGGTTTATGACTAAGCGAATGAAGCAATTTGGTGGAAGTTCGATTAAGGTTTCTTGGCCACTTCTTAAGAGAGCAGACCGGTGAACAATGATATTTGTTGAATTCTCCTGCCAGTTGTAGTAGAACTGGTAGCGATGGTAGTGGTATTTTTATTTACAATTTTGCTACCCTATCTACATACTAATTAGATAAAAGAATACAAATATGTGGAACCAGAGTAGCTGAGGTTGTCTTCCCAATGAGCCATTAACAAAATAATAAAGAAACCTTAATTGAAAATAACGGTGGATATGAAGCCATTGTTGAATATGTAGATTATGTAAATATAAGTGTCCAGGTTACAGCTCGGTAGAAACCCTATATAGATTCAATTAGAAGTTACTCGATGATCATTTCATAAATGGACATCCATCCAATTGTCGTTATCTCGTCAGACCCTCATTTATTCAGCTGTCGCGTGCTAAATGGAAGATATTCCAGTTATTAAATCATCAAACAAGTTATCACACAAAACAACAAAAACGACCGATCCATGCTTCACTCCCGCCATTATATACATACGCAGCGGTGAGAATGGATTCGGCTTTGTTTCATTTCACGATCTCAAACCTGGAATAATGCACGAACACGTGAAAACTTATTTCCACTGTACATGGTCCCTTTAAATCGGTGCCTGATACCATGCCAACCTCCAACAGAAGGGGGAGGGATCAGGAAAGATAGAGTCGATATACCCCGAGGGATGTCGCTAGCGGAGAGTTTTATGTCGATGGGAGGTCTTCAATAAAACCCTTTTTTATAAATTCAATGCGACGGCAGCACCATTTTATATGATCAGCCACCCACCACCCCCACGATTATAATCGGAAAGTGTTTGTTTTACTATTTTGCTAAATCGAAACTTGTATCCGGTAAACCTCTTCTGTACATCTCTTACGATACGAATAGTGTTTGTCTAGATGTCGCAGTTATCTATAAAGCAAACATAATAATCACATTTGTAATATTTGTCATTCTATGACATCTGCGGCGACATTTCTCGTCTTAGTCCTGTGTACCCGATGACGACCTCTCTTACATCTTGTGTTAACGTTCAAAGCACGAAAGAAATTGTCCTTTGGGAAATACGTAATTCATTATCCATGCCGATATTATGTGTATTTCGTAGTATAAACATGTACACATGTACTTACTTTTGTGAGTATATATATATATAATATATATATATATATATATATATATATATATATTGTGCGTGCGTGCGTGCGTGCGTGTCTAATTTCTGTATATATTCATAGCTATCATTTATTATTTATCAAACGAATCTTTTTCAACATAAGTATTATACTTCTTGCCTTCTCCCTATCAACACAACACAATACGCCACAATCCAATGCCTCATTTGCAACTACTACATCAAGTGTGATCAATACATATATAATGGGCTAATGATTGGCAACATTGGCACTGATTCTAAGCTAATATATAATAACAGATCATTAACAAAGGTATTCCGTACTTTGGTGGTCCATCTGTCTGTCTACGACAATGTCTAAATCAAGATTGTTTATTGGTTGAAGGTATTGTTTATTTCTACGATTGTTACTTATATTAATTGTCTACATAAATGGCATTGATACTTGAGACTCCCAATAGGAAGAGATGAGATCAATTATACGAGCGTTTGTTGAATGTTTGTTGGTTGGTTATTGTTTTAAAATATTTCATCATTTTAATGCCCATCTCATCAGTGAGTCAGGTTTATGCAATCATCAGTATACAGCGACGACAATAGAAGGAATACTTATAGAATACCGGCTTGAACTTTAAATGACATGCCTTTGTCATCACAAAAACTTGAACTATCTGGCGACAAACTGATAGACAGACAACAGACTGATAGACAGACAGATAACTACTAGAATGTAGGATGTGTGGTAATACATCCGCAGATGCCCACGCATGTTGACAAAATGAGATGATGTTGTTTGGAGTTCAGCTTGTCCTCTCTCGCTGGAATCAATCTTGAGAGAAAGTCAGCCCATTAAAGCAGAAACGACGACAGGAAACTCATCACGTCAACACACGGAATAAAACGGCTTAACTAGTATCTGGACGTTATCAGAATTCTAGTAATTTTTTTTTAGCATTTCTGTCTACACATTCCTTCTGAGAATAGGGATGGAAACGGTTTTTCGTACATTTTTAAACAGACTGTAAAACCGCTTTCGAACCCCCCCCCCCCTCCACACGCAGACAACTACATGCGTACACACACGTAGAGTTGTTCCAAACGTTGTTGGTCTAACTAATGAGAGCTTTCGACATGGTATAACTCTCCCTTGTCGGGTCTGTAACAACGTGACCTTTAACTGACCGTCGGTTATTTATACAAGTTATTTACCGAGTTCACGTAAACGACACATAACTAGCTACATCAAGTACGGTAGCTAATGTAACGCCACTCTCAGTGTAATAATATAATCGCTACTTTGCGACCTTGACTTTGTCTGAGAGATTTTAAAACGAAATTCGATCAAAAAAGAACGTTGAAGTCTCCGTGAAAGAAAAAAATTGCGTAGACTGTGATGACGTATTTCCCTGTAATGTCGGGTTCACGGAGGTCAGTTGTGTCTGGTTTGATGGTGTAACTAGTCGGCATGCCTTGAGGTGGTGTCTACGTGTCAGACAGCCTGAACTGGAAGCTATTTCGTCGAAATCAAACTGTTTCGGTTATTTCATGTGTTGGCCAGATTGCGTGTCTGATTGTATGTACTAGCGCGTAGCTGTTTTACTTGTTACCGGTACAGTGCGGTTTATAGAAAAGGGACAGATAAAGCTACAGACAGGCTGATTATAGATATTGGTAGCGCGTGCATTTATACACAAATCAGACGGAGACATATACATATAGACGCAGACAGAAAAATCCACACCCATAAACGCGCCTGCACTCTCAAGCACATAGACACACGCTTTTATGTTAGACTAACTATCACATGTTTACAAACATTATTTTGTATCACGTATACTTTAAGAATCATCAAGAGTACACACGCAAATTAGCTTAATGTGTAAATATCATAGCAGTTATCACTGATAGTCATTTAAAAGTTCAGTATATATATATATATATATATATATATATATATATAAGAGAGAGGAAGAGAGAGAGAGAGGGAGCGAGAGAGAGACATCAATTATAATATTGACGCCTCTATGACTTAACTGGTAGGGCGATTGTCCCCAAATCTATAGCACCCAGGTTCAAACTCCGGATGGGCTAGGTCAGAGGGCTATTTCATCTTCAGCTTTTCCTCGTCATATTTAGAGGTCGCTCGGCCCATTTAGCCAAACGTATACACAAAAATGGCCGTATAACAGCAACATTTACACATTTACAAATTCTTATAAACAGTTGGTATGAAGGGGGGAGAGATTGGGCGGTGATGCCGCACAACGTTCCCAAGGAAAGGGGTGTATGCCCATCCCACTAGAATCCACGCCCCCTAATTATAAAGATTACAGCCACAAAACTTCAACTAGTGAAAGTCCACTTATTAGAAAAGCGACTATATTATGATAATTTTGATGCTGATGGCTGTTATAGATAGATTAAAATAGGCTGTTATATTGATGTAGGTGTGACTAATGTTGTTATTGTTGTGGTCATGGTCATTGTTTATTTGTAGTCGGCATCGTCGTTGTCGTTGTTGTTATATTATGTAACCTCTGTAATACCACACAAATAATAATTAATTTGTTTATGGTTTCTATCGATTTCAGCTTATCCACTGTATGGATGAGTTAAGTGATTAATTGAATGGGTCATTTATTGGATTGGGTGAGTGAGTGAGTGTGTAGGTAGAAGGGTGGGTGGGTAGTTGAATGGGTGGGTGAGGGAGGGAGGGAGAGGGTGAGTGAGTGCGCGAGCGGGTGATCAAGCGAGTAACAGAGTGTTTAACAACAGATCAGCGCAAAAATGGATTCAATGCTATGTCCTTCTAATCACCTTATTATGACATATAGGGGATACAACAGGTGAAAGAAATGAAAACTAACAAACTATCCTATCTAATGTATGTTGTCATATTTGTGGTCTATGGCGACATACAACGAAAGACATATACTAACATTTCAATAGTAGGCCAACAATAAATCAATACAGAGACACAGTTTAAAAAAATCGTCTTCTGATAATGATGACATTTAGACAACCCCCAATGTTTACCATCGTTAGGCATGGAAGCTTCAAAATTAAAGCCCTACCGATAACTATTGCGATTAAAAGAAATTTACATGGTGGTGCGTCTTCAGTGACTTTTGTCGTATATTTAGAAAGGTGGAGTGGACATCATCAACCGATCACCCACACTATCTCCATCCATCTATTTCATCACCGTGTCATATTTAGTACTCCATGTCTTCCAGCCAAGCATCGCAGCAAGCCTAGTACTGCATTTATATCGAGGGACTTCAACGCCGTAAGATCGTATGGACTCTTTTGGTCGTGGCTTCGAGATAGAGCACTACCTTTAAGCCTCCAGCTAACACTGGCGACTCAACTGTGGATAAGTAACTGATAGAAGCTACTTACGGCATGTGAAGAGAAAGTTCATCACTCAACAGCCTGCTTCCTACATACCATTACTGGAGCTGAGTATAATAAATAGCAACGTCGGGCAACTAATGCTATCCCACAGAGCTAACAACCAGATGGTAACGAGTTGTTTTTTAAATAAATATAAGTTAGTGTCAAAACACTTAGAAGATCAATAAATGAGCTTCACACAACATTGTATGCTACATTAAAACACCGCAAAAAGATTTTCTTTCATATCAACTCCACATCTAGCCAATAATTACCTATCTCGTGTCTATCTCCTTATCATATCTATTGTTAACAGATCTTTTATACCGTTTGGTCTCCGAAATGAAGTCTTTTATACCTTTCTCTCGTACCACATTACGTTATTTGTAAACCGGCCACATATCCCGTCTGGTGTATACAAATACGCATTAAAATGATGCCCAGTTTCATATTTAAAAATAATAAGAAAGAGCAGAGGGGGAGCGGGGGGGGGGCGGTGGTTGAGGGGGGCCGCACTAATTAAAGCCACGAACACTACATATAATTATAAGATTTGCTGCTTAACAATGCAGAATATATTTTCCAATGATGCTAGCTTACTCAGTTAATACCAAACGTGATACCAAACAACTTAATTGACGGTCAGCAAAACTGAATGAAATCCGAAACTAAATTCGGCGTATATTCATCACACTTTGTTTATAAAAGGAAGGTTGTCTCACACAACCTGTACACCTCAAGGTTCCTAGAAGACGGAAAAGCAAAAAGGATACACCTACGCTCAGCTTGATCGACACACCTTTAATACAAACTCACCGGAGTGCAACGAGTTAAAACTTCGTGTTTGTTGTGACACACACACACACACACACACACACACATATATATATATATATATATATATATAAGTAATTACATACTGTGCTTCATTATATATATAGTCCATTTTATGTTTCTATTTATTTCGGTAAATTGTAATAAGTTCACGTTTCAGGTCACAGAGTACAATTATTTCTTTGATTTAGCTTATTTCTTAACATTAAATAAATATTTGTATCATGACATGACATGATGATAATAATGATAATAATGATAAAATTATATATATATATATATATATATATATATATATGTGTTGATGTATGATTCTTGTAGCGTATGGGGTTCCTGTGGATACTAACAGACAACCCACGAGTGCCCGCGGGTACCCGCATAAACTGATGGTATTTCGTTGAGCGGTGTGAGTACGGACATAGGTTACCGTGTGTACTATACAATATGGTAGACAAGTTGACAGGTCTCGCACCTTTTCAGTACCGCTGTAGCCGGCTATAGGGTCATCAATTTGAGAGTATGACGTCTGACATCGTTGAAACACCGGACAAATGTTCATCAGACAAATGATCACCAATAAAGTGGGAGATAGGACAAATGCCCACCAAGAAATAAATTTATAAAAGAAAAATTAAATAAACGACAAAATTAAATGAATTGTTTTCACTCATTTCCATTCTGAAACGTGAATCATGATTGCAACGAAAGAAGCCCTGAATATTATGATTGCAATCATGGATACAATTTATAAACGACAATATAAAAGATTGCAATTGATGATATAAAGAAACCTAAAGATTACATGGCCTCAATCAATGAATCAATTAATTTAAACGTAGAAGAATTTTAATCTTGTTCAACTTCAATGCATTTGATTTAAATGGCTTCTAAAGGCTGCAGCTAAATTTCAATAGTAAAGAGCTTTAACTGAAAATGTATTGGTTTAATTGGAAGTCAGTTGACAAAAATAATAATGGTACTGGTAGTATTGGGAATCTAATATTTTTTTTCAGTTCAATGTTTCGTTTATTTTAATAAAATTGTTTCTTGTTGGGCAATTGTCGACTCTCATTGGTGAGCATTTGTCCGGTGAGCATTTGTCCGGTGGGCATTTGTCCTACTTTCCGGCTGTTCACAACAAAAAAATACGCTGTCCTTAAACCGATCTCATACTTTAGTGGTGAGCATTTGTCCGGTAAGACATTTGTCGAGTGAGCATTTGTCCGGTGACCATTTGTTCGGTGGGCATTTGTCCTACTTTCCGGCTGTTTACGACAACAAAAATACGTCGTCTTAAACCGGATTCGAAGAAAATCACTCCTCGACATTGTTTCTCTCTTATGGTATGTCGTGTATTTTTCTCCACATCCGCGTCAACTCTCAAACATGAACTAGAATCCTCGACAGAGATGACATATTGTTATCATAACAAATGTTGGCCTTTTAAAAGAGGCTTTATCCTGGATTATGTTCTCGAATACTGTATATAGATTAAGTACCATCTGTTACGGTAGCAATTAACTACCAATTACTGTTTACTCTCGCCTTTGTAGTCGGTTAAAACAAGAAACATAAAGACAACATTTATACTGTTAGCGTTATTTCTCTTTGATGTAGAATGTATATAGACTCTTCGATGTTCGCGACGTCCCTTTGTCTTATTTTATATCCAGGACAATGAAATACCTAATTGGTGCCCAGGTGTCATTAAATTACACCCACCCGTCTCAGTTTCTATCCAGATTAAGTCCGCTATTTGTGTCAAAGGGCTTTAGAACGGACACCGAAGAGCACCATGAATCATTCCACAATGACATAAAGATGGACAGATTGATGAGTAAGCGTTAGAGGAATGGCCCTTTTTCTACTTTAAAAAAAAATCAAGAATACGATTCTTCAGCCGGAAGACGAAGATAAACAGAGCTCAACCTGTTACTTTGACGAATTATGTTATTCGAACTGGAGAATACTTATTCAAGTTAGATCGTTATCTTAACAGAAACAACTCAACGTAAAGTACAACGAATAGCTGACAAGATCTTAAAACAGTTATACCCTCAGATAACAAGCCCAACGAAATGCCAAGAATGATGTGGAGTTGTCAGTGTTAGAAGGGCAATAAAGCCTTTGGCATGTCGCCAGAACCGTCTGTCTTATGATTACACGACAGGAGATACGATTATAATTACTGGGAGTTGTTACAGTAAGATAACTAACTATAAAACAAACAACCATCAGGGACATAACCGCAGTATCGTTTTAGCACTGATAGTAACCTGTATTGTTCTCACTGATACCTGTCTTGTTCTGATTGACAGTAACTTGTATTGTTCTCACTGATACCTGTCTTGTTCTGATTGACAGTAACCTGTATTGTTCTCACTAATAGTAACCTGTATTGTTCTCACTGATACCTGTCTTGTTCTGATTGACAGTAACCTGTATTGTTCTCACTGATAGTAGCTTGTCTTGTTCTCGCGGTGAGAGTGATAACAAACCACGGAAACCTGACAAACAGATTTGGCCCAAAGCTCGGAACTCTAACAGACACGACCAATACGATGAAATATTACATCAGTCGATAACCTTTATATATAGAAGGATCAAATATATCATCGTGATCCATAGACGGTTTCGATGTAAACTATGTACACGAATCTGCCCAATCGCTACAGACGTACTAAATCACTCACTCACTCACTCACTCACAACGAAAGAACGAGTGAGTTAATTTAGCCCCACATCGGCATAAATAGGTCAATTGACCCATATAACATACAAAAAGAACACATTGGACTAATGGCAAATTTTGAACCGAGAGTGAGCTGTAAATCACTTAGAGCTGCCTCGCTTCATTCTAATCAAAACACCAAAAGAAAACTCGAAGTAAATTTAGTCAGGAAATGTCATTCCACGAACCACAGCCGCCTGACAACAAACACAAGTTACGATTGGATTATTATTATAATGATAACTATCATACATTACCTCTTTTACATCTATCCTACTGAAGCTGCTCGTTACTGTCGTGCCGTTCTACGTCATCGGGTGTTGTTGTCTACGTGAAAGATGCGACATTTAAAAGCTATTAAACGTGATTCACGCTTCGCCTTCCATGAATGTAATACTATTAACTCCGGCAATGGCTTACAAGGGGATGTTTTCTGGTTAGTGTGTGACAATATTTACACTTCAACTTGCCGGTAAGAAGACAGTTAACGGAGTATACCCGTTCATAGAAATGCCGTATTAGAAAGGAGTGTATTTGCTTGGAATATCGATTATAAACGGTTAGTCAAACGAAATCATTGACGGATACATGACACAGGTCAATAACACGCCGGATCGTATTAGAAAATAGTCGCCTTACTACGAGAGAAAACAAATCGATTGTGACACATCGAGAAGAAACTAGTTTGATCGGCGTCAACGGGTCACTATTTGTCAGTGGGTCGTTACATTAAGTACTGATCCTGGGTCTATCTATACTCGTCTAACTTTGACTGGTTATGAGGCATTCCAAGAAATTGTTGTCGAGTCGTTTACGTCAATGGTAAAGTAAACCTAACGGGATAACGGACGTAAAACAGTCCATTCCCTACAATGTCTTATTGCTCTACGGCCGCTCTACGATGGTGTCTTGTAGAGAAATGCGAAGGCGGCTCCGTGGTCAAGTTGGTAGTGCGTTAGACCACCTATCACTACCGCCTGAGTTCGAATCTCGGCGTGGGCATACCTGAGGGGTGTTTCAACTTTTACTTCGCTTCGTTACCTTCGGAGGTCGCCTGGCCCATTTACTCTGCCATGTGTACAAAAGTGGCCGTAAAACATTAATCATCATCATCATCTGGTAGAGAAATGCTGCAGCCATTAAGCGGTTACTTACCAGAGTCATTACACATAAATAATACCGATGACGATACATAACTAAACGTTTAGTTAGTCGAGGGGCAACTGCCTAGGAAAACATCCCATAGAGACTGGTATGTGTTGGATTCGAACCTAGAACCTGGAGGTTCGCAGGGCAAGTCTATATCCACTGCGTCATGGACCACCCAACTATACATGAAGTAAATCTAGATTAGGATTAAATGTAAAATCTACCACAACTATTTTGACATCAGACTTTGTTATACGTTATATTATTTACACACGCGCGCGTGCACTCACACGCATGATTTGATATGGATAACAAAATATGATATGTATTTTCTCCGTGTTTTCTGATTAAATCATTTCTACAACGAATCAACATGTTGAGAGATCGAGTGTAAGTTATCTATAATACGGTCAAAGCAGCTATATCTGGGCTGACCGGATAAGACAGTTTCTTTTCTTGTATACCTAGTTAACTGAGGTGCGAGGATTTTATCAGAATCTTGTTAAATTTCAGATTTATTTTAATAAACTCGGCAGATCAACAAGTCTTTTTTTGTCCCCCGAATGATAAAGTTCAGTATTTTGGGGGTAAGTGAGGGGGGGGGGATTGTGTATTCTTATATGAACAAGGCGGATACTGCGAATGTGTGAAAACAAATAGATCGGCATCGTGTATAAATATGCTTCTGAGAAATGATGGCTACATTAAATTGGAGTAATACTAATAGTACCAACAAAAATTAACTTTAGGGGGCTCTTCAACGGCGGTCTAGGGTTCAAATCCAAGTAATGGTTGGTGGGAGATTGTCCCATGTCTAACCAGCGTTGAGGCTAGACAGAGAACTGACTAAATAATAACATTTACATTTTAAATCATCCACAATGTGCATGTAATGTATTAGTATTATGAGAATAAAAATGTAAAAAATATAACGGCACTGTCCGTTTAATTCTAGTCTTCTTTCATGTTACTACTCTTCAAAAACAAAACAATTAATCGTGAAAGGTTGCGTATTGTTTGTGATACGATAACTATCAAACCTTATCTTGACTGTAAATAGTGCTGAGATATCTGTAACACGAGCTGGAGTAGTATTCTGAATAATTTGCTTTTAACGTAGAGTCTAAGCTTCATTTCGGGCTCTGGATAATTAGGGTAAATGTTTTGTTCTTTGAGATTCTCTATGGATGGTAACTTCAACGCTCTTAGTCGTTCTGTTATTTCTCCACCTCTAGTTTATAATATCTGCCACTAGGATGAGAGATTACAATCCAATATTGCGGATAGAGAGATAAACTGAAGACATCAAATGTTGTGCAAGTTTTGATCATTTAAAATGGTCACATCTGTATCAAAATGAGTGCTGAAGCCGAGATTTAAGACCGAAGTAAATAAATGTAGCGATTGTATATGTGAGAATGAAACGAAATCATATTATCCTACATTTCTGAACCACTAGGACCTGGGAATCTTACGCCAGTTTTTGGTAAACATTCGACGTCAACTATTGGGCTAATAAAACATCACCTTCTCTTCAGGCGATCAAAATATGTTGGCACGAAACCAATCATAAAATTTGCATGTCATTAGCACTCACATGAATACAGAATGAGGAGGACTGTTTTGAGTTCAGCTTGAAATCACATAAGCCCACACATAACGGATATATATATATATATATATATATATATATATATATGGGTGGTGGGGGGAAGGAATATCAATAAAGCCTAAAACAATGACGAGAACGAATGCTGACATACACATGTGAATATGTCTTCAATGTACGGGAAGAAATAGTTGACAATTGACTTTAGCCAAACTTCAAAACGAGCCTCAGCGTATTCATATTAGACAAATACATAGCTATAACCGCAAACGAAATGTTTTGCATATCACGTTAACATTTCTTGCATAAAACGCAGTAACGTGCGTCGCCTGCATTTCCTCTCTAACGGTGCAAAAACAACGAAGGAAAAGTAGCCTAAAATACGTACGTATAATAATTAACGGTACAATAATAAATTATTACGGAATATCACAGAGACTGTGTCGATTATAGTTTATCTTATTAAGAACCATAAGGAAAGATACATTATTAAATCGCTGAACCGAAACATCTGTGATAGTTCAAATATACCACCTTCGTGTCTAATTTTTTGTCAAAATTAGCCATTAGATATAATAAAAACGTGTTATAATATGATAATATAGGAATCATCCTGTATGTTATCGGTAGACTGGAACATTTTCGTCAATCAAAATGCAACCTTTCTGATTTCTCTTGTACAGGTGAAAGTTCGTTTCCCATGCAGACATATGGCCTTCTATTGTGTATATTACCAGTAAACGAGCCAATAACACCTTCCTATTTTGTGATAGTGTTCTTCTCGTAGACAGACAGATAACTTTAAAAGTGCTATGTCTATGATTGTACAGTAAAACCTCTTTAATGGGCCGTCCAAGTAACTCCGGTCTGATTGGACGAGTGGTCGCATTAGAAAAAAATCATAATAGTCTTTGTTTGTAACACCGAGTCACCGACACAAACAATACATCGATGTCATACAGGTAGCAGTGCAGTGTGTGTGCGTGTTTGTTAAATCCAGATTTATCTTCGTATGAAGCGTTGACGAGCTCGTTACTATTATAGACGCCTGGATGTTTTACTCCTTAATAGCCTCTACTTGCTAGTCAATAAATCTGCAACAGTACATCAACGAGTCAGAACAACTGTATTTTGGAATAACTATGTTGGTTTTGTGCGAGTAACAACGTTGATAGGTTATACACAATTCAGCATAGACAAGTGGTTTCATAAGAGATATAGTTGTTAACTAAACTTTCATCATTTTTATCACGTCCTTCTTTAAGCGCTGAGCTAACTATGACCATTTCAACAGCTGTAAAAATAGTATATGGCAATAGAGGTATAGCGTAAACACGTTTGTTGTACAACAATATGGTGGTAACGTTGGTGGCAAGATGCCGAGTCTTGGGGCGAGCTATCGTATTTTTACGTAGGCTCATAAGCCAAGTCGTAAAAACTAGGTGCGTTATTTCCGCAGTAGATATTTCTCCAATGTGCACATTATGATCGGGTCACGATAATGACGAAGTATTAAGACTTGGTTCAAAGTTGACAGATAAAAATCTTCTTCCGCATTAAAAAAACACAAACAAACAGGAACATTTTAAAATCGTGAATAGTCCGAAACGCATGAATTGTTATCTATCAAATAAGCTATTCATTTTACCTTTAAATTTAAGCCTGTACGATATTGTGATATTCACTCAACTAGAGCTGGTCGGATTAAATATCAAAAGATCAGAGGCAGCTAAATTTAACTTGCAATTCGATTTTCGTCCTCTTGAAATATGAGATGTGAATTATTCCCTCACATACACTATATATATATATATCGTTGGTCGTGTCGAAACAGAAGGGAGTGAGGCATAACCTTAAGATAAACAATGTTTGTAACTCGAGCGATCTAAATATGGAAGATAAATAACTGAAAAGATTACTTAAGTTATTCTAAAACTTACCAGAAGTTGTGTCAATATTAGAATGTTTATTTGGACGACAACACATTTTCAGCATAACTAGTTCTATAAATTGGGTCCGATATTTGGATGCCTGTACCGCTGGTATTTATGTTACACGTATTCGTACCTGGCAAGCTTACTCATTATATAAAACTAGGCAGTTGGTGTAGTACACAGGGTATTCGTTTTGTTCTCTCTGGCCCTCACAGGTATTTGTGAACAACATCTTTCTCCTAAAATATGTGTTTATGTCGGAAAGGTTGGGCGCAGGCGCAGACGTCGCTTAAACCGGAAAATGTTCCAGCACTGAACGAACACCATCCATTTTCATATTCCTTACCCACAAATACAAAATATCATATATATTATATATATAAACCAATCACAGGTGTGTCTAGGGTAGCACTCCCTTAACCGGAAAGTGAACGACAGAAACCAAAACGAAATAGGCAAAAAAATATAATTTTATTATATATCGAAATATACTGAAGTGACCTGAAATCCTTTCATACTGTACAAGTCGTATACTCACCATACAATACGCAATGAGCACATCATACTGGCGGGCCATAGTACATACAGTACAGTCCTAATAACACACTACGGGGTTCGTACAGTAAATAACGTGTGCGCCGTTCGACAAAACAAAAACACACACACCCGAACCACCAAAGTAGGGAGCAGACGAACTGGTCTAAATGCCAGTATATAAAATTAGTAACACACTATGACCTGGCCACTGGGTCCGTGTAAGCTTAATCGATAACGCATACTGCAATTATGACGCACCCAATTAAGTTAAAATCAATTGGCAGAAATGGAAGATTATATAAATTTAAGATTATGGGGGGGGGGGGGAAGTGAAATAATTACGTACGGTCAATTATACATTTAATATAATATTTGTGGTCGTGCTCAGGCACATATATACACATATAACCGTTTACGATAGATACCACGTGAACGCTGGTACAACAAATCACACCAGAGATAACGACAGATTAAGTGCAATAACTTAAAAATTAACAACACGTTATAATACTAAGTTTTACTCAGATGTAGACGGCTTCCAGATCTCGCAGAACTGGACAAATGTCAAGGTCGTTTAGGAAGCTGGCGTCTGGATGACGACTAGTCCACGTAAAATATCAAGCCATGTCATGAGCCAGCCACCTGTCCTCCTGTTGTTGTTGTTCTCACTTAGCCGGTAGTAGACTTTCTCAACTTCTTGCTCAGTGGACTAACCAGAATAACCAAGAAAAACAGACCATTTTGAAGTTTAATATATATATATATATATATATATATAGGCCACAAATTAAATCCATTATTATTTGACCTGATGTATAAACCTTACAGATACAGATGACTGATACCATCAAGCCAGCCTCTTCTCAAATCATCCTGACCTGAAGTCAATCCCCAAAAGAATGATGATGATTTAATTATATAGTATGTCCGATCTTTGACGATGGGAACACGTCAGTTAGGCCGACACTTAATAAGCTGCATAGCGTATTTCATTACTGGACAAAGATATCTCGCGGAATACTGATGGTTTTAGCTCGAACAGTTAAAAGCTACCTTTGTTTCGACATACACAGCACAGACACAACTCTCTCACTACGTAGGGAATGTTACCGGGCGTTCAAAAAGGACAGACTGTAAAATCACTATCTTACAAAGAAAGAACGATAATTGAATTTTGAACCAGCATTTTGCATGAAAACAACGTCAACACTGATTCAATCGACCAGTCTATTCTCATCCCTATTACACGCATATAATATATACGGGAGAATTCCAAGTATTTCATAATAACACAATTCTTCGTCTTTATATACGTCTCACCAGTCGTTCATTACTATCTAAACATAGTTGGAGGAGCCCCGAAAGAAGAGTATATTGCTATGCTGTGAACTGCTGCCTGTCAAAGGTAAATCAGTACACATTTCACTGACCACAGAAGAGCACAACGGAAAATTTACGGCACCAACTGAACACAGGACATTATCACAAACAGATCTAATAGGCGTGGACTTGTAATGCGAACGTCTTTCCTCCCACACCTTGCTGGGAATAACGGAGCTGAAACTCCACGACGGTGTATATTATAAATGAACTAACAGGCTGAGCTCGATGAAAGCCATTCTATCGATTGATTACACCACACACTTAGAACTGAACCGGGACCTGTACAGTGTTTGTTTTGCATCTACGCCACACAGCCGGCTACCATTATATACATATTAATCATAATGCTGAAGTGACTGTCTGTATGTACACATGCATCCAATGAAGAAAGGTAACTACTATCACACACCTTTCTCACACCAATATAATAAATGCACATAAAATACCCATGATCATGATCTATTCGACTTCACGATGTGATTGAAATTTTGCTCTAGTAATATGTGCGTGTACCTAACATTTCTAAAGCTTCACACAAACAGTGATTATACAACATTTTGCTTTCGTCAAAAAAATACAATCAACCTTCAAAATGTCTATCAAATAATACTCATCTAGAAGGAAATGCTGTCAATTCTTCCATCTAAATGGTGCTGCGCCAATGAAGACAGTCTGGCAATTGTCATGAAGACAACCAGAGGCAGTACAAGGAAGCCTATAAGTTAGCTGCCACACGGAATATGTGTCTAGATACATGTAATAGATTACGCACGCACACGCGCGAGCGCACACACAAACACACCACAGACATTAAGGAAACATCACCTATACAAAGCAATATACAAAACACGGGACTAAAGATACACACATGGGGCAGAGAACAGATACATACAATGGTACAAGCAAGCTAACACCAACTAGCACGTGCCCGGGAGTGGTACGAGCCAGTGCGTATACTTGTTCCAAATATAAATCGCCCATCACTAATCATTCCCATAAAAACGCACATTTCATACAAGATCTAATGGTTATACATACTCACTGGCATAACCATAACATTTTCCATACATAAAAATAATGGGCATCATTTGACAAACCAGATCAACACAACAAACCAAATAGTGATATCATATCTGGAAACTCCATCGCCTTTCTTTTCATATAAAATCTCTCTACACAACCTTTTCTACACCTATCCATAATAAGTCGATGTTAGGCTGAGTATAAGCCAACACCTGTTATCCAGTTGGCGTGAACATCAGTCAACTGAAGTGACGATATGAAAAACATGATTTGTGTCCCAAGTTTATAACTACCAACATTTTAAATGCCTCCTTCCTGTCTTTTTACACACACACACAAGCATGCAGCAAATTTCAAATTCAGGCATTATAAAATGTCACACTGAAGGTGCGAAACATACCACTACATTCCGTAACATAACAAGATCAGCAATGGAATTCCTTGAAGTTCACAAACCTATCCAAGAGGAGACAGATCACATGTCTCCTTGACGTTTACCTACCAGTACATGGTACTGACATAGTACTTGCTCATGGATAATCCTAACACTACCAATCTAGCTACCGACCTCAAACATTTAGATTCTAAATTGAAATTATTCACATCTAGAAATGCCAGAATGCAAAACTGGCAAATACATATCAACATTCACAACAGATGACCTCGACGAAAATGCACCTAATATTAGACACAACGTTCCTGCACTTCCAATTTCAAAACATGGCAACAGGTAACACTAAAACCGTGCATTTTTTACTTAATGGGAGCAAGTGAACTAAAATGCTGACATGTATAGCAAACCAGCAAAATATAACAACTGATACAACAATTCTCTAAATCCACTCCAGTCACTTCGGTACAAACCCTGATATATGATATCTAGGGTAAATAAAAATTTAGCAATCACACTGGATGACCAATTCACAGCAAACACAAGAAAAACTATCAATCTTTGTAAATGATTAGCTTTTAAATTATTTCGTATTAGCTTTAAGCAGCAATTTCTCACACATGCCCAGCATGTACACAAGATAAACTACCACATGGGAATGGTTGTAAATCTCAAAACCATTTTGTATAAAACCTCACTCACACACTGATGCACACACACACATATGTACTTCACATGATTAGACCCGAATATTGTTTACATTTCAGCGATCACATATAATATCCTATGCTGTATTGTTCCTGACGCACAATGTGAAGAATAAAGTGTGCTGCACTTTTTTTTTTGGGGGGGGTAATATCCTATGGTACACGCAATGATCAAGGCTGTTCCACTACTCTTTCGTCATCCCCCTGTCGCCTGTTGTAGTCTTCCAGAGTTTTATGGATGGTGTCCTTCGAATAACGACATTTCACAGAGCCACAGGTACAGGTGAATTGTTTCCATTTGATAATCCAGAACTTCTCACCATAGTCAAACCTACAGAAACAACAGGCTATAATTAGTGGAAATAAACATACAATATTGCTCTAAATCTGGCCACATTAATTACTTGGGAAATTTGCAAACAAAGACGATCATTTCATGCATGAATTAGTTATAATTCAAGTTTGATCCCTATTGTAATAATCTCTTTCTATCCATAACTGTATGACATACACACACACACACACACATACACCAAAGATGCCACCTACCCAAGCTCTTCATAGGCCTTAATATCACGAGAGGCAAAGAAGCAGATGCGTGGGAATCTGAGATCCTGATGGTCAATAAACACCTTTATTGGGATCAAGTTTGGCTGACACAAGTGGTTTATAAATCTGCTGATGTTGCCATAGTGACGAGCATCTATACAATAGGTATCAGTGTCCTGCAAATAACAAACAGAATCCAAAGTTCAGGAAATCTACCCAGATAACAATAACATAACAACTATAATGAATAACATAGCCAACACAAGATTATTTCTTTAACACGTTCACAATCTGAACATTTCCCACGCGTACCCATAGCAGCTAGTTCCGTTAAGAGAATAAACTCACCTTATTATCTAGATCAAAGAGATAAGAATCATCTTCCCTACTGTCGGCTTCAGCATCACTAATCAATTCACCTATATACCTGAAAGAATAGAGAAATTTTTTCTTATGAAATGCACTATAAACAGCTCCATGCAAATTCCCACATATTCTAAAATAGATAAATAAATAACATATTCTAGATTGTTAACAAAGTATATCTTATTTTACGCGGACAACAATTATAGATAACAGAAGATAACAAATACAGGATGCAAACAATTTTAACATGACATCTGTAACCTCATCAATGAAGCAGACACATCTCCTCAAATTCTTGTTAAATACTCACTCGCACACAAAGGTTCCTTGTGGTATATCGAGCATCGTACGCGCACCCCAGCCACGTCCATTCGTGCGGAACACCTGAAGCCTGCACCTAGAAATAAATTAATGGATGCAAAAAAGTAAACGAATAAACCTACTTTACAATTACAAAAACAAATACAACTTTGTCACATACATGCTATTCTACATTAACACAGAGATAGAAACGCACTTCTACATGCTGATCACTTCTTCATCTACTTACGTAATGCCAAGCTGCACTACTCTGTTCTGACATGACGACCAACACCGACAAGCCTTGTTACACTCAAATATTAATGGTGGATCAGAATAATTGAAGTCCTTCACTAATTTACCATCCTACAAGAGAATAATAATCATAATAATTAAACACACATATAATGTAAAATGTTAATTTCATTACGTGATAATAAACTGACTTATTACAAAAAGGATTTCTGGTAATAAATATTTGGCTATTTCAAGTGCTAGCTTATTTTTGATAGTCCGACAACTGCCTTTTTAAGAATCTCCATATTATATATATATATATATATATATATATATGTTACAGTTAATCTGTAAATTTTCAGGTACTGTATATTAAATCTCAGTTAGCAATCGACATTTCAGGTAATATACATATTACCTGATTACACAGATTAACTGTAACACACACACACACACATAAATTCGTACAGATGAATATGGATATTTATCAGTCAATCAGCATTTTTGCATTTAAATATTCAACAGTATTTGTGTACTAATATATCACATTTCCCCAAATGAATTTATTCACTTTGTGTGAAAATGTTACTTCTTTAAATTGTAGCATTAAGTAGATAGCAATGAGATAACTAACCTTTTCATACCAACACTTGACACTGTTATGGCTACATTCACAGAACAGAGAGCCACAGTTCTCCTTACATCTACAGGCCTAGAAATATACAAATCTTAGGTAAAAATAAATAATAATATGTGACATTCATATAGTGCCCTATCCAGCTAGATAGCTGCTGCAAGGCACTTCACAGCATTATTATCCCTGATTCAGATCTGTTTCAGTCCAGCACACACCTCAATTCCCAAAAACTACGACCCATGGTGCCATTAGAGGCAGAAAGCATTACTCAAAAACATAGCCATCAGGTTCTCATTTTTGGCTGTGTGAACCTATTGTCACATTCCAGCTCCGAAGCCTCAAACATGTGACCCTTCGGCAATAAGTGCCTTGTTCTAATTAACTGTGCCATTATGACTCGACAATGTTTGTGTGTGTATGAGAGAAGATTTATATACAGTGTACCACAAGTGCTGCATTGTCAGACTACATGAATCAAGCACACACACGACTAATCTGTGTCCTGATTGGTCCAAAGTACTTACAGCGAGACTTGTTATAAGCCGGTTGACATTCATTGGCGTGGTCTCGACGCAGTCAACAACATAAAGGAAGTCTGTAGGATAATTTTCGTCATCAACCATATTGACGACTGGCATTGGGGTGGAGTCACGACCATACGAGATGTCTCTGCAAAGTAATGAGGCTCTGTGTGGGGAAAGGGGGCCAATGGAAAGAGAGCCGGATGAATGAAGCAGTAAGCAAGAGTTAGTGCGAGGGTTAGTGTATACTACTAAGGGTAAGAGGATGGTGAGAAACAAGATTAGAGACGTGCCCGTGCCACTAATGGCAAGCCGAAATTAGAGCTGATAAGATTGGAGTACAAGGCCAATATCGGGGTATAACCAATCTGTATGCGAATTATGCTAAACTAACACCAGAAATCATAAACATAAATCAATATCAGATGAAGCTATAAAAGGCTGTTAAACAACTACTGGCAACTAAAGTAAGCATACAAGAAAAAAATTTGTATTAGTTATTTTGAATGCCTGCAAGCTTAAGCATAAAACTTGTATGTTGTTGATGCATAGTTTCAAACACCATATACTTCAACAAGCAGCAAGCAAATAGCAAATGCATGCAATTAAAATATCCAGTTAGCCCAGTTAAGGGTCAGAAATATCCAATTACCCCAGTTATGAGTCAGAGATATCCAGTTAGCCCAGTTATGGGTCAGATCAATTTGGAAGAAGAATATTTTTTCGTGGGAAAGTTCAATTCCAAATTTATCAATTCTTATTCCATTTTTTAAAAATAATCAATTCCAATTCCGGATTTGAATTAACCCCATGTCTGTTCTGGACAACAGAAGTATGCATGACCCTCGTTGAATATTATTTAAGAAGGATATCAAAGACAGAAAAACCGCAACCATAAACTTGTTTGTGACCGAGTCAACTAGTGAATAATAACAGAAACATATTGGCAGATCTGAACCAGCAACTACTGAGAGTGACAGTCTAGTTATCTACTTAAGCCATTCCAACCAACAGAGGGATATTAAAAAGACTGATAACATCATGATATCAAGAGCCCAAGTGTTCCAATGTTTGACTCAAGAAGAAAGAACAGCACAGAGAACCAAAGCTACAAAAGCTAATGATAGAATGAGAAGCAGTATATTACACTGTTCACTGGCAGAGCTTAGAGAAGACAATGGCCCCCAACAGATGGGAAGGTTTCCATCATAGAATATAGCTTAGTGCAAAGCCACACTTCTTGACGAATTAGATGAATAGTTGGGTTCGTACGAGCCACTCATGCAGTAGGAATTGGCTCATGAGGAACAATATAAATATATAGCAGTGTTCAAACAATACATAGATTTTCAAGAAACACATCACCAACAATCCACTATGCTTGTTACCCGAAGACACACAACAAGATCGTTTCAGGGTATGTAAGTCTAACACGCATACTGTTAGCTTTAATACACGTAAACAATGAAATCTCTACACAAAGAATGCTGTTAAACATGCAACGCATTACAAACAAACAAAAGAGGAGCATGTGCACCAAATATTCACATGACTAGTAACATCTTAATTTGATATAAATTCTATTTCTCTAGCAAACAAAAAGTTTTGATAATGTTAAAAAGCTGCTCCATATTTTTAGTCAAGTATCTGGTACATATTTCGTTTGCTGGATAAAGTACTTAGATAAACTATATCTATATTACTGTAAACAAATCAGAATAGTGAAAAGCACACATTGAAATAAATACTGGAAACATTGTGACAGTGCTGCTTCTGTAAGATAAATGCTCAATTCTGTAAAGAAACTAATTACCTGATGAAATGCACTCTTTTTCACAAACCTATGTCAACCCATCCTCAAAATGGGTTTTCAATCAAATTTGTTTTACAAAACCCAACAAAAACAAAAAAATTTTGGTGCACCAACATGACCCAAATCATTTCAATGTGAGAATACTAAAACAATAATTAATCATCAATAAGGATTAATATATATATATATATATATATATATATATATATATACAGATCTTATACATACTATATATATTCGTGTATAAGTCAAATGATCTAAGAATCTAGTAAACATTAGGCTATTTTTTTTAAACAAGAAAAGGCAGAAATATCTCATGAATTTGTTCATAAATCAATATGAATGGGAAAAAGGAAAGGACCATTTTTCCCATGATAAATGATGGTTGCTACTTACTTTATACATGGGTTTGATGCAACTCTCTTTGGAGTGACCATAAATGCAATTTGTGTTATGTACAAGATCATCTTATACAAGAGTATATACATTAAGTGTGGACAAACATGTACACCATTATAAAAGAACATACCGATGAAGTAAACGCTCATGGTGTTGTAGTTTCCTGGTGGCGAAGCCCTGTAGTTGTCTGTTAACTCTTAAAGCCATCCATGTCGGTGTGTGCTGCTCTATACAACACTGTGTAAGGTAATTTGTGATAATTAACTCACTTGTTGACTTGTGTGTATATATATATATATATATATATATATATAAAAGATGTATGCAGTGATCACACCCTTCTCTCAGGATGTATGTGTGGTGAGTAGTAATGTATTCTAATAAAAAGTTATTACAAACATGACATAAGGAGCTCAACACAGCTACAGAGACACAAACAGTAACACAGACAAGTGGACAGATAGAGTCCTAATAACTTACACCAATTGGTGCCTCATTGTCATTATTACGTGCTTCACTATCCGCACCTCTCGCCAAGAATAACCTACAACCAATAAAGGTAAACAATTAATTAAACCGGATTAATATTAACAAAAAATAAACAAATTCGTATGTCATAATAAGAGGAGTCATACAATGGCAAGCTCTTAAAAAAGAATCCCAAAAGACTCGATAATTCATTTAAAATATTCTGTAAACAATCGGTTTGACAAAGTTTCAGCTACTGTACTAAAGGTACAGCTGCTAAATAAACAGTCACAGCTGTGATTCTTATAATAATATTTACAGAGTAATTACTTTATTTTAGAGGATAATTAAGTTAATGTGCCTTAACATTGCACATCATAACTAATAATAAAACTTTCCATCTGCATGTTGTATATCATACCAAACATTTATTACAAGTAAAACTTTACAATACAATTCTATACATCACCATATACTCCATACAATAGGATGGAGCTTGGGTGTGAAATATGTGCTGTCACAAAATAGCTCAATTACCACAATCGTGACCCAGTGGTATTGTGTTATGTTTCTAAATAATGAAGCAATTAATTTAGTTTTAATAAATGCACCATCAGCCACCATTTTGGAAATTCGGCCTTCCAGTCTTCAGACCAGAATGCCTAAATAGTTTTAGCATAATTGGATTTTTATCTGTGTTTTAGTTTCTTTCTCTCTGATGTGCTTTGTAATATATGTCACAGGATACCATAACAGTCTTTTGGGGTCTTCCTTCGTCATAAATGTGTCCACCAGGTTGGAGAACAATGATACACACACACACACACACATGCACACCCACCCACAGGGAAGTGTTAATAAAAATGAAGAAAGAATCTTGGGCTAGAAAAAAATACTTGCAACTATAGACTTTAATTTTTACTATTCCAACTGGCTAGTACAGATTCTCATTAAATGAAATGTGTGTGCATCTATATATATATATATATATATATATATATAAAACATTGTCTTTACTCAGTTTTGTGATAAAATGATCATTGTGAATACTATTGCTCATGGCAATAAATACACAGATCTTGTTATAATAAAACAAATACACTTACAATGACATGATAATAAATAGATTTGCATACTTTCCTGAGAAAAAAACTTAAATCTGCCAAAACTGCCATAAAATGGATTTTAATGAATATTCTAAGCCAAGAAACTGGATAGAACCAGCTCATTAAAATGTTATACAACAACATCACCATCATCGTAACCAACAATTAATAATAATAATACATCGATGGTAGCAAACACTCAGTAAACACACATCAATGTATTTTTCATATACTTACACAACACATTCATAATGATCTTGTCTAGCAGCTATATGTCTGCAAAATAAAAATATAATTCATTATCATTTAGCAACATACAGTGTACTATCATTCTTCTACACCAAACAGAGCAAGCTATATGATGGCAAAACCAAATCACACTGATAATTATTTTATGAACAGGTCAAACAAATCAATAACAAGTCTGGTGAACACTGGCCTACATGATGTGACTACTTACAATGGTCGATCACCTATTTCATTCACTGTCTCTAGGTCACAGCCAGCATTAAGGAATATCTCAGCTATATCTGTGCTACCAGAGAATGCTGCCCAGTGTAATGCTGTGTTGCCTTCCTAAACATAAAATACAATATATATATATATATATATATATATACACACACCTGTATGTCACAGTTAATATGTATAATCAGGTAACACATGTATACCGTAGGTCCCGGCCATTAAGCCGAGACTTTGTGACCACATTTTGACCCTTATTTTGGGGCTTAATGGCCAGTGCTATTTCAGTGTCAAGAAATCCAGTCATCGAGAGAAACAATTTCAGTGTGTTAGCAGCCATCTAGATGCTAGTAACCTAGGTCCTAGTCTAGATCTAGATGCAAATGGACATTAATCGTCATTTTGATTTAAACTCATGCAGTCATGGAGTGAAAATAGAAGTGAAACAAGTTGATGATAATTATAATGGCTTTATAATGAAAATCAATATTTATATGTAGAATTATCTGATTTTTGTAATTATGGATTAACTGTTGTTTGACTCAGTCGCGCATTTCACGAAGTCAGCGCCGGTAACAAGACAACTCATACCCAAGACATCCCGTACCCATGAGCGTCGTATCCCATTTGTTTGGCGGCATAGACATTAGGGTGCCCCCATATACATATTTTGTATGGGCATATTTATATTAATAACGGGATAATTACTCAATTTCAATAGAGGGTTATAACTGACCTCATATACCGGTAATTTACATTGTCTTGGTTATTGCCGCGTTAGTGACCAAAAAACATACTATCAAAGGTTCAGTAGTAATTGACAAAATTACTTTTAAGCCATTGACTTCATATATGGTTCATTGAATGTTTAATCACACTGTTAATTTCAGTTTGAGGTCCTATGTATGCACTAACAGTTTGTATGCGCTAACAGTTTGCGTAAACGATGGTTATAATTTGCCTTAATCTATTGACAGTATACAAAACACATTGGTAAGAATAACGAATTATCAAAAGAAAATTATTTTCTGTGTTCAAAATGTCACATGGGCTGGAAATACTACACGGAAAAGTTCAGATTTTTAGGTCGGCTTATTGGATGGTAATACCATAAATCAAGATATTTTAGGCCTAAAAACCATCATCGGCTTAATTGCCTGGTCAGCTTAACGGCCGGGACCTACGATATTACCTGAAATTTTCTATTGCGAACTGAGATTTATACAGATTAACTGAAAATTTCAGGTAATATACATATCACCTGATTATACAGATTAAATGTAACACACACTCACATGTGTGTGTTTAATTATATATATATATATATATATATACATATATATCACTCAATTCTTACTTGTGGGATAATAATGTGACTGCTACATTTTATTCTGTAAAGCGTGACAGTTTTAACAATGTTTTTATCATTTACATACACACACACACACACACCAAACAAATTGATGATCATCTCAGAGAGGAGTCATCATACTCACATTATCTCTTATATTAGGATCTGCACCACTAGCTAACAGATAATGTACAACATCTAGATGACTGTGTTCCGCTGCCCAGATCAATGGTGTCCAACCTCCGTCATCCTAATTGATATAATACAATATGCAATAAATGACGGTAAGACAGTTAACCATACAAGACAAGATTCTGCACATTTGCTCCATAAGTCAACATCATCATATTTCTGCAAATCACCCATTTTTCACAATATACACAATAATTATTAATCTTTCACAAGTTCTGAATCGACAACGGTAAAAGAAAACGGTTCCTATACAAATAAAGATGCAGTTTTTTTATGACAGTATAATGAAATCTTCAGACATAAGAGTCCACAAATTTCAATACAAATACCAGTAGGATTTTAAATTTATACTGAACAATCAATCTTAACAAATTTGTTTAAGTGAAAATAAAGAAAAGATAGAAATCAATTATGTATTATTTGCCATTTTTGATTAGCACAACTTTTTATTCTATTGATGAGAAAACAACAACAAAGGGGTCAGAAGCAGCTCCTTACCTTTACATTAACTGATATTTTTTCTGTCTCTAGAAGAAAACGTACAGCATCCACTTTTCCTGACTGAGCTGCCAAGTGTAGACTCGTCATTCCATCTGCCCTCTGAAAATAATGTAAGATTCCTATAAACACCAGAGTAGCTTAACTATTCATATAGCAACACTTATTTCTAACCCTTCAATATTAAACGAACATAAAGAATTATAGACAGTTTTCTTAGATGGAGTCGATAGCTTTTTGTTTTAACTACAAAAAAGTCACAATTCATATGATTTTCTTTATAATTTAACTGATTCACCCCAATACAAGTGCTTGTTGGGTCCAGACATGACTGTTCCTTGGTTAGCATAAAGAAAATTAGGAGGCATTTTTTCTACAGTTAGCTGATTTAATTAAGTGAATCTATAAACCTAAAAGTTGGTTTTATGTTTTATAGTCTACACATATAAATATAGACAAGGTAAATATTGTTATGTTAGACATGATTTTGGTTGTAAATTGAAAATATTTCACAGCTTTAACATCCAGATCAAAGATGGCTCAAACTGGGGCATCATAAAAACAGCCATGTTCATGAGTCAGAAAGTCCTGTATTTACCCGTGGCACTAGTCACACTTATATATTAGAACATATGGCCGAAGGTAACTGCGTACACAGAATTCCCACAAATACGCGTATTCCCACAAATACGCGTACAATCTGGATTCAAACCCAAACTGGAGCTGAGCAGTGCTTCAAACACTGCATGGTGTTCGAAGTGCTGTGTTATTATAGCAGCCAAATAATATGCCTGAAAGGTCTTGCTTTTCTAATATACACATCAATTTATACAATAACTAATTGTGAGTAAAACAAATTGGCGATATTTCTGAAGTTAGAGTCTTATGAAACTAGTAACCACAATACTTGTATATGGATTAAACTTCAACAAAAGCACTGCATTACAAGTGGGATCCACCTTACTGATCCAGATCTTACTTGAATCCGGTCAGAAAAGATTGGCTATTTTATCAATGTACAGCAACAAACATTGGCCATAACAGCTCCCTCCTTAAAGTCAACTAAGGTGGATGCCAAATATCTGGAAAATTATCACAATAATTGTTGAGTTCCAGAAGTGAAATAATCCCAACAGCAAAAATTGAAGAGCTCACCCTAGCATCAACAAGTCCTCCACTCTTTACCAGTATCTGTAAAATTTGCATGTTTGCCTTTTCAGCTGCTAGTATTATGGGTGTTGATAGACTGTTATCTAGAACGTGTGGGCTAGCACCGGCCTGTAGCAGCAAGTGTGTTATCAGATGATGACCCATGCCTGCGGCAGCATGTAGTGGTGACTGATTGTGATCATCTTCATATCTTAAGTTTGGGTCAGCACCGTCGGCTAAATTGTTAAAAACATACGTACAATTATATAAAAGATGGTGATTATTATATGAATGTCTTAAATGGAGAAACAATATACAATAGTTTCAAAAATAACCAAAATGACCACAAAGATATTAATACTGTAAAGTGCCTTAGAGCAGCTATCTAGCTGGATAGGGTGGTATATAAATGTCCATTATTATTATTATATAAGAGAATTCCCTATTTTAGCTGTGGTATATGTAGTAAGAAAGAATTCTCATCAAGATGTGGTCACTTTATCTGAACTAATTATGCCAAAATAAGTTTTCTAAATGACAAGTGTCACTGCATGTGAAGAAGGAACAACACCATTTTCACACACATAAAAGCGTATGACTGCACGTGAAAGTAATCTGGACACATACCTAGCATAACAATTACTTTCTCTACATCACCAGTTTTTGATGCTTTATACAGGTTTTTCGATCCTTGGCGTAACTTTTTAGCTCTGCAACAGACAATAACATTCTGTGAGAAATATATGGTTGGTGGCAGCCTCTTTATAAGTGGCTAACCTTTAAAAGGGAAGTTATTCCAGCTTAAAATGAAAAAGTCTCGTTTTATGTCGTACTTTAATAAAACCATAAAAAAATCACTACATACCTGTCACTATCAAGTACCGACATAGCATTTTCTAATTCACTTCTAGTTGGACCTAAAGGAAACTTTTCTGGAAAACAGTTACATTGCATAAATAATTTCCCAGTCAAACAAAGCAAAGCTGCATGAAAATTTGTATAAAAACCATATCTATGACATCTGATTTACATAGAGAGATTAAAACAATTATATAACCTGCTAATTTGAAAACATACGATTTGGCTAAAAATAATCAGAATGCTGTGGGAACAGTTCTCAGAGCATCATAGTGTTCATTGCACTATTTGAGGGATCGTTGTTCGTTGCAAACAACTTTTGGAGGCAACCAATAAAACATTTCTATCTTGGTCGTGCAATCTTATCAAAAACAAAGCTGGCGATAAAACTGAAATAGCACGGAAAATATGTTAGTTCTGATGCACAGCAAATAGTAGAGACTTACTAGATGATATTGTTTTACTGGTATGAGGTACAGTTATTTCAATGCCGGAGCTACCGTCAACTTCCTGGTTTAATCCCATTGGTGACAGCACACCCATCCTAGCACTCTTGCTGCCATCATATCGGAGACGTTTTTCACTGGGAGATAGAACCTGCATAAAAACAAGTCAGCAGGTGAGTGAAGTGAGCATTTGTTGTTTAACAATGACCATGTATAAGCGTTTCAGTCCACATATGGAAAACAATGAATACAAGGCTACACATAGTTATAAATATTCTATTTACTAAAATGTTTATACACTACACACAGCATCATATCTTACACAGACTGAAGTATATTGCAAGACCAAATAAATAGTACACTTTAAAGTAGTTGTTTAATTTTCAACAATTACAGAATCACAGTAAACATATCTACACAAAATTAAATAGTCCAAGTAAAAGTTTCAAAAATGATGAGAATATTTAAAAAGAGGAATTTATAAAAAAAAGGAAAACCCTCATAACTGATCATATTTATTCATGTAGAGAGAACTCATCGTCACGTCACTCACATCTACTGTTGCCCATGATGCACGAGAGCCAGCATATTTCAAGGTCACCTCATACTGGTCAGATTCGTGTGCACAGTGTGGACAAAAATACTTATTGGCTTTGTATGTCCGACACTGAGCATGGAAATGATGCAGAATCACAAGGCCCTTCTTGGTTACTTCTGACTTGCACTGAAGAAACTTGCCCTGTTATAACAAAGAGCATTATGTTACATGGCGACTTTTATGGTTGTATACATGGCAATTAGGGCACAGCATCAGATCAGATTCAGCAATAGTATCTGATAGCGATACACACACACACACACAAACATTACATGTAACAGATTAACATCAGAAACTTTTAAAAGAGCAAGCACAAAACATTTAATCACTTCAGAATCATGTCTTCACTATCATTATCTAATTAATATTGTGTCGACTTTATATTCTTTGAAGTGAATTATCAGAAGTCGGGGTTTCTCAAAATCTACTCTAAATCATAATAATAAAACTGACCTCAGTACAGAACTGACCGCAGCCAGGACAACACTGGTGCATCTTCAGCCTCTCTCTGTGAGACTCACAGAGTACCATAAAGGGTATCTTGTGGGCAGGACGAACCATCTGGCCATTAGTCACCTTACTACAACAGCCCACTATCTGTAAATAGATCAAAATAATAATTCTACTTACTGTATAGACTGATCACATCTGTAGCAAAATTAGATATTAAGATTACAGTAACTGTCTCATCTGATACTAGTGGGTGGTCCATCAAGACAGATTCTACTCTGTTTGTGTGTACATGTGTATATGTGTGTGCACGCACATAAAATATATGCATGTAATGTTGATCTGCTCTAACTTTGATATCCCCAAGATTACCACTCAAAACAATTCTTGTGTAACTGATCAGACTGATAAGAAGAAAACTGATACTGTATATACTCGCATTGAAGTCGATTTTTGGGGAGGGAAAGGGGAGTTCTCAGAAGTACCTCGACTTATACGTGTGACATATTTCCTACTAGCTGAAAGATGTTCTGGGCCATTCTGGATACACAACACTGTAGGATTTAACCCAATAAGAGTTAGAAAAAAATCGCCACATCGCTGCCTACTAATCCATTATTATTCAATAAATAACAATTCATTTTCACCAAACTGTTATTTGGATCTCACAAACATGCCAGTCTTTATGTAATAATACTGATAGTCATGCACTGTTACCTACTAGTACCTCCAGAAGTGCTGTGAAACAATGAATTAATAACACTTGACAATTGAAGTTACAATCAGGCGTGTTAGTATGAGCCAGAGTTGGAACAAAATCGTCACATCACTGCCTACTATTGAGTACTAATGTAACAATACTTGATAGTCATAATAATCTGGATGATTAGTGATACAATAGAAATCACTTCTCACATTGCAAACCTTGCTAGCCAGTTGCTGTGAAACAATTAATTAATAATGCTTGCCAGTTAAAGTTATAGTCAGGCATGTTTGGTGTGACATGTTTGTTTATTTATTATAACATCAAAGCAATTAGAAAGGATTTAGAAAACCACACAGGCCATCATACCCAGAGCGTGTATGTCACTACTGGAGCCGGTATGCCTGAACAAGCTGTTTATGGGTGAAATGCACTAATTATAGAATGATTGGATGGGAGAGAGAGCAATAAACCACTAACAGCTGCTGGTAATCTAAAGAGACCATCAATTCCTGTGGTCATAGGGTGGGTTAAATCCACATAGAAATAGTGCACAAGTCTTACTTAAAGTTAACTGTTAAAGTGTGGTAACAAGATGGATGGAACAAAAGATAATGCCCTGTATGAAGATTTTCCTGGAGAAGTTGTCACTGAAACTGAGGATATGGTGGACAACGACGGCTATGCTGATTATTATGACAATTCTCCTGATACACACGAGATTCCGGACTATGGCTGGGCCAGCTTTTTCGCAGATGAGAATGATTCCGATTTTGAGGGACTTTAATCATATTATTGTACAGAAAAAGTCTTTAAAAACTAGCAAGTCAATACTTCAAAAGTTGACCTCCACTTATACGGTGGCATATGCCCGAGGAAAGAATTTCAGGGTCAAAAACTGACCTCGTCTTATCTGCCTGGTCGATTAATACACGAGTACATATAGTATCTAAAACATAGGCACCAAAAGATAAAAACAAATTATTAACTAGCACAAAACCTGCTTCTAATAAATTACAACTAAACTTCCTTCTATATCATGATAGGCGTGTGTTGTATTAAAGATTTATCCATTACCTTTCCATTGACAGAGTCCAAAGCCTGACAGTAGAGACTCGTTTTATGACCAGGCAATGTATTAGATACCACAGCACTGGGAAGCTTACAAAAACACACTGGAATGAAGTCACTTCTATGATCCGAACCCTGGATCTCACGATTCTCCTGCAAGTACCACATCAAATAAAGTCTGATTAAAAGATCATCAATGGAAAAAATCAAGTTAAATGTCAATATACCAGAAGTTAGTTTTACTCAGAAATATAAGGGGCATAATCTTGGCAGTTAATAATTTGGCAAAATACTGGGTGTGCACAAATAATCTCGCTCTTTCTCACACACACACACACTCACACTCACACACATTCTGGAAAGGTAGTCTGCATTAAAATTAAGTAAATATTACTCTGGTTATCAGGACTAATACTGATGACATATAATTGCATTCCTCATTCAACCCTATTCTCATAATTACCTCACTTTCAGCTCGTACAGCATCTGCAGGTGACACACCGTGTTCTGGAGTATGTGGAGGTGTCACTGGATAAGTAATACCATTAGGTGTGTTGTGAAACTTGTAAGGAGGTAACCCCTGAAACTGTTTAGAGAAATAAAATAGATTATAACTCAGAAAACTGGATTCAAACTATGGACAATACGCAGAGAAAAAACACAATTGTGGGACAAAACCATATCACACATCTAGTACAAAACCATATCACACATCTAGTACAAACCCATATCACACATCTAGTACAAAACCATATCACACATCTAGTACAAAATGAACATAAACTGTAATTTTGGTGAATTCTTTTGGCAATTGTTAGGTGAATACTGGCTATTAGGTGGTATTAAAAATGTGTCAAGCTTATGTACATGAACACAACAAATAACTAAACATTTCATGACACTGCCACCCTGAATACATGTCCTAATTACAGGTCTTCATGCCTTTTGAAATATGTTAGTGGATATTTATTTGTAAAATTTTACTTAATTAAGTGATGTGACATAAACATGTATAGTACTATGGCTAAAGATTTGGTTAAAACTATTTACTAACGACAACAGTATGAGAAGTATTTTTTTTCTTTATTTCCTCAACAATTTTTCAAACGCCCAAAATCTTTTTTATAGCCATTCATGTTGCACAGCTACAATCTGTTGTGCTAAAACAATCTAATAACACATTCTAACCATCATTTACTGATCTTAACGAAGTTCTATTCTATTTTCAGTTGACCCAGAATGGAGGGTTATCCAACCAAAGAGGTTATACACAGTCAGCCAACTAGTCCATAATCTCTATGACATAATAGAGTATGACATTGTGTACAAAGCAAGATATGTATTAACAAGACTAAAACAGAAACTACAGTGTGACAGATAGATTGCTGAAATGTATTCATATTAGATATTTTGTCTGGCATAATGTATTTGATTGTCCTTATAATGTGCGTCCGGAATTACAGGCTGCGCAGGCTTTATGGCGTGTTAACTTCACAGTATTGGCCATGTATCATATGTATTATTCACCACTAATTAAATCTGAAAACACTGGTTTATGATGATTACTAATTTATCCCCCACACCCTCTGTGCTGACATCTTGTTGATAGTGGGGGCGTTTGCGTGTCTCAAGGGGCTCTGGAAGCTATACACCAGTGGGGACATAATCCCCTAGCAGTTTTAATCAAGACAGGCAAGACTCATGGGAGGGACCAGACGAAACCCAGCACCTGGTCCTCCAGGGCGTGAGGATAACAATCACACCCGGTAAAAACAAGATCATTACGGAAACACTACTACAATTACAATTACTACATAGAGCCCAATAGCAGACATGAGCCAGACATCTAGTAAGTATGACCACATCTTCTCAATAGTACCCCATGGAGGAACATGTTGTTGTAGTCTTATGTGCAACTGGGGGTGATCAGGATAAGTAAGAAAGTATTATTTTGTCAGCAGTTAATAGTGATTAAAGCATATCAGTGATTTATTAATTCAATAGTTTGATTGCTATCCCAACTGATGTTGACAGATTTATCCTTTAACGTTTTGTTTTAGTCTTTCTTTTGTCTAAATGAGTTATAATTTACGCCTGGAAGGTATATAAATGATATACTTTCTGCCCTACTGTATATCAATGTTGTGCCTTCTGAAACGAAACACAATTATCTGTGTATGCCATAAAACAAATAATATGTCAATTTGGTGTATGTGTGTGTGACAGAGAGACAGTATTTAAGAACTAATACAAAAATATCATGCCCAGTCTTTTTTAATCAGCCTGTCCAGTGTATTAGCAACTAGCTAGAGCTCACTAAATAAGACACTTGTCATTCATTACCTGATCATTCAGTCGGTGTACATCAGCCCCACTGGCACCTTCTATGTGATGTTTCTTTGTCCCGGGTACGGCATCGAGACACTCAAGGCCCGGAGAGAGCTTGGCCAGTTTGAGCTTTGCCTTGTCCGAGAGTGGTTTAAACATGCTGATACCAGCCACCTTCTGAGGGCTGATCTTCGGAGGCAGCGAGTTGATGTGATAACCATGGTTCACTATGGGAATATCAGTGACGGGAGACAGCGACGGAATGGCATCATCGGTACGGCGACGTTTCTTAACTGGAAATCAATTGGTTTGTGGATGATAATGATAACTGGGAGATACCTAACAAAATATAAAATCGAGAGTTCCCTTGTTTTATTTCTTATCACCTGCTGTGACAACCCAGAGGACACAGAAGACTCTGAACATAGATACTGATATCACATGCTAATTCCATCCATCCATCTATCACACACACACACACACACACACACACACCACGTTCTGGTGATGGAAGTAATAAATACAAATTGGCTATGATAAGCTACATTTTTAAATGTTTGGAGAGTACCATGACAGTTGTATCTTTCATCATAACCTGCACTGTTATCTGGCCAGAATAACATTACTTTGAACTACATACCAAAAACTGTAAGGTTTTATATATATATATATATATATATATATATATATATATGGGTAGCAATTTGTACTGGAGTTGTAAGGAGGATCTAGTAAATACATCTGGTTTAATATTAGATCTTACTAAAGGGACAGTCGACCCTCAGAAAATATTTTAAAATATGTAATGCTTAGAACAGTAATTAAATATTCCACAATAATAATCACAAAATATACGTGATATCATAGATATAGGAAAATAATTCAAATTACTGGAGGGCCGCCATTATGGCTGCACCAGAAGCCAGATTCAAAGGAGAAAACTGAAATGCTCTGATGTCACACTCTCTAGACTGGCGCGGATTATAGTTTCTCTTGAGCATTAATATCTGAGCCATTTTGAATCATCTTCCTCTTGTAAGGTTCATTCTGGCTCAAACTGATATGGTTGTAGGTCATTCATGACGTAATTTTAACAAGATAATGCTGTTTAGTTTTAGAATAATTCTTTGCTCACACCTGTTTACATGCTTTTGTACTGGCTCTACATACTTCAAGTCAACCAGATATGCTCAAGTGATGTCAGCATTCAAGAGCTTCCGGTCTCTGTCTAGCTTCAAAAGGGCGGTGCCCACAGGCCATTAATAGTCAATTAATCAGCACTTTGAACTCTTATTGGGTTGAATCCTAGTGTTGTGTGTCAAGGATGGCCAAAAACATCTTTCCTTCATCAGATGGTAGGAAATATGACGTGCATATAAGTGAAGGTGCTTCTTGGAACTCCATTTTCCCTACCCAAAAAAATTGACTTATACACAAGTATATACGGTAACTTTGAGTGAGCCTTTTTGAATTCAACGTCCTTCAGTATTCTTAATCTGATGAGATTGCTCCTTTAAGGTTATGCCAGTGAATAAGTCCTAACATTACATCAGCTCAGTAAACGGTTATTTACTGCCACCCTTTTAAAGATGTGTCATGATCCAATTCTAAATCCCAATCCAACAAGGATGACTAACCCCAAACAGTGATTCTGGATCCCACAAGACGTTTGTCCATCTGTTCCAAATAATAACATGGTGTACAAGAGGAGCTTGTCCTTAACTAAGAGATACTTGGAGACAAATCCGCATAAATTTTGATATATTTCTATTATTATATTAGTCTAATCAGATAGTGTCTTACTCTTAGACAGGAAATTGATTGTGCTCATCTGTTTTATCAAGGAGAATAATAGACCAAGGCTAATAGGTGGGGATAGGGTCCTCCAGGGCCACACAAGTCAAAAGACGCTTAGTGCTCTTTATAGTATTTAAGTAATCTAGCCCATTTTGGGGATAAACATTCTTAAACTCCAGAAAACACCCGTCATTGGGATTCTTCTAGGTTTGTCAGTCATCTCATCCATTTGCCGAAACTGCTCATCTTAAATGAGGCACAGGCAAGTGACTAGAAATAACAAATAGAATTGTTGATGGTTTTTGTACAATACCAAATCTACCACCCATCTAAAATTTTGATCCAAGACAATGGACGCCTAATGCCATCTTGAATACATCTGAATTGTTTTGTATAACTGATTACAATACAAGCCCAAATTTAATTGATAATTCTTGTGTTAGAAGGCCATTTATTAAGAACTGTTGGTCTTGCAGTGTCAGATGATATCTTCTAGTCAATAATTACTCTTATCATTTGACACATTTTCTCAGGTCACTTTAGTGCTTATCAAATTCCTTTTGATGATAATAGCGCTCTGCTATTTTAATAACTTGCATTAATTGATTTTATTGTAGCTTCTATAAATGATTTCTTTATAGAAAATAAACATATTGTTTGTGCTTTGTTTTATGGGATTTCTAAACCCCTCAGCAATCCATGTTTTATGTGTCTCTTTCCTAACTTTTTTAAGGGAATAACTCAATATAAACCAGTGAACCTTTCTTTAAAAATTCAGTATAATTTGTTTGGGGATCTTTACATAGACACCATTCCAACATGTTGCTTCTTTGGTGCTTTTGAATCAGGAAATACCATGATACCATAAATTGCCCTGAATGCCACATAAATGTGGCATATACATTTTTTAGTGGACTTGATTCAGTGTATATTTTCTAATCTCTACTGTAACATAATCTTGTTTATCATTATTTAATGTGGTTAAAATAAATATTTCGTAAACGATCTCCATCTTTCCATACTGCTCCCCTGTGAGTGGTGGGGGAGGTGTTTTCTCAACCACTCCAACATAGAGGCTGTGCCAAATAAGCGACAGCCTGGGGATTCTCGCTGAACAACAACAAAAAAAACTAAAAAAATATCTGAAGACAATATTCCTTGAAATTGATTGTATTCACCAGGAATGTCATTATTATAAATGTTATGTATTAATGTGGCTGATGTTGATATAACAAGTCTAGTTGGCTTCATAATTTGAGGTACTAAGGAATTTGAAAACATTGCGTCTACCTCATCATGTAGATTTCCAACAATGCATTGCCATAGTCCAGTCAAACTTTTGTAAGGGTTTAGACTAAAGTCTTGCTCGTCTCATCATTTATAAACCTACAAATATGCTCTTCGTTTCTTATTTGATAAGAACAGGACTTACATATAGGGTTCATCTTCTCCATTCCTAGCTATACCCTACCATAAATGTTAATGTGAAGATTCTCAGTTTTCTTCACATGTTTCTTGGATGGAAAACAATTAATTCAGTCTTATCCTTATTTAATTTCAGCATGTTCATATTCATCAAAATACAAGTCATCCCATTTATCACATAGCTTTAAAGTCACGTAAACTTGAGTATCATTGAGATAACAATGATATTTAATGCTATGCTGTTTAATATATTCACCAACTACGTTAGTATTCATGTAGCAACTGTTTCGTTCTAAAACAGATCCCTGTGATACACCAAAATGATGTCCATCTGGTGAGGTTCTATCTGTGATTGAAACACACCGAGTTTGAATTTTATCCAGGTTAAGGCCTTTAACTTGAAACCAAATGAAACTTTTAAATACTTCAGTAGTGTTGGGTGACTAATTATGTCACAGACTGCAGATATATCAAGCATAATTAATGCAGCCGGTGATCCTTCATCAAGCCTCAGCAATGTCAATATGCACTTTTGAGAGATCAGTTTCTACTGAATGACCTCTACAACAAGCAAATTGATAATTGTCATGGAGGCCACTACAATAAGTTTGAAGATTAAGGGAAAGTTAGACAGAGGATGATTCCGATTGATGATTGATGTTTTACGGCCACTTTTGTGCACATGGTAGGCTAAATGGGCAGAGCGACCTCCAAAGGTAATGGAGCAAAGTCAAGGATGAATGAAACAACCTTCAGAGATGCGCACGTCGAGATTCGAACACAGGTGGTAGTGATATGTGGTTCAACATGCTACTGCTAGACCACGGAGGTGCCCTGTTAGACAGAGGACAATCATTCTTCATATTTTCCTTAGCCAATAAAGATCTCTTCAGCAGCAGCTTTACAGTGGCTCATCTTAAACTAAACACATGATCTACATATCTATTCTAAAGCCAATTAAGTAGTGGATTTAAGTTACATGACTCGTTCAGAGACTTGATGATTATGTTATTGACCTGAACTGTAGAAGTTGGTTGAAAAATCTCGGACATCTTCCTAATGAACAAAATTAATATCTGCATCCAAGGCGATAGTGCAGGTATTATTTGGAAAATCATAAATTATATTAGTCCTGATGATTGTTGTTTACCTCATGAAGAAATTGCTGAACTTGCCCACCAGGAATTCAGCAGAAAGAAAATGTGGTAGATTTACATCTGAATTACTGTCCATAAAGGTCCTTGTTAGTTCAAAGAGTTTCTTTTGATTTTTTCTACATTCTGTTATCTTTGTGGAAGAGAAACACTTCTCCAATAATCATGTGATCACTTTTACAGAGTTCCCAGTATATTTCAAAGTGCACCATTAAGGAAGTTCGGAACAGGTTCTCTGCTCTACTCTACATTTCTTAGCAGATTTAAGTTTACTAGATTAACAAGGAGCTCCAGGTCTCCAAGTGCCGATTTTTGAATTCGAGGAAACGTGGTGATCTATAAAACTTAGGATACTTTCTTTATAGACTTCTACCATCTCATCACCTGATCCCTCACACTATCTCAGGAGTTTAGATAACTGTAAATCCTCCATAAAATCTGATATATTTATGCCATGATACTTTCTGTATGTTATCTTCCCTCACGTACAATCTGGCTTATTCTTATTACTAATAAACGGTACGCCAGATGATCGATGAAGGGTTTAATTTTGCTGTTAAGGAAGATGTACAGAGGGTAATGATTAATGACGATTGATGTTTTACGGCCACTTTTGTGCACAAGGCAGGCTAAATGGGCCGAGCGACCTCCAAAGGTAATGGGGCAAAGTCAAAGACGAAACAACCTTCAGATATGCTGGCGCTGAGATTTGAACAAGGGTGGTAGTGATCTGTAGTCCAACACGCTACCGCTAGACCACGGAGGGTGCTCCTACTATAATGGAGCTGAAATCTCTAGAAATGACCAAATCTAGCGTGCGGCCTAGCACAGCAAAAACCTAACAGTCAGACAAGTAAATATATACAGATAAATGCATCAGTGGCCAGACGGAAAGATGCTCATATGCACACAAACACACATCCGGTCTTTCTTATTCGTTACGGCTGACTGAAACATGTATAACAGGAATCAGTGGAGCTGAAATGAATTATGAAGGACTACACTTTGTATAACAGCCAACTACCATGCTAACAAGTAATTCAGATATAGCACCACTTACACACACAGGACACAGCCTACGGCAAGACATACACACTATAGCATCATTTCTGAAACTGAACCAAGCTCAGAAGTCGTAACATATAGCAAAATAAGCAATTATACTTAAAATAGTCACTCCTCTACTAGACAACTGCAAACCGATGACAATAGCATCTGTAAAAATCACTTCAGTAGAAGGGGTCATTAAATCAGGACTATATATAAAAGGTGTAAACTTAATATACCAGTCAAAGACTATTATAAACATCACGAGGAAGTGCCTCCAGTAAACTGTCTGTTCCTTAACCATAAAGGGACCGAGCAGTCTGTGAAGTAGAATGTAACTGTTGCCGCTATGATAATTGGACTGGGCAATCTCTAAAGGTAATGAGGCAAAGTGAAAGATGAAACATCCTTCCGACACAGCTTGGCTGGGATTGAACATGGGTGATATTGATCTGTGGGCAATTGCACCCGATTAGTCCAAGAAAAATCACGCGATTTTAGATTGTGTCTTCGGGCTAGTGACCTTTCCAAAAATGCTAGGCCGACTGTGCTACTGCCATCTTGAGGCAAAATATGCGACAGTCTCGTATTCAGGTTCCAGCTCTTTTGGAGCTCTTCATGGTGAAAGAAATACACAGAAATTCTATAACATAATCAGATCAAGAACTTTATGAAAACGCACTAATAATTATGTTAAATATGCCCACTAAAAATCAACAAATATTAGTATGTTAACATATTAGGAAAATAATATTATATTTTATGATTTGTTACATTGTATAGGAAGGAACCAAATATTTGTTGGGCTAGTAAGAAATTTGTTGGGCTAGAGGATTTAAATCTTACTAGCCCAAAGGCTAATATTTTTCTGGTCCTGCTAGTCCATGAAGTAGTGTGAGATGAAATCAATGATCAATAACCTTCTCAGTAATGTGGGGCAGAATCCAGTCCAGAAGCTTCAGGCAGTCAGCTGAACACCATTATATATATTAAATTACAATTTACAATTTTTCTATACTAAATAGTTCCCCCAGTTACAAATGACTGCCTCGTTGAAGAAGCTAAATGATGGTTCATCATCCATCCATCATTCCTTATGAGCACACAGACATCCATGCATCATATCCATACAAGTTACATATAATCATCTGTTGGATTATGCATCTACGCCGTCGCTGTGTGTACCTATAAGCATACAGTGTAGTATAACCAACTGATGGCATTCTCCTCAGAATAACTGACATCTTCTGAACAAGGTAATTATTACCTGCAACAACACTGATAGTATGATAGAATAGTGTCATCTTGATAGTCAAGAGTCAAACTGTGTTGAGTTGTTTATCTTCAGCACATGGGACACATGGCCAAATGGTGTCTGCTCAGGGAAACAAATCTCACAACCATAGGTTTGAGTCAGATTCAAACCCACAACCTGGAGATGTGTAGTGCAGCACTCTAACCACTGTGCCATTGGAATACCCTTTGATACATGTAGTACAAGTATGAATATTTAAAGTATACCTGCACATACTAATACTCTGTGGTGTAGGAATATCTTTGTATTACCATCTGTGCACTGAATTTATGACCTTTTCAATTTTTCTTAGCACTGTCATACTGGTGAAGAAGATTGATGTTTTACGGCTACTTTCGTACACATGGCAGGCTAAATGGGCCGAGCGACCTCCAAAGGTAATGAAGCGAAGTCGAAGATGAAACACCCTTCAGATATGCCCACACTGAGATTCGAACTCAGGTGGTAGTGATCTGTGAGCCAACACACTAGCAGTTAGACCACAGAGACGTTGCTAGTGAACTAAATAGCACATTCCCACCAGAATTCATTGTCAGGATTGTAATCAGTCAGACAAAATCGGTGTCAGAGGAATTAGGGATTTGGGTAAGAGAATCTGGAATTCTGTGTATTACTATTGGTCAGGAAAGTTTAACACAAATAGCCCATACGCATAATACTATTTAAATAGAGATGAAGTAGTCTACTACATATAAATGCATGCCTGTATGCATGCATTGTTTATTGTACATCCTTATGCCTCTGTGTCTCTGTCTGAATCCTAGCCACACTCTTGACACAATATCTAGAGGATCTAATGGTATGCATGTGGATATTAATTAATATAACACTGAGCACTCATATTTGATATAAAAATAGGCGGTTGATAAATTGTGGATATTTTCCGTGGAATGTGGAAGCTTTTGTTTTGATCACCCTGGTATCCAAGCCATCAAGAATCAATATGATCAACCACCACAAATCAACATGTTGAATGGCATAGAAACAGTAAAATGTGCTGATACATCTCAGTGGTCACTTTCTGCACATGGTAGGTTAAATGGGCTGAGCGACCTCCAAGGGTAATAAAGCGAAGTCAAAGATGAAACACCCTTCAGATATGACCACGGAGGTGCCCTCACATCTCAGTGGTGAAGCTGAGACTTATATCCAATTTAATTGATCACAAACAGTCTATAAAAGCGAGTTTTATAGCAGGCAAGAAACATCTAATAGATCACAAATTGTCTAAACATATACATCCACAACACATCAATAATCCGTGTAACTAGTGCCTTTATCAAACATCATCAATCTTCCCAAACACACCTTTCCCAACTCATGATCACCATCTAGTGAGAGTCAAAGGAACTATGGGTGTAGGGTAGAAAATTATTTCAGACAAAGCCAAGCTGGTAAAATGGCTGCTAACTGATGAGTGGTAGTACTCAGAACATTCGTATTATTGCTTTAACAATAAATCTTGTTCACAAACAAGAACCGGCGTATCATTCTTCAGATATTAATCTAACACACCAGATAAATGATTTGGACAGCGGTCATAAATATATAGGCTGCTTGCTAAAAAAATCACACTGCAAACTGCATGTTTACAAAACGACAGCAAGCGGAGCAACAGAGGCTGATCGGATACTTGATTGTTCTATTTCCTGTAAATTAAAATATGCATCAGCTAACACACACACACACACAATTGTGTGTTCCTGTCTCTGAATGACACTCATTTAAATATAACATACTTTAAGGGACCAGCTAACCATGGTCATGGAACAAGTTGAAACAACATTTATTATGTTGTATCAATTTAGTAAAGTATATTGTAAATGTAAGTAGTTGTAATGACAACCACAACAATAATAGTAATAAGAAAGCACACATATGTGTAAACATACGTTAAAAGTCAGCTGACACACATATCCACTTTATTACAGGCTCATACGAGACGAGCTAAAATAAAAATGCCATCTGTTCATTTTAATTTTTAATTACTCAGTAATAATAAATACAGGTGATAGTCCAAATGCCCCCAGTCCTATTCAACGTGTGTCATATTCTGCCTGCCAAGTCCCAAGCGCTACTCCTGTTTCAGTAATGTATTTCTCTTATGTTTAACAATTGAATATAATATTTTCAGTAGTGTCTATATTATACAACTGGTTGCTTTGACTTTCAGTTAAATGTCAAAAATATAATGGTATATGCTAGCTTATCTGGTAAAGTTTACAGACGGTGATGATTGATGCTTAACGGCCACTTTTGTGGACATGGTGGTAGGCTAAATGGGCCGAGCAACCTCCGAAGGTAATGAAGCGAAGTCAAAGGTGAAACAACCGTCAGATATGTCCACGCTGAGATTCGAACTCAGGTGGTAGTGATCTGTGGTCCAATGCGCTACCAACTAGAAAGTGTACGGACAGATAAACAGAGCAGATCTACCATATACTCAACTTAATTCCATGTTAAGCTTAAAGGGATAGTCCACCTTCATTTCAAATTTTGAGGACTAATAGTAATACAGCTATACTGACAAATATCATAAATATTGTCAAAATGTGTAAACAATCATCCATATATTAAATATTCCAGCTCAAAGTTCTGATTAATTGACTTTTAATGGCCTGTGGGCGCCGCCCTTTTGAAGCTAGACAGAGAACGGAAGCTCCTTGAATACTGATGTCGCTTGAGCGTATCCGGTTGACCTGAAGTCTGTAGAGCTCATACAAAAGCATGTAAACAAGTGTGAGCAAAGAATTATTCAAGAACTAAACGGCATTATATTGTTAAAATTACGTCATGAATGACATACAACCATATCAGTTTGACCAAGAAGGAACCTTACAAGAGGAAGATGATTCAAAATGGCTCAGATATTAATGCTCAAGAGAAACTATAATCCACGTCAGTCTAGAGAGCGCTAATGTGACATCAGAGCATTTCAGTTTTCTCCTTCCCGCCTTCTAATCTAGCTTCTGGTGTAGCCATAATGGCAGCCCTCCAGTAATTTGGATTATTTCCCTATATCTATGATATTTTGTGATTATTATTGTGGAATTTTTGGTTACTGTTCTAAACATCACATATTTAAGAAATATTTTCTGAGGGTCGACTGTCCCTTTAAGTCTTCTAGCTCACAAGTGAGTGAGAAAACCGATGCAACAGACATACACAGGATTGGTCCATTAGTTGTCAGTATTCTCAAAGAAGACAAACTTGCAGATTAAAGCCCAAGAGGGGCCTACCCTTAATTAGCCACATCATGAAGAATACAATAGATGAAACTTAATATATTGTTGACATGTAGAGATACAAACATAACGGAAGTCTGTTGAGAAGAGACAAAAAACTGAGTTGTATCTAGTGAATCTGGAATATAATGATCTGATTACTCACTGGCACTTTCTTTAGAATTAGCTGATGTTTCTGATTCAGTTATACTGGTGGATGTTGATATGATGGAGACAGTATCATCATCACCTGAAATATTATTATAGTGAATTGAGAAAACAGTTATATATATATATATATATATATATATGTGTGTGTGTGTGTGTGTGTGTATTTACATGCAGCTGAACAGACACACAAAAGGAATAAGCACTGGTATGACAATAAGTATTAGCTTATACATGTGCCTGTGTCACTTGGTGAATGCTCACAGAAATAGACAAATGCTTCCGAATCATTCCACATTCTAAAACTGTTGTGTCACAGCCAAATGAAGCATGTTCAAAACACACCACGGGCAATACACTCAGTAATATTAGCAATAGACCGATCCAGGTGAAATGCGTTGCATCGGTTATCAAATGAAATCCATTCACATCGTCATGTCAGATGTCAAAATAAGTTTGAACTAGACTTGCCAGACCATCAGCCATGTAAATTGTACTGAACATTACTTAGTTTAATGGCACACCTCTATTGGATGAGGTTTATGCCATTCCTACTAAATGCAAAATTCTGATCTGGAGATCACATACCCTTAATGGAGTATAAATAAAATCCAAATATAGGTGGTAAATAGCCTAAATACAGCTTTTCAGTGCGACATTCAAATGACCTATTAGGAGTTTCATTAAATTCTCATCTTTGCCAGAATGCTGACAATTTTTACATACGAGTCACTGCATAGGCAGTGACATCTGCTCTTTTCTTAGCTATTGGAGAAATCGAAAACCAATTCGTGGTATAAAGTGGCTCAATTTCAGTGGGTGGGTGGTGTTCTGTTCGGAAGAACACAAATTCAAACAATAAAGTTTCATCCTGGCATATCTCTATCCATGCATGGCTCCAAAGAGTAAGTATGCCAGACTCTAAGGAAATCCGTAGCTTCATAAATCACAACAAAAGGAAATATTTATATTGCTAACCTTTTGATTTCCTTTTCCTCTTCCTTGTCAATGCATCAGGCAGCATGTGATGCATATCTAGAAGGAAATAACCAGCAGACCAACACATGAATCATCTCAATGCTTACATAAAGGAATCTGCTATACTAGACAATTTACGCTGAATGAGCTACGGTCTACGGAAGCTAATAAGCTGTACCAACATCTAACAGCAGTAGAAAGACTTCATCCCAAAATCTCAACAGAAATATACGCTACGGTTGCTAAATGTTGACATTTATATTTCTTAAACAAAAATTAAGTGAACCGCTTCAAATGAAGAATTGCAAGAAATTAATTACCAGGAAGATAGCACCCTTTCCATTAATACACTTGATAAGAGAATGATAACAAAAAAAAACAAAAACTCACTCAGTCTGCTTGCTGACTCCAGTTGATAATACATCTATAAAAAATGGTAATAAATTTAAATATTACTGACTTGTATGAAACTAAACACTACTGAGGGATACACACATAACTAGAATGAAATCCACCAACATTATCAGCCTTTTCAATAGCAGCTGACACCCGATGCTTTTATGGCATTTATTTTGCAGTCCCTCGTTGCCTATTTTATTGACAGAAAATCAGTTGGCTATTTTGGTTTTGGGGAAAAAGTGGCCTAGAATGCACCAATTACTCAATTTCCCCAACCTTTCAGGGAAGAGCCCCTAACCCCCCTTCCAATGGAGAAGGGCCACTACTGTATTAGTGCGACTGCCACTACCCCACGGCCACCCCTTACTGCATCAACAATGCCATGACAATGGTGTTGCAGTCTTTTTACAGGCCAATACAGGTGAGCTGCTGCCTACTTTTTGTAGGGGGGCACTTCTACTCTATTCCCTACTGAAAAAGCTGATTATAGAGGGATGGTAAAAGCTGATTATAGTACAGGGTGTTCAACATGAACAAAGGGCATGCTCCTAAAATACATTTCATCCCAATTTATTTTCACACTGTTAATGAAAGTACTGATTGCATTATTTTGGTTAATGCATGGAATTTCCACAATATTGTTTCATAACACAATTTGGGAAAGGCTATTTTTAAGACAGAAAACTGCAAAGTGTAGTGTTCTCATGTTCAAAGCAAAACATCAGGTACTGCAAGTCTGTCTGTATTTAAGTATTGAAAGAAACAAATATTTCAGACTGTACTAATACACCTTTGGAAAAATAAATATAAACTGACTGCAGTTTACACTTTAGGTGATAAATCAGGAGGAAAATGGTGGTCCTGAATGAAGATGACACAATCCCTAACCTAAGCTCTCAATAAAGAAGCTGCTAATAGTATATCATTGGTGCTGGTTGGTCAGAAGAAGATTCTACCCACATCAACTAGTAATTAATTTCCAACCCACCTCTTCTTGTTCTGCCGTTGCACAGTGCATGTGAATACGTTTTTGCAAATCCCGTAATCTTGCCCGGATGTATTTGGGGATCTTCTTCTTGGGTTCATATCGTGGTCTTTTCCTGTATGGACGCTTTCTTTGTTTCTTAACACCAAACATGACAGCTGGCTTTTCCTCTGCAGACTCAGAAACATCCTCCTTGGAATGAGCAGTTTCGTCATTTATTTTGTCAGCGCGACACAACGAAGTGGCCTTATTCTCTGGGATGGCCACACCATTATCACTCTCCGATGTGGACTGGACCTGCTGATTTTGATTTGACTGTTTTGGCTTCTTCGCTTTGTATTTCTTGTTACAGGCCGGTAGATTGTAAGTACCCATACGAGAACGTCTTCTCTTCTTTCTCTTTTTCAGAATCTTCTGAGACGTAAGGATCGAGGCAAAGTTGACACCATCTTCTTGTCGTGCTGGATGACCAGTGTCCTGTTTAGCCTGGTGATCACTACAAAACGACGAAAGTGAACCAGAAAGGCTGTTCCCATCACGTTTACAGGAGTCCTCATCCGTCTTGGTTGATGGCTGCTCTTGCTTCTTTGATACTAGCCTATCTTTTGATTTCAGGGCACATTCCAAAACCAGTTTATCGAGTGTTTTGGCGTCCAGTTTATTCAAATTCTTTTTCAGACCAAAAACATTCTCTAAATCCCGTATTTTGAATGTCATGTGACTAGTTGGCAAGCTTTCACTACGTCCCTGAGAGGATTCCAGTGCTGCAGATTTTCCATGACCATCATCTAGGAGTTGGCGTTCCCTGCAGTGGGGAAAAGATTTCCTAGCTTTTGGCATTTTTGAAGTCTTACCACAGCTGGATTTCTGGAAAGAAGCTGGACAATTCTCTGCATCAGACACACAAATATCTGATAATGGAATAATTTGGTTATCCTGAGATTGGGTACTCCCCATCTTTAATGCTGATAATGCCTGTGCTGCGGCAGCAGATGATATGGTTGTGCTCAGCTGAGCATCAGTGGTCCCTTCCCCCATAACCAAATCTTGCAACATCAACTGTCCCGTGGCAGTCTTGTACTTAGAACCATGCGACAGACTCTTCTTGGCCTTGGGCCTTCCTCGAATCCTACCATCAACTGGTTTGAAGAAGCTGTCAATTGTAATGCTGCTAAGTCGGTTCGGCGAAAGGGACATTTTGGCCCTAGGCATCTTCCTCACCTGTTTCTTCTCACTACTGGATGGCAGTGACTTTCTAGGGCCTTCGACGTGGATGGCTTGTTCTTCTCACCTTGACCCAGCAGCTGTTCCATTCTCTTCTGTGGACTGCTCTGTACAGTAACCTGCTGACTAGCCTGGAACTTACTGAGAACATCCTGGCTGTTCCCCTCCATTGGATTATCATGGTTGCCCCTGCCAGACTCACTGCCATGACTTTCAGAACTGCTTGTGCAACTGCTCTGTCCTTTACCATGAGGTTGTTTGCCGACTTCCTGGATAAAACCTGAACTGGCAGCGGAAGATGCTTTGTTCCTTCGACCGTTAGTATCTAGTTCTGGAGCAGCAGGAGTTTTCTCCTGGTATCGCAATAAAGCTAGGCTGAGGTTATCTTCAGTATCGCTGTCTTCTGTTGCGGTGCTGTTGGCACTGACATTGGTCTTTCTCCTGCGATATCGTCTCTTGGGCTTGATAACATCCTCACCACTCTTAGAACCATTCACCTCAGCTTTACCCTCTTGTGCTTTCTCTTCCGCACTGTCAAGTACAATGATCTCTTCTGATGAGCCACAGTTACGTTTGCCACAAGGATTCGGAGCAGTGTTTGGTGGAGGCCTGGAGACTCTTTTAGACTTCCTCTCTCCGGTATCACTACCAACTGAGCCTGTCTCTGAAGAAATGCTACCACGCGAGTGTCTGTGGTACACTCGTTTGTTGGATGAACCCTGCTCAAGTGATCCATCCTCACCATTGACACGTTTTTCATCATTCAAAACAAGCTCTCCAATGGATGGCTCCTTCACTTTCATCTTCGTTTTAGTTTCAGTGCTGGCCGTGGATAATCCAGCATTATTCAATGCATTTCCACTTAGATCTATGTCATCGTTAACTGTAACAATTGCTTTCACTTCAGCTGACTCAGCGTCTGTATCACAACTATTAACAGTAGAGCTTTTGTTGATATTGGCTTTCCTTTTAATACTCTGACTTTCTTCTGAAATGTTGCAGTCTTTGGCAGTTTGTTTTGTACCTGAACCTACTGGAAGATTGATTTTATTGCTACCACATTGTTCTCCATCAGATGTATTTTCACCATTACATCTTACATCCTGCTCGACTTCGTCACTACCTGTAGGTTTTGATGCTGATTCGGGGCCACATTTGTTTGAATCCATCCCTCCATCACAGGGAGCTGTCAACGGTCCACGAAGTTCTGCATCAGATTGCCGGATTTCTAGTTTCTTCACATCATGTGGACACTCTCTATCGGAATGATCAATGCTGCCATGTTTGTTTCCACAGTTTACATCAAGAATTTCCTCACTCATGATATAGTTGTCAGTGTGTCAATCTACAAAATGGGGTTTCAAAAGAGCAGTTTAGGCAATGACTCTAAATCAAGATTCAGCATTAAAACTGTGCTACCTTAAAACACAAATAATTTTACATACTGAAAAGGCACACACACAATTCAAGTTTGCCAGGTTGTAGCTGCTGAAACTGAAAAATACATCAACATAATTGAAGTTCATAACAAGCAAACTTGGCTAAAATGTTTATTTATCTATAATTAAATATGAAATATATGTTAATACAAAAAATAGTTTTTTTGCAAGTAACATATCTGTAAATCAAGATATTAAAACATGACCATTCTTCCATAATGACTTAAGCAATTTAGGTAGCATATTCAGAGCTATGTCACACTGGTATTGCTAAGATGTACTGTATATACTTGCATATAAGTTGATTTTATAGGTAGGGAAAAGAGAATTCCTAGAAGCACCTCGACTTATATGTGCATCATATTTCCTACCAGCTGAAGGAAAGATGTTTTTGACCATCCTTGACACACAACACTATAGGATTCAACCCAATAAGAGCCAGAGTTAGAATAAAATCGTCACATCACTGCCTACTAATCCATTATTATTCAATAAATGACAATTTATTTTCACCAAACTGTTATCTGGATCTCACAAACATGCCAGTCTTTATATAATTATATTTGATAGTCACGCGCTGTTACCTACCAGTACCTCCAAATGTGCTGTGAAACAATTAATTAATAACACTTGCCAACTGAAGTTACAATCAGACGTGTTTGTGTCAGCCATAGTTGGAACAAAATTGCCACATCTCTGCCTACTAGTCTTAGTCAATAAATTATGTTTAATTTTCACCAAACTGTTATTTGGATCTCACAAACATGCCAGTCTTTATGTAATGATACTTGATAGTGACATGCTGTTAACTACCAGTACCTCCAGATGATTAGCGATAATATAGAAATCACTGTTCACCTTGCTCCCCAGTTGCTGTGAAACAATTAATTAATAACCCTTGCCAGTTGAAGTTACCATCAGACGTATTTGGTGTGACAAGTTTTTTTATTAGTTATAACATCAAAGTGAAATCTGTGCATGTGTGTGTGTTCCTGCAGGTGAAGAAATTGATACTGAAATATTTACAATGCACTTGCTGAAACAAAAAGATTGAAATGAATGGGTCAACTTTTTCGGGAAAGATGACAATGATTCAGTTTTGAGGAATTTTAAGCCAATACTTATACAGTGAGTATATGCCCGAGGAAAGAATTACAGGGTAAAACATTGACCTCGACTTATATGCAAGTATATACAGTACTGATGTTAATATATTTTTTCAACTTTTATAACAGCTTGGCACATCATCTCTACTCAGGGTACTGCTTAAAATTATAAGGGAACCCAAACAGTCTGATAAATGCTGATATTATTCAGAGTAATCATGAGATAAATTTTATTAAAATATGAACCTCGAATGTAGGTCATAGTCATCTGTATCAAAGACACAAATAGTCAAACCAAAGAGAGCAATTGTATAACTGGACATGTGACCATAAGAAAATTCCATCCTTCATTGACTGGTTCCTAGAAACGTGAATTCATGTAAATCACTAAATGTACATAACAGTCAAATACCGTATGACTTCCTCGGCTTTGGCTAGTGATATATCCTGCCTAAATTTGTTATTTTTTGCAATATGGATTATTTTTGTGACAATTTTACCAATGATCTGGAGATTGGTGATCCATCTATCACTGGAATAAACTTCGTACAATCTTGGACATTCTATCCTTATATACTTGCCGGTGCTCCTCTGTTGGCCACAGACCACTCTCATTATTACCACTGTGATTACAGGTTGGCATTTGTGCTGTCACTTCCAACTGATACCAACAAATCTTGAAAGTATCTTTTGGAGAGGTTCACTCTACAGATTACCAACAGGCAATGAGAAATGCCTAGTAAACAAAGACAGCTTCCCAACGGGATGATAAGATAGACCTTTACAGCTATGATAACAATAGTTACATCCCAGTGCCTATAATACATGTCAGTTTGTGTCCACTTACTCTTGTCCTGGGAGTTAACATGCTGTCTACCAGGCTAAATAGGGAAGTATTCATTTCTGGTTTAATGAAACCCAACCAACTACATTAATGGATTATTCGTCACTGGAGTGAAAAATAACAGTGGGCTTCCAGGCCATTAGGCAAGGATTCCATAATGGCATATTATTAACATTTAAACAGTTAGGTTTGCACTTCTAAGTAAAGGAATGGACTTTTCTACAATGACAATTGATGTTTTACGTCCACTTTTGTGCAGACTTTTCTATGACCATTTATCAAATGAAAGCCATTGTTCTATCTGGATACAGTTCTCCTTTAAGAGCTCTCAAACAATGATGACTACTTTTGCTTAATTCAACATGGAAATAAGACATTTAATCATTCCAATTCTACTTTAATCTTTTTCTTTATTTTGAGAAGATCAATATGGGGGCCTATAACACTACAAAAAAACTGAAACATCCAACTTCAAGGAACCAATATCTGGGATATCTGAAGTACAAAGAGCACAGCTAGCTTGATAAAGATGATGATTTCCCTGACTGACACTGAGGAAGTAGGTTTTTTTGTTGTTGATTATTTTAATACTTTCCTAAAATCCATGCAAATAAATATAATTCGATACACCTCCGAATCTTGACTGATCATATACTATGCACAAACAATGTACCATTATAAGCTCTGTGAACAGAACAACAGTGGCTAATATTTGTCTAGCTTGACTCCCTTAATTTGAGTGTTCTCCAATTTAAACACTATGCCATAAGGCAACTTAGCAGCAATCAGATAAACAAATCACTTATTTTTTAGCTCTTTATGTGAAACTGTATTGTTTTGATAAGTTGCCAACTGCAGTGTTACTTCCAAATGGGATTGTGTCCGTAAATAAGAACAGGCATCCAATCATCATTGGTCATGCACTATTTTTCAGACTTAATAAAATTTGTGTGCATTATCACGAAATGGGCATGGCTAGTAAGCTTATTTATGTAATTTCAAAGTTGTATGAAAACCTTTAATTTGCACGAAGTAGAACTGTTATTAGAACTTTAAAAAAACACACGTTAGAGTTGTAACTTTACTGTAACAGGCATAAATCATAAATACACAAGCTGTAATGTAATTAGTGTACAAAAGTGGTGTTTAAATAATGATAGCAGACTGATAAATTGTATTAATAAAAAATGTATATCATGTAAAATCCACTGAGTTAAAAGTTTCCATTCATTGGGATAAATGAAGTCTGTCAACATAACTGTGTCAGTGACAGCGTGTGTCTGTGTGCATTCAAACAGGTTGCAGTTAAACTGTAACAGGGACGTATTAATTAAACTGGTAATCGAACACTTATTTAAAATTATAGTATTTTATAATAAAATCTGCACATGTCACATTTTCTTTAAAACGAACTTTAAATAGAAAGTCAGAAACCCCACCGGTGTCTTCAACCTAAGCCTTAGCGGCTAAACAGTAGACAGACTTATCTTGGGAAGTTGGGGTGAAACAAGTTTGCGAAGTTAACTTTTACAACAAAGAATGATGTCGGCCAAACACTACCTTCAGCCAAGTACACAAGTGAAAACAAATACCGAAATTACCAACAGGAATAGTTTACTGATTATATCGCACAAAGTCAGCACAGGGTTAGGCGCACCGAAATGTGCTGTGTGCAGGATGCGGTAAAAAAAACACAACAACAAACAAAACATCCTGTGCGCGCTCAGCGGACATTTAAATACGGACAAAAACTTCGCTGCATTCTGAATTACGGAGAACATTAACTATACACCCAGATACCGTATTCCGATCCCACGTGCAGATACTGTAAATGAGCTAAAACGACTTCGCTGCGGTCCCCTCGCTCTACAAATCCACGACAGCCGCCATCTTGATGGAGTAGCACCGCCTGCGCATGCGCACTGGTAAAGACCTCTTCCCGCCTTTCGGTACACAGAGAAGAGTACTTGCCCCATGCCGAGAGATATATTTTTTGCAGTGCTTATAATTAAGGCCAAGAACTGGTTATATTGTAATATTATGCACAGTCACTATAATCTGTTAAAATACAGAAATAGCTAATGAACACAATACATACTCCATATGTTGGGTATATTAGGTGACACCCTGCTGGCAAGTCGTTTTGCTGACTACAGTGAATTGCACACAGTAAAGCCAAAGCTACGTATTGCCGAATCGAATTCCAGTGTATTCTTTTGGGCTGTTGTGTGTTTCACCTGTTAATAAAATAATTACCCCTGATTGTTTCATTTCCACCTTTAATAAAGATCAATTTGGATACAGATTTTGTAGTTTACCCTCTAAAAGATGCATCGCAGACTCCCCCCCCCCCTCTCAATACACCTAATAGATACGGGTACATTCACATCAAAGTGGCCAATTATGGAATAAGTGTAGGAGTAGATACTTGAAAATGGGGAGAGGGGCGGTGGAGGAATGAAAAAAGGGAAAACACTATGTGGGGTAAAATCTTGGCTAATAATAATGTTATTGTTAATTTTTCAGTAAAAGAAAACTTAAATGGTATAAAAACTTTTTATGAACATGATTTATTTCAATTCCAAATTCATCAATTAAAATTCTGTAAATATTCCAATTGATATTTCGGATTGGACTTGACCTCATGTCTGTCCTCGAAGTCCAGCTTTCTTAATCTATTTAAACATACGGGTCAGAAGTTCTATAGGGCCACAAACTGGCTGTGTTACCATGGGCATCGAGACCTTCTCTGGAATTGGCCTTCTGTTCACTGACTGACTGAGGGAGTGGCTCACTCACTCACTCACTCACTCACTCACTCACTCACTCACTCACTCACTCACTCACTCACTCACTCACTCACTCACTCACTCACTCACTCATTCACTCATTCACTCACTCACTCACTCACTCACTCATTATTGTCTCTATCAATTTTCTTTATTTACATATCAGGTAGAACAATATTAATTATTAGTTTCTTAAGCGTCTTTAAAAATTAAACTATTCGATAAATGATATTTAAATTTTGTTGTTGTTGTTTTTGTTGTTGTTGTTGTTATTATTATTATTATTATTATTATTAATTTCTACATTCGTTTTTCGATATTGTTTAGGCGTATAACTAATTTATATCGCTAATTTGTCATGAAGTTTTCCATATCTTTCATTAAACTTTCTGATACAATAGTAATATATCCATGTATAGCTGTCATTGTTTGCAATACGAGCTTCCGTAACCGTCATGTTGACATTAGTTATTCAGCCTTTTTTTGCTGTAATTCTTATTTGTTATACAATATTGTCTAGCCGTCATACATGTTTTGTATACAGCCGGATCTGTCATTCCTGTTTAATACACTCTTTTATGGCTGTCACTCCCCTTTTGTTATACAGCTGTGTTTGACTGTCGCTCGCATTAATTTGTTATACAACTTTGACTGTTTTTCCAATTTGTTTTACAATCCCCCCCCCCGCATGTTATTCAGATTTGTTATAAAGTGTTGCCTGACTGTCAATTCCATTTGTTATGCAGAATTGTCTTACTTTCTATTCCAATTATTACAACGGCTTGTCTTATACATTCTTGTCTGGCTGTCATTCCTATTTGTTTTATATAGTCTTGTCTGGCTGTCATTCCTATTTGTCTTATATAGTCTTGTCTGGCTGTCATTCCTACTTGTTTTATATAGTCTTGTCTGGCTGTCATTCCTATTTGTTTTATATAGTCTTGTCTGGCTGTCATTCCTATTTGTTTTATATAGTCTTGTCTGGCTGTCATTCCTACTTGTTTTATATAGTCTTGTCTGGCTGTCATTCCTATTTGTTTTATATAGTCTTGTCTGGCTGTCATTCCTACTTGTTTTATATAGTCTTGTCTGGCTGTCATTCCTATTTGTTTTATATAGTCTTGTCTGGCTGTCATTCCTATTTGTTTTATATGGTCTTGTCTGGCTGTCATTCCTACTTGTTTTATATAGTCTTGTCTGGTTGTCATTCCTATTTGTCTTATATAGTCTTGTCTGGTTGTCATTCCTACTTGTTTTATATAGTCTTGTCTGGCTGTCATTCCTACTTGTTTTATATAGTCTTGTCTGGCTGTCATTCCTACTTGTTTTATATAGTCTTGTCTGGCTGTCATTCCTATTTGTCTTATATAGTCTTGTCTGGCTGTCATTCCTACTTGTTTTATATAGTCTTGTCTGGCTGTCATTCCTACTTGTTTTATATAGTCTTGTCTGGCTGTCATTCCTATTTGTTTTATATAGTCTTGTCTAGCTGTCATTCCTACTTGTTTTATATAGTCTTGTCTAGCTGTCATTCTAATTTGTTATTTAGCCTTGTCTATCTGCCCTTCACCGTTGAAGTATTTTCTAAGTATTTAATCACACGCTTGTATCCATCTAACATTTCTAATATGCTGGATCTAGTTGTTAATTACACAATAATTTATAATGTTTAATAATCAGTTAATTTGAAGCTTAAAATCTTTTGGTGAACACGCACGCGCACGACAAGAATGATTTTAGATTTAAAAAAAACACAAAGGAAATTAAACGAATAAATAAATAAATAAATAAATAAATAAATAAATAAATAAATAAATAAATAAATAAATAAATCAATCAATCAATCAATTAATTTAGTGAAGGAAACAATGGAAACATGTTGACGCCTTATAAAGTAAAACCCGCAATCTATTTATAAACCCAACGTGATATTTTTGAACTTTAAACACTATTTATTAATAATTAATAATAATAATAATAATGTATATTTAATAACCGTCCTTACTAGCAGAAACCATCCAAAGGCGATGTACAGTGACACCCCAAATAATATGGGAATTGCGTAACTGGCCTGATTTTAGATTACCTGGTCAACCTGAAGAATTGTTCGAATTTCTCCATATAAAATTGTAGTTCAAATCTTCGGCATATTGCTGAATAAGTATTCTAAGGCTGTAACAACAGGATATTGTTTTAATAATAATTGGCTTAAGTATTGTTTTTGAATTTATATCTATAATGTGTAAAATCTGTTTTGGGAGAGTATCTGACCCCCTCTACACAAATACATACCTGTTGTTTTTTCTTTGCTACCTGTATTTCTGTTGTATTGCCATATTTTTAGTATGAGAGACTGAAAACGCATGGGAACGCACGTTCATATGGAATCATACACAAATCGCATGCCGGATACAGCATGCCGCATCACGCATACCGCATCACGCATGCCGCATGCCGCATACCGCGTACATGGAATCTAAGCCTTAGTGTACTGGATATTAGTGTACGGGCGTTAGTGTACGGACTTAAGTGTACATAGATGTTTATGTACCTGATTTTAGTTTACGTGGGTGTTAGCTTACCAGACATTAGTGTACATTGAAAATATCAGTAATCGAAATCACACTAAGCGCTATTGATGTATTATGAAAATACCATATACCTCATCGACATACTTTGCAGAGTTTGCAAAGTTGTTCTTGGAAGTTTCTTGATCTTTGGAATTTTTTTATCTGTGATCTTTGGATATATAAAGACAACAAGACGAGAATTATCAGACTGGTAAAGGGCTTCGGTTACAGAGATTTTGACATTCTCTCTGGAATTGTGTACAATTTGTAATTTTATGATTTTAGTGATATTTTATTTTTTATTATGTTATAATTTTACAGTATTTAATTTTTTTAAATGTCGCACAGTAACGTTCACCAACTTCCGTACACTAATATCCAGCACACTAACAGTCACCTTTTTGTGCACTAACATCCAGTACACAAATGTCAGCTTCACTAACATCTATCTACACTAACGTCCGTCCAATATACTAACACCCCGATACTGTCCTCTCTCATATACCACCCCGATACAAATATATAAAATTGAAAATTAGATGTATAATATTTTGTTTGTTTTTAATGATAATATAATCCATAACAATAAGACGAGACAATAGTCACTGTTTAGGTCCTTTAGAGCCCAGTATTGAATTATTTTATTAATTTACAAACTGTTGACATTTTAATAATAATATTTTCCAATCCAGTGCTACCTGTATCTCTGAGATATGTTATCTGATCATCAGATGCTTTCAGGGATTTAATATTTCGACCTATGTCATATATACTCTGTTTGTGTGTGTGTGTGGGGGGGGGGGTTGGCCAAATCTAAACAAGGCTCTCACTCTACTAATGATAATGGTTTACTGATTTCGATTTTTTTGCACATGACATATTTATATTGCGTACAAAAGAAAATAATAACCAGATGTTGTTTTTATGTGAAATTAATTCAATTATTAATGGAATTAATATTTACTTAATAAAAATTAAGTCCCCTGTATTTAATATAAAAGTTTTATTTGGGAGAAAATCAAAAGGTTATATGAACCGAAAGGAATATATTATTATAATTTTGGGGTAGATGGAACAATGCATTAACCAAACAAAGACTATTAAAGGTTACTACATCTTAAAAATATTGACATGAGACATATAGAATATAGAATTGAGACACATTCACTTGAACCGAAACTAGTCGTGCTATTTGGGCTGTATGAAAAAATTCTACTGTTTTATATATGTACTAATATATAAAACAATTGTTTTCTAATTAGGTAGTGGTCGTTTGATCACAATTCTGTAAGAATTATAAACATCACGAAAACCTGGGCCTGTGTGCACACACACACACACACACACACACACACACACACACACACACACACACACACACACACACACACACACACACACATATATATTGTTATATACGCACACAAGTCAGTACACAGGTATACATGTATATACTCTGAGAGAGAGAGAGCACACACACAAAAGCCAATACATTTTCTGTATACACGAACTAGCCTGAGAGAGTATCACAGCTAACAACTCGTAAGCTCAGCATCATATAGGGTCGGGTCATGGTTGTGTGAACCTAGCGAAGTCAAAATGAAGAACGAAGATGGCCGACTTATGCCGACTGGTGATCACTGAAAATGAAACATCGTATTCACTCACCACTCTTCGTGACTAAGTTTTTGAAAACATCCCCCTCTAAATTCTGATTTGCTTGCAGCATCCCCCCCCCCCACCTCACACACCACTCCTCTTTCTCTGTAGTCGCGGTTAAACCCCTGGCGACTGTTACTCTGTGAAATTGGGTCAAAACGTATTTGATTTCTTGATAACTATCTGTACCTAATGTTATTACATAATGATAAGATACTCGATGTCCCGTAACCGTCACCACAAGTCCTCATATCCACCACTGACTCATCTGGCCTATCATTAATTCGTCCATTAAATCAACCCCAGACATCCCCAAAAATCGACGGATGTTCTTCAATCACTAGATGACCATATCTAATTTAATAGAGAGAAGAGTTCCATCTTAAAACACGAACAAAATTCATCAGTAAATCTCTCCAAACGTCCAGAGATACTTCATGAACTACATCGTACTCATAATTTACAATAAAATGCTGCACTTTCGCAAAGAAAAACATCGATTTTCAATTAGTAGAAACGTTTTAGCGAAATTTAAGATCACATTGAATATGCTTTATTAAGCCAATATGTCAATTTGTGCGCCTATGTACAAGATGAAAAATAAAAGTATGTATTTTTGACGAAGAACCCTGGATCAGGTAGAAAACCCACCCTGAAACGTCAGGTACTACAGGAAATGTGTTTTAACCCTTTAACAGAACGTCGCGTATCAGAGAAAAAGGAAATAGGATATTGACTTTATTGTGTGATATGTAGGATGTGTGGTATCGGATCTCGATAATATTGAAGTAAGCCATTTTATTGTACAGATTATTAGGATTATCTACCTTCAATTGTATATTTGTCCAGTTTGCTCACCACGGCGGTTAGTTTTCTCCAATTATAAACGACAGCTTGCAGCGTAGCGAGATAGGTGGCGTTCTGCATGGATGCCGAAGCCGGTCTACGAAATAAGGTCATCCCGCTTACGTATGGACGATATATGTCAAAATGATATAAGTCAGATTATTGTACTATGAGAGATACTCTGTTAAATAGCAACGGCATGTTAAAGATAATGGTGAAGATAAGAAATAAAAAGGATTAATAATAATAATAATAATAATAATAATAATAATAATAATAATAATAAAAAATGTCATCCAGCAAATCACACAAAGAATTACCTTTGTATTCTTTTTTTATATATATATATATATATATATATATATATATATATATATATATATATATATATTATATGGAGATTTTAGCAACATTTTATTTCTCAGGTGACAGCGTTGGAAGCTGTATGTCAAATCAGGGATATTAATATTGTTGAACTAAAGTGGAAAATCCAAACAGTAAGAGCATTGAGCCGTTGTATAATCACCATCTTTTCGTAAATATTAACTAACTAGTTTCTCTACATCCAACATCAGAATCAATAATCGATCAATTGACCTCGTGTTAGGTATTAAAAACCCATAAAAATAATTGATGGTAAAAAATCATATTTAAATCTCGCCCTTATTTGTAGATTAGATTAGACGCACGTACACGAGCACGCATTTTCATCTTCATGATACCTATAAAGGCTCAATGTGTAATTGTTTTGATATAATCCATAATTGAATGGCTCCGGCTAGTAAGGGCGCTATATTAAATATACATTATCATTACAATTCTTGTCTTTACTGATATGGATCAGTCTCATAAGACATTTAATCAGATCAGTAGAATTGAGTATCTTCTTTACTAAACAGAGATTTTCCTAACCATGAAGAAGTGAATTAACCAATCATTTATTTCTGAAATAATAACGAAAATAATTTTTTGCTAAGAGTTTTATGATTACAGTTAACGGATTTAACATAGTGTTCGTTTCTATATATAAAGCTGAGTTGATGGATGTTTAGATTAGTGTACGTTTAAGCTGTAGATTTATTGAAGTATAAGTTTGTAGTGATGCTTGCGTCATTTATCTAATATATATATATATATATATATATATATATATATATATATATATATATATATATATATATATATATATATCCTCATGTTAGAACATGGGACTTTCTTACTCATGGTGATGCTGTGCGGAAGGTCGTAGGTTCGAATCCCGGCCGTAGCACTATAGTGTGATGAATTTTTCATCCAAACTGACAAGGTTTCTTCCACCAGCTATGCCATATATTGTAAATTCTAAATTTGCTTAGAATTAGTTGAAGCAGTAAATTACAGCCCACAATATGCGTCTCCCTCATTTTTTAGGTGGTCAGTCATGCAAACTTACTATCATTTCGGCCATTTATATATATATATATATATATATATATATATATATCGTAAAATACAGACGCATGCATAGTCATAGGGAAGGAGAATGGGCAGACACGAACATTGTTTAAGCCTCGAAGGGTATTATGGGTTTTGATTTCGTATTATGCTGAAAGCTGTTTCAGGCGGGAAGGATAAAAGACAAACATTTTATAACAATAAAGTAGTAATGGAATATAAAAGAAAGATAATTAAAGCTGAATAGATCTGACTTAAAGACCTAATGTATAATTATACATTTGTTCAGATGCTTGAATATTATTAATAAATGCAGGGGAAGATCCAGGATATTTTGGCTGGGGGGGGGTCTAGCCAAGGGCGAAGCCATTATGCCAGGTAGGTGGGTCTCCCCCTTTCTCTGTGGAAGAAAAATGGAAATCAGATAATGCTTAGATGTCTTCTGAAGCACTAAAAAAAAACGTATTTTCAAGTGAATACTGTGTATACATTCCGGTAAAAGTAGACATTCCTGGGAAGAAAGACCCATGGTATGAGACTTGGTGATTGGTTCAGAGTATATAGAGATTGTTAGAATATTTGGAGGTTACTCGATTTCTTACTAGAAACATGAAAGTGTCCCCAGTCATAATGTTACATATTGTGTATTATGCCACTAAAATATGTTTGAACACGTCTGCCCATTTGAAGTGAGGCTTCCTCTGTGAGTGGGACAACGCAAACAAGGCAAGTCAACCTGTTGAGGTCACTACGTATGCTGCTTTTGTTGGGCAGCAGCGAGAACAATTCAAAACTCGATTTGTAGATCTGCGTGTCAACAACCAGGCTTCTGCGTTATTTGTGACTCTGTTCGTAGCAACCGTAGACAGTGTTGCCATTCATCTGCAGATGGGAATGATTTATTTCGATTGCAACACTGACTTGAAAACGAAGTTGACTGAAGTTGCGATAGCTAAATTTTACAAACAATGTGTTCCAGCCGACTAGTTCTCTGGACTTGTGCATCACGCTCGAATGATAATTGCATTATTCGCACCTATATGAATAACTGTTCACCAAAGCGCAAGACGCGTAGTAAACTCACTGATGCACATTTGGAGGGTACTCTGTGGCTTTTAGACACACATCTACAGCCTGATATTCAGGGGTTGATGAAAAAAGTCCACTACCAGATCGCGCCTTGAATTGAAGATAAAATTAAACGTTACATATAATTAATTCGTTCACGTTTTTATTTTTATTGTGTTAATTAATAGTATATAGTCATTAACATTCATGAAGTTAAAATATGTGCGGAGCCTAGGTCATGGTAGACACATAATGTATTATGAAGCTTCTTGCGTTTGATAATACATGTTGCCCACTGGCCTAATACAAATTGCACTCTACTAGTCATACAGTTCAAAACATTTATTTATTGGTGACATTTAAACTGTATATTGTCGTTGCTCAAAATGTTTGACCTTCTGGCTTAACACACTATAGTGTAACCTATTTTGTAGTGCATGTTGTTTAGAGAATTGATAATTATTGATTATTGTTTTCATAGTTGATATGGCATGGCAGTTCGGTCAGATAATTGGCGAGAGGTAATTTCGGAATATTTCCAAAGTATGCTACAATAAAGAGTAGCAGATACAGATAATATCAGGCGACATGTATCGGAGTCAACCTGGAAACAAATGAGATTGCAACGTGTTCGTAATGCAGAAGAACGTACAGTGACATGAGATGGAATTAGGAAGTATATATATATATATATATATATATATATATATCGCTCTTTATTATAAATTGTAGTGTTATATTATGAATATCATATTTGGTTTGTTCAGTCTTTGAATAAGTGGAATATGCGCTTTTCTGCAACCTATAGTGTCAGTTTAGTCATTTTGTATTTGCTTCCAGGCATGGAGGTTGGTTTGTTGTTGTTGTTCGGGGAGAATCCCCAGGCTGTCGCTTAATCAGCACAGCCTCTATGTTGGAGTGGTTGAGAAACATCCTCCCCCACCACTCACAGGGGAGAAGTACGGAAAGATGGAGCCGAAATACCCTGAGGGTGGTCACTGCCAGAGTGTTTTACGTCCTCAGGGGGGTTTTAACGTCCCCCTTTATTTTAAATAATTCAGTGGAGACGGCAGCGCCATTTAACGTGGTCAGCCACCCACGATGTAGTGAGTCGAGAAATTAATCCCTGGAAAAGTTTCGACCTCTTACGGGGTTCGAACCTGCGACCGTTGGCACCAAGTGCCGGGTGCTTAACCGCTAGGCCACCGGAGCTCGCTTTAAGGCATGGAGTCGAATGACAAACTCTTAAGGCTGCCGAAACAAGAATAGGTAGACTGGACAGGTACATGTCTTTCATCATGACATCATACAGAAACTATGTATTATATTTTCCTGAATTGATTTGATGGAATTAACTTTCGTCAACTTTTTAATTCCGGAATAAAGGTATTTGGCTTGAGATCAATGAGTTTGGTAACTGTTCAGCGAAGAATGGTGTCCCGTTGTATTTCACTTTATTTCGCCATGTTGATCGGTTTTGCTGACCGTCTCTAATAATCGTCGCCATATTAGTTGGTTGAATTTAAAGTCGGGTCTCAGTTTTCAAATACCAGCTACAAGTGCTCTATAATCAACCCGAACAAACAGAGCACCGATGGCGTGTATAGGGTCTACATAAGCCGATGAACATCATGCACGCTGATCGATCGAAATTACATGTTCTCGATGACGGAGTAATCGATTGACTGGCAATTCCTATAGAACGGTGCAGATGTTGGTGTCGTATAGCTCGGCGTTGATGCATCGCGATCGATGCCTCCTCTTCGAACGTAGCGTCCAGCAATGGTGGAGATAAAGAACAATCCTGGAAAAAAGGCGACGTTGTTGTTGGGATGCGTCACTTTGGTGGTATTCGTCCTTCTCGTCTGCGTCATTCTGTTCTCCTATTCTAATGGCGTGCCCATCCAGAAAGCGTTCACCGTCAGCAGCAAGCTGCCGGTCTCCGTTACCGGAAGCCAACTGTGGCGTCTGATCCGGAACACGTTCAACAAAACCGACGTCGACACATCCGGAGGCATATCGGGATCGGAATGGGTAATGCGGATCGGCGGCGGCGGTGGCGATGGCGACGGTGGACGATCTAACACTAGTTACCAACTAGCGAAGAGCAGATAATCGTGTCAGCTTGCATCAAAAACGAAACGCGGCGGGGACGATTAGTGCGCTGAGCCGATGTGTCTATTGGGTGTTTATGTTTATGTTTATGGGGCTGTAGTTAAAACGATGTAAATAGTAAGTCGGTTTGCGGGCGGGGATCTAGGATGTCACGAAGGCGAAGGAGCGCCAAAGACGGCTATACGACGAGAAGACGTTTATTTGCTGGCTTGTTATGTGTTATATTTGTAAGTTTTTCTATGCTTTTTATACTACCATTGATTAACCAACATATTCCCATAGTCGGAGTATCTTCTAGCAAGTCAATAGAAAGAGAATTAAAGAAAATTAACACCAATTCAATCCAGGGGAAAGTCCGTAGAGAAAGAGTAAACAATTCCGATGATTTCTCGTCTTCGACGATCAGTCCGAGGGAAGAGTCTTCGGCTTCCCCAGAAATGGGCGGCGACTTTAATTCCGAACCAATGACCTCGAAGACAGAAGAAGCGGCACCGGGTAACATGTCGTCAGCCGGTGTATACATAACAGTCAACAGTAAGGGTAAGCTCGGCAACCAGATGTTTCAATATGCAACCCTGTACTGCCTCACAAAGACGAACAGTCCATGGACACCATATCTGAAAGGAAAGAAGAGTTATTTTAACCTGCTGAAGACGTTCCGCGGTAGACTAACCATAGGGAGACTCGCCTTCACCCCGACTGATGTGCTCACCATCAACGTAATGGAAAACCCGAACGCAGACGCAGTGCTAGAAATGCTGAAGCGATTGCCAACTGACAGAAACATAACAGTAATGGGATACTTCCAGTCGTACAAGTTTTTCGACGGCTGCAGGGACGACATCAGAAGCCAGTTCGATTTCTCGGACGCCTGGAAGAGGTCCGTCCAGAGGCAGGTCTGGCGGAATACGCCGCCGAGCCTCCAGGACGTGAGCCACATCCGTGTCGGGATACACGTCAGACGGACGTCGATGATAATCAGCGAAAAACTCGACATGGGATACATCTCGCCGCCGCTCGACTATTTTCGGCACGCCATGGAACACTTCCGGTCGCTCTACGATCGCGTCCTCTTTGTGGTCGCCGGCGACGACGTCGATTGGTGTAAGGCGAATCTACGCGCCGAGTACATCGTCTTCGTACAGAGTTCGGTAGCCAACGACCTGTTGATGCTCGGGCTCAGCGAGCATGTCATCACGTCGGTGGGTACGTTCAGCTGGTGGGCCGGATGGTTCAACTCGGGAACGACCGTCTACTATGGCCTGTTGCCCGAGAACGATACCTATGCAGGGAAGCTGTACGCCAACAATAGCTACATACCACCGGATGATGAGTTCAACCATTGGCTAGCCATCGTATAACCGGTGAACGGACGGTGTGTGTACGCGTGAATGTTCCTATCTGCATCTTTCGGGATCTTCTCTTCGCATATTGTAATCAGGCAAATGATGATAGATATATTTACGAATGACGGTGTGCTAGACCGTGGTATTTTGTACTTATGTGGTATCTAATAAATGTGGAAAAACCTATTTTTAATTACGACGTAGCTTTCCCAGCAAAATGAGCGGAGTTCAATGAATATAGGTTTACGAAACGCTTAATTAGCATAATTATTTCCTGGAAGACTGACCAAGAAAAAACTACAGCACGGAGACATGCTATCGTGATAGAACGTTACCCACTCTTGGTTGTCACGTGGTGTGTAGGACAAAATACGTAATGTTGTGGCTAACCTGGAGGTCGACTGAAAGTGTTACAAATTACTATAGGAAAAATAAGGTTTAATAATTAATGTATTTTTAACCTCGATAATTATTACTAAATCACAACAACAAATCACAGAAGCCACCATGAATTGATGATTGTCTATCTATGACAAAGAAAGGACATTTCAGCTTATTTTATAGACATCAAGGGCACGACGTTGGTTTTCTATTACTATTAGGTAACCCAGCATATTGTGATAATATACAAATACAATAGTTTCGACACATACAAATAGTTTATGAGGTATTTGTGATCTTTACATCCAAGTATCCAGATGACTGATAGGAAATAATAAATTATGACCTTGGTATCGAATAAGCGTCGGGCGTGGGGGGTCACATAATAACATTTAGGAGTGTTTAATCAAGACAGAGATGGATAGACGCAGTATTTATGTTTCTGAACAATATTCATTGTATTTACAGTTTATTGTGATCATTCATCATCAAGACCCATGATTAGTGATCGTAGGCGCACCATGACAACTGTCAGCAGTGATACGTGCCCAAGTAGCTCTATCTTCTACCTTCCGGTAGAGTGTATCTCCGTTCAGCCCAGTCCAATCCTTGATGTCCAGCCAGGATTTTCTCAGTTTCTCCCTCTTTCTTTCTCACTTGACGGTGCCCTGTAATATGGTCTTGGCAAGTGAGTTGTTTCGGCAAATGTGACCAAACCAGTTAATTTTCCGTCTTTTTTCCGTGACCAGCAGTGTCTCCCGTCCACCACACGTTGACTCCACCGCTTGGTGAACCGACTCAGTGGTCCTTCGTTGTTGGGAAGTGATTTTGATTTTGTGGAGGCACTTCATTTCGAGGAGTTGGATGCGATGTTTGGCCTCTTCAGTTGTCGTTCAACTCTCGCAGCCGTAAAGGCAGATAGAGATGACGAGATTTGTAGAGCCTGATATTGACTTGTAAGCTGATGTTCTTGCTTTATACAATGGGGTGGAGTCTTGTCATAACTACTATTGCTTGGGTAATTCGTGCTTTTAGTTCCTGTGTGGATGTGCTATCATTGTTGAGCATTGACTCAAGGTACTTTAAGTGGTCTGCATCTTCCAAGATTCCTGTCCATTGATATTGCTGTCTCGGCCCCTTGTGTTCGGGGTGCTGACCTCCATACCACAGGCGCTACTGCTTCTTTCAACCCATGTAGAGAGGTCTTGTTGTTCCTCTGTACTGCCTGCTATGATGATGATGATGATTGATGTTTTACGGCCACTTTTGTGCACAAGGTAGGCTAAATGGGCCGAGCGACTTCCAAAGGTAATGAGACGAAGTGAAAGATGAAACAACCCTCATATATGCCCACACCGGGATTCCAACACGGGTAGTAGTGATATGTGGTCCAGCACGCTACCGCTAGACCACGGAGGCGCCCTTGCCTGCTATGAGGTTGATATTATCTGATAATCTCTGGTTGCAGATTGGTCTGCCATTCACGGAGGTTGAGGGGTCGTAGTTGGTCAATGACTCCTGCATGTTGTTTTCCAGGAAGACGTTGAACAGGGCTGGGTAAGCAGACATCCCTATCGGAATCTAACTGTTTTCATGAAGGATTCACTAAGGTGGTTATTCTGGAGTACATTGCTATTTGCATATTCATACAAAGCCTTGATGATCTTGATAAGTCGTTCATCGATGTTATAATTTGTCATGACCTTCCACAAGTCATCATGCCATATCCGGTCGAAAGCTTTCTTGAATTCGATGAAATTGTGGTATAGCTCTCTTTGGTGGTTTAGATGCTTTTCTACCTGTAATCTAATGTTGAATATTTGTTCAGTATTGCTTCTCCCGCCCCTGAAAGCAGCCTGTTCTTCTTCTAGTAACTCCTCGACCTTTGGTTTGAGTCTGTTAAGGATTATTCGTAGCATGACCTTGCTGATGAGGCATATGGTGCGATAGTTTTGGCATAAACGTAAGTTTCCCTTCTTTAGTAATGAGATGATGAGTGACTGTGTCCACTTCTTTGGCCATTCTTTTGCTTCCCATATCTTCTGCCATTGCACAGTTAGGATCTTCACCATTACATGGTGGTCATTATAGCCAACGCGTACCCTAAACTATTGTTTCCTTTATTGTTTATATTATGCTACTGTGATTTTAAGCACTTTTTTTGGTAATTGTTGTATTCCCAAATGTATGAATTAAAAAGTGGCGCCATTTTTAGTCGTGGTGTCCATCCCCGCCCCCTGTAAGTAAATCTTTTATATACGTGTGTTTACTACAGTCGAAGGCGTGTTACGTCAACGATGAGGGTGGCCAAGTTGGCTACCCCACAGGGCGGCCAAAACACACGCTACGCCACCGACTCCGATAGACGGTAGAAACTAGAAAGTGCAGTATTTCTTTTCTCATGTGCTATCGGAAAAAAAATGTCTGCATCTAATTCAGCTTACCATTACAGTAAAACCTATTTATAACGAAGTTATCGGGGAATTGGAAATGATTTCGCTATACTCTTACTTCGTTGTATCCAAGTTGAAAACACATAGTTGACAGATATCCAATACCAGCAATCGATATATTGGCGACAGTTGGTGAAAATTAAAGCAATAACCAGGTAGACACAGAGGTAACGTAGTTCCGATTTCCGATTGAAGAGAAAAACTGCTTTAGTATGTCCGATTATTATTATTATTATAATCATCATCATCATAATCACCATCATCATCAATAAAAAGCATAGCAAATATTATAACTAGACTCATTATTATAACCAGATAAACCAACAACTAGATTTTCTTATTATTATAATATATGAGATTGGAATTTATTTTTGAATATCATATATAACACGGAATTTAGTTAATTAAACCGGATGCTGCTAAGTGGTAACTCCTTTTCTCGTATTTTACAGTCGTAATACGAGACACTGCTAGTGTTAGATAGTGCTCAGTCCTTAGTGTTTTTGTCGGTGAAGTTATTTCCAACATATTAATGATGTGTGATGATGCCTGATCATGTATCTCTTTGAATGCATCAATATTTTATAATGCGGACGACCCTCGACGGTGCCCTGTAAGATGGTCTTGGCAGGAGAGTTGTTTCGGCAAATGTGACCAAACCTATTAATTTTCCGTCTTTTTACCGTGACCAGCAGTGTCTCCCGTCCTCCACATGTTGACTCCACCGCTTGGCGAACCGATTCATTGGTCCTTCGTTGTTGGTAGAAGATCCCAAGTATTTTTTTTGGAGGCACTTCATTTCGAAGAGTTGGATGCGGTGTTTGGTCACTGCAGTTGTCGTCCAACTCTCGCAGCCATAAAGGCAGATGGAGATGATGAGAGATCTGTAGAGCCTGATATTGACTTGTAAGCTGATGTTCTTGCTTTACCCTATGGGGTGAAGTCTTGTCATAACTACTAATCCTTGGGTAATTCGTGCTTTTAATTCCTGTCTGGATGTGCTATCCTTGTTGAGCATTGATTGACCCAAGGTACTTGAAGTGGTCTACATCTTCCAGGAGATTCCTGCCCATTGATATTGCTATCTCGGCGCTTGTGTTGTGCTGTTTACCACAACTTTGCTCTTCGGTGAGCTAACCTCCATACTACAGGCGCTACTGCTTCTTTCAACCCATGTAAAGAGGTATTGCTGTCTATGGACAGAATCAGGCGGGTGAAATGTTATGACCAAAATTCAAATGGTCGCCATTTTGTTACAAAATTCCCGATAACTTCACTTCTAGACCAAACAAAAGGCTGATTTTTGTGGCAAACCGTACGTCTGGATGGTCCAGAAATGACAGTGTAATATGTATCCCTGTCAACGATTATAATGATATGTTTTCATTGTAGGACCAGCAGAAATGAGTTTAGAAGTATTTGTTATATATAAATACTTTGCATGTTGGTGGTAGATAACATATGTTATTTATTTACAGGAATTGCATGCCGCTCCACCTTGACCACCTTTGATTTCCAGACACATTGTCTATTCTGTGGTAAACGTTGTCAACTAGAGCCGGATTCTCGTCATCCTGAACGCTGGAAAATGGTCATTAGATGTAGAGCTGCCGAACAAGGGGGTAAACATGATTTCAAACAAGAAATACCTGACGTATGTAATCATCGAAATGATGCACAGGCAAACGATGCTCGTATCCGGATTCAGGGTGCTATCAGCTACTTGCATGCCGCTGATGCCATATACCATAAAGAATGTTACGCATTATTCATTGCCTCTCGTATCCGGATTCAGGGTGCTATCAGCTACTTGCATGCCGCTGATGCCATATACCATAAAGAATGTTACGCATTATTCATTGCCTCTCGTTCCATATCTGCAGCAGTTAACAAATCAACATGTTCTTCCAATAAATCAGGGGTTTCTGACCCAGCATTTCAAATGGTAATTGATGCCAATCCATACAACCTATCTAATATTTGGAATTCAGTAGATATCCATAACTTGTACTTGTCACTCAAAGGTAGTTGCCTATCAAATACACATACTTTTATTTAACGACAGTGTTTAGAACAGATTTAACGTTATTACTGACAAAATGATGAAATATATATAATGAAATTAAGAAATTAACAAGACACTCATACCACTGACACACAATTATTCTTTAAGCCATTTACACACCCCATCAGCCCATACAATTTTACACACTTAGCAAACTCCATCGACCCCTTCCCCTTAATACATTCACCTTGTACACAACTCTTACTACCCAGTCATAAGAAATAATACTCTATGTAAAATTAAAGGTGAACTGACTAAAACCTACATAAGAAAACCTACATACTTGTAAATTAGTATAGTATCTGTATTATAATAAATAAAATAAATATGTGATAATACATGTAATAATAATAATGAGAAACGATATTATATAATATAAAATTTATATAATAAGAAAATTAGTTATATGATTACATGATTACAAAGTTTAATAAAAATAAATAAAAGCTTTTATACAGTAGTGATAATAAATTTAATACAAAGGTTATAAAAAAGAGATATAATACTTTACAAACTTACACTCATACACTTGTGCCATATTCACACATACGAATTTACACAGTTGCTAACTCCAGTTCTTAATTCTTTTTCTGAAAGCTCCCAGATCTTTACACATTTTTAGTTCATGAGGTAAAGCATTTCACAGCTTAGCGCCATAATTAGATAATGAATCCTGTCCATATTTGTTGGTTCGACACTGTTTGAGACATAGATTATTACAGTTTCTCAGGTTATATTTCACATCTTTCACCTATAATAAATCCCAGATAAAAGAGGGAGAGAGTTTGTCCCCAAAAGTTCCAGACTAGAGAACAATAAGTGAAGTGGCTCGGTACAAAGCACCTGAAAATGCTCAAAGGAGATGGTTGGTCTAGGTAATCAGACAGTCGCCGAAGGACACGGAGCTGAGCATTAGCTTTCGTGCAGAGTGTGCTTACCTGCTGATGGAAATTCAGTTTCTCGTCGATAGTTACACCTAGTAGCTGTACCTGTTTCTCTGACATTATGTTACTGTCGGCTATCACATAGACTACTGACAACAAAGTTGAACCAACAGTTGTGCGAAGATCTGCTGGCTCTGTCGCGTAGTAGAGTTGTCAATTTATTGGTTTTCCGCAGTAAGGCATCAAGCCTGCTCTGATTGGTTGACGATGATGAGGAAAACGTTAGTGCATCAGTGGAAATTGTGGCTAAGCAGATTATTCGCGAATGTAGAGAACTCAAGAATGATGAAAGGTACCAGACTCGATTCAATCTTGATGAGGTCAACGAAAGTTGCAGTCCAACTCTTCTATCACTCCTGAAATTAATTTCCACCTCATTGCGTTCATCATTGTCTGGTGTACTCATTGGCAATATTGTTAATAACAGCATAACACACCACGCAACAACTCTGCAAGTTGCACTGATACTTATACTAAGAGAAAAGTGTCTGTTAAGTCAGTTACACAAGTTTGGTGATGCAAATATATCATCTGCAAATGGTCTTGACTTGTGACCTGATCATGTGTTGTACCAGCTCACGCCGAGTGATTGACATTAAAGCTACAACATACATTGTTGATTAGTTATTAGTAGGGTTGGGGGATTACCAAGGTAATCGATTACGATTACTTGAGAATACCATTATTACCACAATTACCTGAGATCATGTAATCGATTACAATCGATTACCGATTACGATTACCCCAACCCTGAATTGTACATATGGAGTATAATATCCTCAATTTCTTCAAACCGTCAAATTTAATTACGAAATGTAATTTACTTTTATATATATATATATATATATATATATATATATATATATATGTACATGTATTATAATGGTCAGTCATATACACGCATACCCTTCTTGTGGATCGAAGTATGAAATAAGTTGATTCAAATATGGTATTTTGGTGTGCAATATCAATGATGTGTGATAATGCCTCATGTATCTCTTTGAATGCATCAATATTTTATCATCCGGACCAGCCTTTATCTGATAATCAATGCCAACTATAGATAATAGAAATAATGAGACTATGTCATGATGATGTACTCATGACAATGTGTGCAACTTGTGTTTTGGAGACCCTGAAGCTTTTGCAACACTATCTTTAGTAAGCCATAGAATACTTTAGATTGGATATGCCCAATATTCCACACTTACTAGCCAATGACCTAAACAGCTACAGACCTATTCCTAATTTATCTTTCATATCTAAAGTATTATAAAAAGTCGTATCCAATAGTTTGAATGTTCACTTAAACTGTAATCACTGGTCTAATATCTTTCAGCATTCATTACTAGTAGACTTGATTACCGGAACTCTCTTCTTTATAACATCGCATCTAAGGATATTACGAAACTTCAGTGTGTTCAGAGCTGCCTAACTAGGATTACCACACGGTCTCCTCCGTTTTCTCATTCTGTGCCACTCCTGAAATCACTTCATTGGCTCCCCGTTCAATCTCGCATCATTTTCAAACTCTGCACCATTGCCTATCAAACTTTTTCTTCCGGAGAACGTTCGAATTTATTTTCCACGCACTCGTGCTTTTTCAGTTGCTATCCTTACTCTTTGCAACGCACTCTATGAACATGTTCTTTCCGTCACCATTTGAAAACTCACCTTTTCAGACTTTGCTTATACCTCTTAGGTTTCCTAAGTATCCACTGCATCCGATCATTTGTTGACGAATTTTGCATTGTACCTTGACTATTAGATTGCCCAACCCCTGTACTAGGTGCGTCACTGAGCTTGAATTCTTTTCCAGGATATTGGCTCTATAGATGTTTGTTATTATTATTATTATTATTATTATTATTATTATTATTATTATTATTATTATTATTATTATTGGGCTTAACCATACCAACATATTGGACCACAAATCACTACTACCTGAGTTCGAATCATCTTCAGCATATTTACATATTGAGTTTACCCGAGTTTTGAAAATCATAGTGGATCAAATATAACACAACTATTCCGTGCATGTTTTTAATGTTTCACAACATAATATCCAACATTGACAACGCTAATCTCCATCACTCACTTCACTTATCCTCTTCGTCCCCAGTGGGACATAAGGCCACAACAATGTTTTGCCACAAGGTTCTGTCTTTAGCTCAGACCTGAGCCTCACCCCATGACAGCCCCTTCTTTTTCAGTTCGCCCATTACTGTCTGTCGCCATGTCATCTTTGGCCGTCTTCGCTTCCTTTTTCCAGGTGGCGTCCATCTCCGTGCCACTTTGGGGATGCTGTCTTTGGGCATTCTCAGGACGTGTCCTAGCCATCTCAGTCGTCAACGTTTGATTTCGAGGACAGCACTGTTGCAACCTGTCTTCGTATAGAGTTCCACGTTGGAAATCTTATTTGGCCAGCATATTCGGCAGATCTTTCTCAAACATCCATTGATCTTTGCCATGTCCCCTTTAACCACTCGCCAGCACTCTGAGCCATACTACCGAGTCTTGCCTTGATGTCCTTTTGGCCTCCATTTTCTTTGCTGATGAGGCTACCCAGGTAGGTAAAGTCCTGTACACACTCAAGTGGTTCACCATTTACGGTAACAGGTGCGGTTGGTGTGGTGTTGATGCTCATCACTTGTGTCTTGGATGTATTGATGGTAAGCCCAGTTTGCTTTGTATATCTCTTTAATCTATCAGTTTTTTCCTGCAGATGGTCAAGCTTTACTGATAGAAATGCAAGGTCATCAGCAAAGTCAAGGTCTTCTAACTGGGAAAAGAGACTCCACTGGATACCCCTGGGTTTATCTGATGTAGTTTTCCGCATGACCCAGTCGATGACGACCAAAGAGAGGATGGGTGAGAGGGTGCTTCCCTGTCTAACACCCGATTTCACTGGGAACCACTCACACGATGTATTACTGAGGATGACACTGCATTCAAAGTGGTTGTAGAATGTCTCTATCAGTGAAACAATCTTTAGAGGTACTCCAGAGGATCTTAATATCTTCCACAGAGTGTCATGGTGGATACTGTCAAAGGGCTTTTTGAAATCAAAGAAGTTGATATACAGTGGGCAGTTCCATTCGAGAGTCTGCTTTATGATGTTTCTCAATGCAAATATCTGGCCAGTGCACCCTCTTCTCTTCTGGAATCCCGTTTGTTCTTGTCTCAGCTTCTTATCGATGGCTGTCTCGATTTTTCCAAGAACGATTCTACAGAAGTCTATGGATTTGATTGGTATAAATACTTGTGTATCGTCAGTAATAAACCTGCAAGAGGATATCAGCGTGTATGACAAGTAGTGAAATCTGGGGGATTTCACACACATTTCAGTAGGTTGGGGATTGACAGTTCACCATTCATCGATACAATGTGATCGCGATCACTTAGACACGAAGCTAACCTATCCCAACATGTTTCCCGTCAATGCCAAAATGTCGCTTAAAACCTCGATAGACCTTGAATGGAATTTTAACGGTGTTAATAATAACATTCAAGTAATTGGATCGGTCAATGGAAGATCATCTTCAGGCTCTGGCTGTTGTGTTTCGAGCGCTTTGAACCGATAATAACAAAAAATATTGAATCCTCGTTAGAAATCACATCAATTAAAAAGGATCAACAAGCCAATTCGAATTTAACAGTTCGTATTTATCACACTTTAGTACACTGATAATTCCCTGAAACTGAATTGTAGTTTTCAAATTAGTTGTTTTACCGACGATCATAATCATCAAAACGATCCAATATCAATCGTTGGTCTGAAAATAGAAAACACAATAACGAAAAGAACTAAATTTCAAAGGTCGAATATTAAACTTCAATTGGGGACGACATCCGTGGGCCGAAAAATCCAGTAACGGTAGCAAATTTCGTCATTAATATCGGAGAGCTTAAATATAGAGAGGCGTAACTCTTGCTGCGCCATGTTGAATTTTGAACCAGTGGCGCCTCCAGCGACCGGAGGTATTTCTCAGATAAATAAAAGCTCTCTGGTTGTCCACATGTGATCGTGTACATGTGTGCGCATGGTTGAAATGAATTGCTCATACTAGTACTATATGTTATATGATCACATACTCTTTTATTAATTAACACTTTAATTGTGCGCACATAACATCGAAGGAAACGAAGCTCTGAAACTGTTAATACATAATTAAGTGATTTCACATCCCAGTCACTTAATTAATTCATAATCATTTCATAGCCTACAATGTGCGATCACTTGACAGCTGATCAGAAAATAATTGAACGTGGTTTAGGTTATTTCACAGCCTTGTGTGTGGAAGGCGTAGTTTTTTTAATGAAAACAAGGCGTAGTTTTTTTAATGAAAACAATTAGGTATATATGAGGTAAAAGCATACAAACATACTTTCATCATGTCAGTTTATCATAGTCCATAAATTTTTATTTATTTGGATATAGACATATAATGATATATACAGCTATTACAATGCAACCATAACACAATTCACCATATATTCATCATGTCCGTTTATCATATATTAACTAAAAAATTATAAGTTCATTGAAGGTTTACACCTCAATAATATAGACCATGCAATATAGGCCTGCCCAGCTAAGAACAAAGAAAATACATGGAATATTAACAATGTTTATGTTTGCGTTAACATGTTAGAGATAGAGAAATGTTATTAGTACTTTCATACAATAAGCTGCATCAAATATCTTGTGCCACGGGTTCATCTATAGTTACAATCATGTCATTTGTTATCAAATGGACAGAATAACCCAAATTGCTTTCAGCTCTAAACAACCACTACTACAAAAATATGACATTTAGTCTAGATCAGTGAACTGTTTAAAGTTGGACAGGATATACCTAGAGATGTAATAGACACATGCATTGACTACTGTAACCGATAACTCAAAATCATCTATCACACCCAATACCAGTAAATCTGTATCCAACAGATTGGCTTGTTTACTTGGTATCTCATCATCATAGAACTTCAAGGACTGGAACAGAACAATACCTTGTAAAATAATGACTTGAACCAAGTGCATACACAATGTGTAAACACATGTTTTCCTTTTTTTTCAAGTTGGTTAAAGAATTTGATTTGATATGTATTTAAGTTACGAAGAGAAGTATACCAATTAAAGCACATGAGCTGAAAATTCAAGTACTAATTCAGGTGCTGGTAATCCTTTTTTGTATTAAGAAATGAAATGGGCTGACAAAATTTCATGGGTTTGATGCCTTGTTTCTTATTTAATTATACCAATTTTCACCATTAATATTTATAAATATTAATTACCATCACAGCTGGCCCTGTCTCCTGTACATGTCTCCTATCTGTTAATACCTTCCTCTTTGATTTCAGTGGATGCATGAGGTGGACTTGGTACATCAAAAATATTTGGAATAGCATTCTAGATAAGTTGTCTGGTTCATGAATTCCGTTTCAATTAAATGCATATCATCCATTCTACAATTAGTATTCAAGTAATTTAAATCTTTTCTCATCATATATCTGAACGACAAGATTTAATAACCCATCTTTAACTTCTGTCAATAGAAAAAATAACAAAATGAATGTTTCTACCACTAGTTGAGGTATTTAATAATTAATTTCATAACATTTAAATTATAAATAGAAGTCCATATATATCAATAAGTACCAATTGCTTACGTTTAAAAATAAATATGGATGCAGGTGATCATGTAAATACTCAGCTACTTATAATTATTGTAATTAGGGAAACATTATCTGATTATAGTAATGTAATTTTAGAAGTCCAATTATATTATTAACAATAATAAAGTAAACTATACCTCCTGCCCATAACATCTTCAGTGGCTCCAGTACATGCAACTGTAAGCTTATGTATATCTTACATACCCATTTTGTGATTAATAGGTTGATATTGTTCAATAAAATTTAATCAGATTTTGTCTGAAACAAATATAGATCTAGGTAGATCCTCCTTGGACCTACTGCTTGGGTCATGTCAAGTAGAGGTGTGTCTACTTCAAATTGTTATGCTTATTTTTTAAATATCCTTTATTTTTAAAAAGCCAGATCATATCAAATTTTTACACTAGCTTCCATTTCCTTTCGGGGATGTCTTTATTTGTGCATCCTTTTTCCGTTACTGCAGCCGAAAGCGGCGCAGAATAAACCAGTGCCATTAGGCGCCATGTTAACGAAGGGAGCTGTCCGTGACAATCTACCTCCGGTCGCTAGGGCCCTGGCGCTCCATGAATTCAAAATGGCGTCCTATGTTAAAACGTGAAGTAACACGTCTTGTTATAAATAGTCTTTGTTAATATTTCGTTATATCGGAGTTAATTTTGGCCGGACCAACAAATCCGTTCCATCTGCTATTTCATTATATCCCACTTATTATAACCAACTTGTGCTGCATGAGGTTACCGTTTAATAATATAGTGGGAAGTTTTACCAATAACAAATTCGATTAGCCATTATGACAGCTGTTGTTCCACTGATATTCAACGCGTGCTGGTGTGGGTCTTTTGTGTGTGTGTGTGTGTGCGTGTGTACGTTTTAGTTACTTTGGCGATCGATATGACAGTTGGGGATCATTAGTTTATTGAAAACATTAACTAATATCTGTTATCAATAGTTAAGTCAATGGCAAACAATTATACAGAATTAACTAGGAGAGAGATAAGGTGTAATGCTGACGATTTATCAGTTTGTTGTAAATAGTACTGGTGCTGCTTGATGCACACACTTGAGGAAGGATAGGATACCAACCCGTAATCAACGGAGCTGGTTATTGGAAGCAAGAGACTAATACAGAAGAACAAATATATAGTCTCTGATTACCGAAAAGGTAAGGTGTTTCAACATTTGGATAACTAATAGTCTATTTTTAGATAAGCAACTTAGATTTATTTCTTATTTTCGCTATCACTGTACATCACCTTTGAATCACTTCTGCTAATAAGGACTCTTCTTATTAAATATACATTGTTATTATTGTTATTATTATTATTGTTGTTGTTGTTGTTGTTTCTGCACCATGTATTGCTTAGGCAAATGAATCTACTTTTATATAAATACAATGAAATTTCTAATCGAAATTACCAACTGAAGTAAGTCGGTGGCTGACAAACGCCTAACATTTCCTATAATTTATCTTTCTATTATCCACACTCTAGGCATGTTGTACTGATAAAAAGACGATACTTAGTCATTTCAGGTGAACTTAGTTCGAAATAAAACATGAAATACATCCGTTTGTCGTTAATTTCTCTGGCGATCTTCATCACCCTAAGTTCAGTGGTTTGGCTCTATTACTCCGACAGTCTCAGCGACACGTCGCCATTGGCTACGGTTCTTTCCATAAAGTCGTTTATTTCGAACGCTAACGATACGGCGCCTCCGTACTTCGAAATGCACAACTCGTCCGACCATTCATCCCAAGGGGCTTCGGATGATCAAAAACCAAACGCCCACGACTACGTCCAGGACGAACTAATTTTCACAAACGACACAACGACGAACCGGAATGCTTCCGTCGTTCTCGGTAGAGCCACGAATGAAACCGATGTCGCGATTGAAGCATCCGGCCACTTGGAAGAAAATACCACAGGATTCATCAACAGCAGCCTGCTTTCCAGTGAACCTCGTGGTAGAGAAAGTCGAGTTAACGAAACTTATTTAAACGAAAGCGAAACATCGCAGTTTCAGGCCAATCAAACGAAGCTTTATCTAACCGTTAAATTTAAGGGAAGGCTTGGTAATCAAATGCTGGAATACGCTGCACTCTTCGCCCTCACTCGAAGATTTTCGACTTGGACTCCGGTGTTGGTGAAATGCGGCAGACGTTTCGGATTGCTCCTGGACGCCTTCAAGGACTCGCTTTCCATACCGCGCGCAAATTTCTCTCTCGAGAACGGGGTGTCGTTCGTCGAAGACCCGGATGCCGACGTCACCGTCGAACAGCTGCGCCATCTGCCGAAAAAAAACCTCACCCTGGAAGGATTCTTCCAGTCGCACAAATTCTTCGAGAACGCCAAGTACGAGCTGAGGAAAGAGTACACCTTTCCGAGAGCGGTACAGGATGAGGTGTTCGCCTACTTCAGGAACATAACGCCGCCGGAATGGAAAGATGAGGAATTCGTCCGAGTTGGCATTCACGTTCGCAGAAAGTCGCTGGTCAGCAGCAAGAGACAGGCGATGGGATTCATACCGAGGCCGCCGAGTTACTTCGCCCACGCCATGTCGTACTTCAGCAGGAAATACGAACGGGTACAATTCATCGTGGGTAGCGACGATATGGGTTGGTCTAAAGAGAACGTTAAGGGGAGGAATGTGGTCTATTCTCATCACAGCGCCCCCATCGATCTCGCCATCTTCGCCAACTGCGATCACATGATCATGTGTTTAGGGTCGTATTCCTGGTGGGCGGGCTGGCTGTGCAGAGGGACGACTATTTATTACGGGGTGATGCCTAGAAACGGAACATATTTGGATAGGATACTTTCAAACAACAAGTGGATCCCACCGCCCGAAGACGAATACAATCATTGGTTGCCAATCACGTGATCTTCAGGAGGTCACAGGTTATGGCAGATACAGACGATAAAGAGCATGTGTCATGGAAGTTCTCGCCCTCCTTAATGTATTATAATTATTTTTGTGTTTATGTTATTTTCCTATGACGATGTCAGATTATTATAAAATATTATGATAATATCAGTCGAACTGTTTACTGGGTTTGTTGTTACCACTCACTTATTCGGTTAGTTGCGTCAATTACGCTCCAATATAATGATAGACACAATGCTAAGCACACACACACACACAAGAGAGAGAGAGAGAGACATACAGAGAGAGAGAGAGAGAGGGGGTGTGTGTGTGTGTGTGTGTCGATATCATAGCTGGTATTTAACATTCTACCGTAAACATTAAATGTTATCAACAGTTTGTACTATGACATTCAAGATTAGCTCTAATCTGCTTGTCATAAATAACATTTAAGAACTACAATAGTTAGAATAGCATAAATTAGGTCAGATTTGAAAATGATAGCATAGTTCAAACAGTACGGAAGCTATGACGCGCTATTACGGTCTGCTTCAGCGCAGATGTCAGTCTTTTAATAGTAATTAAGATAAACAGTTTTAATAGTAGTCGCTTCATGACGCCTGCCCGTTGTAAAAACTGATCTTTGAAGACAGTGACAATTGGGTTATATGGTTTATATAGTATTGCTTTGAAGAAAGATACAGCAATTGAAAAATAGCTATAAATAGGGCTGCTTAGATAATTAAGCTAAACATTCTCACTACTGCCGTGATCTGACTTGGGTGTTTTACACCCAAACTCCACGGCTGTAGGTGATTCGTATTTTGATTTTGCTTGGCGGCTTAGGGACTGGTGAGACATTACACATGTCTCAGCAAGAAAAGTCGCCACTCTGGATTCAGTCCCCTGAAGAAACGTCCAGAGTTTGAATTCACGGTTCGAGATTCTCTGTGCCTGTGCCTTATTATACACAGCTAAAACACACACACACACACACACACACACACACACACACACACGCATACACACACACACACACACACACACAGAGAGAGATAGAGACATACAGAGAGAGAGAGAGTTGTGTGTGTGTGTGTGTGTCGATATCATAGCTGGTATTTAACATTCTACCGTAAACATTAAATGTTATCAACAATCGATATTCGAACGTACACTAACCTCCAGTTGATCGTCAGAAGAGCTAATTTATTTATTATTTATTTATTTTCGATTGTTTCAACATTTTTTCATTGTCATTTTCCCGTTTTCTTTACAATAAACAAACAACGTGATACGATCTCTCTATCTATATTGTGTGTCTTTATTAAAACAAAACAAAAAAGTATTATAAGGAAATAATACACAGAGATTATGATTCCCTGATCACCGAAATGTTATTTCCATATTTCTAATTTATGAATGTTTGGATTATTTGGAAATAATAACATAATAATACAAGATGGCAAAACTCATTTAAACAAAAGTATATTTTGAGGAATGTGCTCACTTTTCAAACTATACAAGAAATCTGTTGTAAAACAGCTAGAAGTACTAACTTTATATCGGGTGTGTTAGTAGTTTTTTTATTTTGGGATAGTGAAGCATTACAGGAACAAATAAAATAAGGTTTTGGGGACACACACACACACACACGAGAGAGAGAGAGAGAGAGAGAGAGGGGGAGGAGAGATTTAGTAATATATATATATATATATATATATATATATATATATATATTATATGTGTGTGTGTGTGTGTGTGTGTGTGGTGTGTGTGTGTGTTTGTGTTTTAGGGTACACATAAAGAGGCAACAGGCACAGAGCATCAACATATTTAAACATCCTTCGAAACCTACCTCCATAAATCTAAATATAAATACAACTATACATACATTAATCTAAAAATAAAATGTTCCATACCTCCACATATTGATAGATGTGTGCGTATACCTAAGCATGTGTCTGGTCTACTCATCAGCCTGTGGGAACCAGCTAATTCGCTTTTCGTACGCGACAAATATGTCACGCCCACAGGAAAGAGGCTACATGCAGGCTACGTACAAAAAGCGGAAGCACGTAAAACATAACATTTGATACCACAGCTCGCAGCAAACAACACGTGCGTTTTATTGCTGAAACATGTGTAATGTCTCACCAGTCCCTAAGCTGCCAAGCAACAAAAAGCGAATCACCTACAGCGTGTTTTTTTGTTTTTCGGGAAGAATCCCCAGACTGTCGCTTATTCAGAACAGCCTATATGTTGGGGTAGTTGAGAAACCTCCTCCCCCACCACTCACGGGGGAGCAGTACGGAAAAGTGGAGCCGAAATATCCTGATGGTGGTCACTGCCAGAGTGCTTTACCTCCTCAGGGGGTCTTTAACGTCCCCCTTTTAAAAATAATTCAGCGGAGACGGCAGCGCCATTTAACGTGGTCAGCCACCCACGATTTTGTGAGCTGATAAATAAATCTCTGGAATAGTTCCGTAATAGCGCGTCAGAGCTTCGGTGCTGTTTAAACTATCTTATCATTTTCAAACCTGACCTAATGTCTGCTATTTTAACTATTGTAGTAATAATGTTCTTAAATGTTATTTATGACAAGCAGATTAGAGCTAATCTTGAATATCATAGTACAAACTGGACATAACTGGACCCAGGAAAGATAATTACGTTCCCACATACAACCAAGGTGAATTTTATATGCAACTAAAGTTGTTATATAAAACACACCAACCGCACGAGTCGTGTCCAATGCCACCGCTCGAGATGCGATGCAGTGTTTCTATTCCTGAGTCAGGAGTACTTATAATGCGTTATCGAAACAATATTGAAACGATAGCTGATTTTTGCGCACTGTTAATTAAACAACAAAACATTTGTCAATTATAAATCATTAATCAATACAAAGGAAATAAAATAGAAATCTGTCAATATTTAAGTGTACTGGTAAATTGCAAACCCAGGTGCTATGTATCTGTGGCCAACCACGCCACCAGTTCGTCCATGGATGCGCCCCAATGTTTAAGTGCAAGAATTGGTTAATCTCACAGTATTGTAGAACAGTCTTCTTCCAACCACCATCTACCATCGTCCGGGAATAACAGCGTTAAATAGCGGCGGGTTCCATTTTAATAGGTGAAGTACAATCTTTTTGATGATGTTGTGTTGGGTATTCATTGGGTGGCTTGAATATTTGATTTCTGAAGTATCCAGCAGCTGATATTAGCCCAATCCACATAACCTTAGAACTGTCTGTGTCCCCCTTGACCAGCACAAAACCGTGCCAATTTGATAACCATGAATTATTGTCAATATTATTATTAAAAAAATACAAGTAGGCCTATCTAGGAGTGAATTTATATTCCTTTTGAGACAACGTTTTGACGGAAGAGAAATCAAGTTCAACCCCCCCCCCACCCCCTCTCTCCTCCCTCTTGATCGTACTTGACAGATTTAATAAAACACGAAATGGTGTTATATATTGGGAAAAGACGATTGTCTAAAAACTGTTTAAATCTACTACAGCATCTAGTAAACTTAAATTTCCAATATATCCTTGATAATTCTACATATTAATAGTGATTCGATAATTAATTATAACACACATTCGTAAAACCAATACTCAAATTCAGAACAGAAGTTCAGTATTTTGTATTATCGACGGAACAGATACATCAAGTAAGGTTAGCTTCATTTGACTTAAGAGAATAATATCGAACTGGTAAACAGAAACCTTCTACCACGACTGTTCCTATGTTGTGGTAGCCGCTAGGTGATAAGCTCCAATACAGTGATTCTATCACTCACTCGCCAACTCATCAACCAGTATGCCTCAATATTGCTGAATGGGTAAGCCATTACTCGAAGTTTCCTGTTTATCGAAATTGGTAAATAAAAATTCCTTGAAATTTGAGCAATAATAAAATGTGCATCTAAATAGAGCAGCATGATGATTGGTGTTTTACGGCCACTTTTGTGCACACGGTAGGATAAATGAGCCGAGCGACATCGAAAGGTAATGAATCGAAGTCAAAGATGAAACAACCTTCAGATATGTCCACGCCGAGATTCGAACTCAGGTGGTAGTGATCTGTGGTCCGACGCGCTACCAGTTAGACCACGGCCTTCGGCGCCTTAGGTAGACGCATGTGTGGGTCAATATTTTATATCATGTCCTAGAGAATACTGAAATAATTATTGTCTAAATCATGACGTAGAGTTATTTTCGTAGCTGAACTAATAGCGCGGTGTGCTAGATATCGCTAGACTCCGGGCTTTATACCAGATCTACGTCAGAAGTTTATCCTAGAATTGACCTCATCGTCTTCGGAAATCCTTCCCTCGGCTCATTTAGCCTGCTCCATGCAAGAAATGTTGTGAAAGAGCAAAAGTGTTTTTTACACTGATAGGATAAAATATTAGTTCTAGAATAATTCTACCTAATTTGACATTACATTTCTAGACCCTTCCCTGTACGTTTATTTCTGAAAAAAATTACTATTTATTTGAATTTACGTAAAATTGAAATATTTTCAGCGACAGATTAACAATAACCATTTTACAATATTAAAAAAAGAGGCACATCATCTTGGATCTTTATGCATAAGAAGTAAAACGCGAATTCAAATTAAATACAAGAAATGGTTTTCGTGTTAAGAATATTGTTTATAATGGTAACTTAATTAAAATAATTATTTTTAATAATATCATAGAGAAATTGTCAAAAATCAGTCTAGATATTTCATGTAAAAATAGGATATACATACATACATACATATATATATATATATATATATATATATATATATATATATATATATATATATATAATATATATATATAATATTTATATAATAGGTATGTAGTTAATGGATAAATCCTATTTTGAACAATGAAAAATTTAAATGTTACTCAACAGTACTCAACCAAGTGTCTGGTCTAAGACTAATGGGTAGTGAAACTACAGTCAAAGGATATAGAAGACGTGTTCAACTATTGGAATAATCAAGGTTACTTTCATATATATATATATATATATATATATATATATATATATATATATATATATATTCGAGTCGTGATAGCGCAGTTAGTTAGAAGGGTAGGTGTTCGAGGCTCCGGAGCTGCACTGCTGTCATGATGGCGACTGGTTCACTGATCCGTAAAATGATATATATATATATATATATATATATATATATATATATATATATATATATATATATATATATATATAATCATCCCGTATTCCATGGTGACAATAATATAGACAAGTACCTGTAATGTGGTGAGTATGGGAAGATGTGGGTTGAGCTGGGAAGGACTAACAACAAACACCTGGATAGTGATAAGTAACCTAACAAAATAATACATATAGGGCATATAGACTAGTAATGAATATATTTAACGTCCTCCGTCATAATTAACAATAATGCACATGCGTTTATTTACTCACATTCCAAGATGGCCGCTAAAGAGTATATAGGTGTGTAATATAGAGTGCGCATTTTAATTCCTACTAATTTAAAACAAAATTCATATTTCTTCTTAATCATGACTGATATGATATAAAGCAAATACTACTGAGTGAATTCTTTCCTACTTATTATGTCAAACTGGGCTAGACTTATTAAGTTAGCGTGATGCAAGTAGTCCTACCCAGATCTGGATATTTATTGATCGTTTAATATGTTCATATATAAACCATTTTATATCAATACGGGTCACTTTATTGAATGCTTCGCAAATTAAAAGCTGCTACTGATTGTTCAAGAATATGTTGGAACAGGTGCTGATTGTACCTAAACGTAGTCGTCAACGTTTTATTTCCGTACCTAATTCTTTTCTTCCCGGTTAAGTTTTTATCTCGACTTATTTGAACTGAATAGGCCTACTAGAAACGGTAATCCAGATATCAGCGTACTATAGGAAGAAGTGAAATTTCGGCCATTCCTCAGACAAGGATCTTCACAAATACGGTAATTTCTCCTAATACTAGCAATGTCAACAATAACCATATGATATAAACTTATTGTAGTATCATTTGTGATTCTAATTCCGGTTCAGATAAAGTGAAATACTAAATTCATTATTGTAGAAATATACATTTTGTAATACCACCGTCTCCAATCTATGTTTGAGGACCCGCAATATGGCGTCCAGTAGGACCGATTGCAACACATATTTATCATTTTCATTCGATCAGCTCTCAGTTTCATATTTGATTAAAATTATTAAAATTTTCAATGCTTCAAATACGATGACATTCATTATTTTCCATGAACATTGATTTGGAATATATAGCTATCTATACAGGTTTTCTTGACAGGAGTAATGTATGACCTTTGTGTTCTAAACAGTACGGAGTAGATCTACTTATGAGTTGTAGCCAATCAAAAACAGTCGGTGTGGTAGGTAATGTACAGCGGTCGTGGTCGCTTCATATGTAAACACAACTAGGCATTTATTTCATGTTTGTCAACGTAATAATCTTGCACAAATTATGCAGATAACACTTATTGACGGAGAAGATATTCACTTACCAAAATATCACGATGCAAATCCGATACGATAACGTTTTCAGTGAGAAAATGCTACCAAAACACGGACCTATTCAGAACTGTCCACACTGTAAACTAGGGTGATATTCAGCCGAGGTTTCTTCGTCTGTAATGGTGTATTAGTTAATTATACTAAAGGTTTGATTTATTTTTATTTTGTACACTAATGTAAATACATATAATAACACTAACATTCAGATACATTAAAGTACCAGCACAGCACAAGAAAGTGAAAATACTTATTTCCATTGTGGTCCTGAGGAGAAGAAAATCACAGATATATTATTATATATGGCAGATGGTGACCTAGACAAATTCAAATGATTAAATTCCTGTGATAATTAGATAAATGGATGTTTCAAACAAAGGTAGTCCGATTGATTCGTATTTTTATATATTCCACGTTAAACGGTTCATTATGTTCTGTTTCCAAAGATTTTTCGCTAGTTTGGTTCTTATTTACCAAATATTGAAATGATAATGTTTATATATTGTTTAGAATCTCCAAAGACAGTGACGAATACAAATTATATTTCAGCGAAATGTCATAAGAAGTATGAAAATACAAATACACATAATAGACTATCAAGAATCGTCTTTATTAGTGCTGATGAAGATTACGCAACGCGACATAACTGCGTGTGCAATTATTATCAAATAATTTCCAAATTAATATTATACGTGATCTGTAACTAATTATTAAATTAAATAAATATCATAACAATGATCAGAGACCATCTGTAGGTCGGGAATAAAGGCAAACATTGTTTTACAGAGTTTTTTTAATTATTTTTTACCCCAGTGATATATACCAACAAGTTATTAATCATATAGGTGTGTGTTGAAATATAATATGAGCCACAAGCAACAGGTCTGATTATCTCAACAAATAAAAAACCTATTTTATGGATATTGTATATATGTATTGAAACGAATTTTATACACTATGTTTATGAAATTGTCAAATGTAATTTATAATAAGAAATTTCATTTACAAATATAAAACATTATTTGGATCACTTCGCAATATGGGATATTAAACCGAATAACAACCTGTTCATTGATAAGATAAGATCAAATAAAATGTATTTAAGCTCGCTAAAGTATACATACAAACATTAGCTGAAAGGTATTAAGCGAATGATCATAAATGTGAAAGTGTGAGATGATATGAGATGAGAATGATATGCTGATAGATGAAAGACTAGACATACATATATGGCATTAAGTAAGACTAGACTTACATAAACATTAAATACGACAAGAAGTACATAAAGCATCACATTTGCTTTAAAGAACAAAATTCACAATTATAACGTGTACAGTTTGGACCTTCCCATATCATAACAAATCGTTTAAAAGCATTAAGATTATAATTAAATGGTATAATAGTATGACTGTTTCTCAAGTCATATGACATTTCTCTGAAATTGAACATTTCATATAAATACCTTGGCCTTATCTTATTAACAGTTTTGCACACTTCTAACAATATTTAGCGTTGCACATACAATAGTGGTTTGTTTGTTTTCTTAATTCTCTATATTAATTTATTTAAAAACATAACGTAAGACCCTCTTTTGGATGTTTTCAATTTTCTTCATGTCTGATACATTGCAACAGTGCCATAAAACTGGACAATAATTAAAATGCGAGAAGATAAAACATTAAAATAAAACATATTTATCTTCTGTACTAAGAATATTCACTAGCTTACCTAGTGCACGCAGTTGTTTTCCTGCCTTCTCGCAGGTTTTAGAAATATGTGCATTAAAGTTTAATCCGCGGTCTACAAATATACCAAAAGTTTCACTGATTCTAATTAAGATCCTAATATAGTATCGCCTACTTTCATGTGACTTATCTGAAGACTGTACAGCATTATCAGGGTTTGGCTGAATGTAATTTTGCTTGAACCATGTTAACATGACATTTGACAGATTTTCAAGATTAGTGATTGCATCATCTACATTGCTGCCATGGCAACAAATATGATTATCATCAGCATAGTTTAAAATATCACATTAGTCAGCAATTACATACAACAGATCATTAAAGAGAACATTGTATATAAAGGAGCCAAAATGAGAACCCTGTGGAGCGCTCTTGTTTAAGTAAGACCAGTTACTGCGTGCACTTCCAATTTTAACCATTTGCAGGCAGTTTGTAAAATAACTTGCCACTAACATACACGAATTTTTGTCAAAACCGTACACTTGTAATTTAGAGATAACTACCTTATAGGAGAGACAATCAAACGCTTTTGAGATGTCAGTCAAAAGTGCACCACTTACAACACGATTTTTTAAATTCAATTTACACTTATCTACCAAGTGCATCAATAAACTTTGACAGGGGTGACCTTTTATGAATCCAGACATATGTTTAGAGAATAATTGCCAAAAAAAACTCGTTGCAATTGATCAATTAGGATTGATTCAAAGATGGTATGGTAGGACACTCACAGGACGATAATTTTTTTGTATTAATTGTTTCTCCTTTTTTTAAATTGGAACAACTTCTGCCCTTTTTAGTACATTTGGAAATATTGGTGATATGCCTCGTCAAACATTACCTCATTAAACTTTTTATAACTTCTGTACATGATAGCTCGTTTTGTTCTGATTGGAGCATATTGTTTCGTGGCAAAACATACCATGTGGCGAAAATCCCTCAAATCACATTCAATACATATAGTGTTTTGCAGATTTCTGTGGGCATTTGTAATGACAATGTCAAGTAATGTTGGGGCGTCCCCTTTGTAACAGGTGGGACTAGTTACAATATTTGTTGCACCACATACATCTAATACATCTCTTATACAGTTATTAGAATTTAGCATATTTACACTTAGGTCACCACATATAATATATTTAGAACCATCTTTGTTACAGTCAGTAAGAATATGTCCATTGCAACATAAAAAATGTCCATTTGTGACAGTTGGTTGTTTAGAAACACTCCAAATTGACCACTTTTGACCGTGAATCATAGTTTCCATAACAATTTTCTATTCTACCCGAATCACAAACATACCCTTTCAAATCATCTCGCCTTCTCTGAGGCTGATCGTCCTTGACAGATCAGTCCTCCCGCATGTTCAGTATAATCATTTCTATACAATTTAAAACTATCAACGGAAAATTGGGCTACTGGAAACTTATCATTGAACTTTGTTTCCTGTATCATTAAAACATCTATTATATGATTATTTAAAATTTCGGCGAAAGGTGTGAATTTGTGTCACCGCATCAATTGGATGATGCTGTGAGTTATTCACACTCCAGCTTAATATGAAAAACAACATTTAGAGGTGGTAGACTTGGAAGCAATGGCGGAGCAAAGGGGGCGTAGGGGGGCGGCCGCCCCAGGCGGCGCCTTAAAAATATCCTATAAATATTTGTTTTCTTTTAATTTATCAATATACCAGGATCAATATGCATGACCATATTAAAATATAAAACGTCATAAACAGTGGCCTATTAAGCATAATTATGTGGTTGCCATAATAACTTAAATTACGTTGCTTTTGCACGCGATTTGCAAGTTCAGGAAAGGCTAATAATGCCTCATAAAACACAGCACCCCTCTGGCTTCTGGGGCCCGTTGAAGGGACCCAGACACCACGCCGTAGGTGGCTCGATTCACCCCAAAATGTATTTCTACTACACCAATAGGGTCGTCCATATATATTTGGCTTCGAGCAGCAATATTCCCTGCTCCGCCTCTGCTTGGAACTATATATTGTTCGGGTTCCGTCCCTGGTCTAGAGGTAGCGTGTTGGACCATATATTACTACGGCCGTTGTCATCTTTGACTTCGCTTCATTACCTTTGGAGGTCGCTCGGCCCATTTAGCTTACCACGTGCACAAAAGTGGCTGTAAAACATCAATCATCAACTGTATATTGTTCAAGTATCAGAGCAGAGTCTCACTTGTATTGGGATGTTTATTCAAGCTGAATAAATATCAAGACGTAGCTATGCAAGACACACATACATTGTGTCAGTGTGTGGTCAGAAGGACATGCATAAATATGTAGTTATTCCGTCATGTTGGATCTGATAAAATTGATATAATGGTGTCGAATTGATGATTCCCGAAGGTGATGTCGGTGAGGAAAGCATCAAACTATTTTGTCATACATGGGATCCCGTACCGATGCCATGACTGCATCGTTCGTCTAAAATGTGGAGCTGATGACATCCTGCTAGAAGATAGTTGTGGCACTCGATGGACGCTGATACATCAGAGGTTTTCGGATGCTCACCGTGATAATACTATATATACACACGCCTGCCAATAATGTATCAGAATATTGTGTACTAGAATATTAACACTGAAAAAAGTTTTAGGCGGAAATTCGGGTCTGCATCGTGAACTATCATTACCTTGATGAACGGGAAATTATTGAAAATGGCGTTGTAACCGATACAAGGGTAAATAACCGACGACAAGTAAACCGGATGTTATGTAATAGAACTACTACGTACTTCGTCTATAAAACATATCAATGTTATTTTGGCTTGAAAATAGAGCTGACTCAATTTCTGAATGTTATTTCTTTCCTTTTTCAAATATCCAGCAGCTTCAGATTTATAATTGTTATATATTTTGTAATAAAGCATGAATTGTGTTATACAGAATAAGTAGAATCATTTCATTGTAATATATTTGGTAACACCTGGATGTGTAAAAGGTGACAATGTAACGCGTCAGCTGGCTTTATTATTGGTTGTAATTAATTATATTTATAATATTGATCAGGATCTTTAAAACCTATATATATATATATATATATATATATATATATATATATATATATATATATATATATATATAGAATACGGTTTTTTCCTACATTCTGGTGAATGCACTTTTTCCCAATTTAACTTTGAATGAAAAGCTTGGTATTTGAAATTTTGTGGTAACTTTACGTCGAATTCATTCTTTATTCTATGCTAAAATTAATATCAATATCATTTGTAATTAAGTAGATCGACGGATTAATAGTGAACTATATAATGGTTAACTCCGCCTTGGCCACTCCCAAGCCTGGATGAGAAAGAAGGAGGGTTGAGTGTAGGGCTAGTACCCCCACCTCGTAAAAAACCTACTCGCTACAGGAACGTTGATATAATGGTTACACCTCAATTATATTTTCGTATATATATATTATATATATATATATATATATATATATATATATATATATATATATATATATATATATATATATATATATATATTTATAATCCATTTTAATCCGGACGATAATACGGCGAATGTTTCAATCAACACCTTACAAAATCAATCCACGTACACCTGGTTAGCTGGTCAAATAATACAAATTAAATCAAACTGGCCCCAGAATTAATCAATTATTATTAATAATTCAAATTATGCTAGGTGTAATGATCTGAATGATCGATATCAGATCGAACTAATAACATAGAAGTATTGAAACAAACAGTTGTCAAACATTTGTCTATACCTAAACTTATCTGGCGAGAATCTTACTCGGAGATGAACTTCCGGTGTTCTTTTCTATACGTATTAGTATTGGCTTCGGTCGGCCTTTTGTATTTGATATATAATCAACAACTAGCCAGTACTGTCATTGTATCAAAGGCATTGTTCATTAACCAGTCGACGTTGTTGGATCTCAGAAACAGTATTTACACCTCATTGCCTTCCATTCTTAGCAAGCGAAAGGAAATGCTTAGGATCAAACAAAATGCCACAAGTCTCGAGAATGTTAAATCAACTGCGTCACGTGATAGATACGATATTAACAACGGAAATTCAACTGATGCACCCACTAATGTAACACTATTTGCAAAAGGAATTTCCGTTTCGGAAGAACGGAAAAAAGAAGAACCTAAAAAGGCACACTCGGAGCATACCAGTGGCTCTACACCTGTGAACGAAAGCACTCAAATTAACAATTTACGTTTATCGGATAATATAAACACAACCAAGTCCTATTATATGACCGTTACCTGTAGAGGTAGATTAGGCAACCAGATGTTCCAATATGCCGCTCTGTTTGGAACTGTCCGAATGTATCCAGAATGGACGCCGTTTCTACTGGATTATCGATTTCCCATGATCGGGAAGGCCTTCAGAGATTCACTCTCGATACCGAGAATGAATATCAACAAGCGTTCATTCAAGAAAGTCAAAATGGGCATAAAGGCAGTAGCTGGGTTGGAGAAGTTGAAACATTTGCCAAAAACAAACGTAAAAATAGTTGGTTATTTTCAATCTCATAAATACTTCGAACACGCGAAGAACGGTCTGCGAAAGGAGTTCAGCTTTCCGAGAAAAATTCAGGATAAGGCGATGGACTATTTCCAAAGCATAGCACCACAGGAATGGAGAAATAAACCATTCGTTCGTGTGGGCATCCAAGTTCGGAGAACGGATATGGCAACCGACTCTTGGCAGAGAAATGGCTGGCTTTCGGGACCGCCGAGTTATTTCGCGCACGCCATGGAGTACTTCAGGCAGAAGTACGACAGAGTACAGTTCATCGTAGCCAGCGACGACCTGGGATGGTGCAGAACCTACATACGAGGGAATAATATAAACTACTCCAACCATGATTACATTCTAGATCTTGCCATCCTCTCCCTCAGCGATCACACGATAATAAGCGTTGGTACTTATTCTTGGTGGGCTGGATGGCTCTGTAAGGGAACGACCATATATTACGGAGTACCACCTCCGGAGAACACCTATTTTGGTCATATTTACGCGAATGACAGCTGGATACCAGGATCGGACGAGTACAACCATTGGCTAGCTGTCATCTGACGTGTACTACGAGGTGGCAGTCTTTATTGTTGCTTTAATGTGTATATTAGAGTGATAGTTCAGTGGTAGAGTGCTGAATTAGGGATTTCAATTATCTAAGACGTAGTTTCGGACTGAAAATCGATTGAGTAAGACAATAATCGTATTAAGTAATAAAAGCGTTTTAAGAATGCCGTTTAATTATGGGCATCTGTAGTAATGATAATTGCAAATCAGAAACAAAAATTGGACGCCAGACATGTTATAGTGCTATCTCTCCCTCTATTCCCTATATATATATATATATATATATATATATATATATATCAGCAAACATATCTAAATAAAACATATCAAATTCATTATTTCATATTTAACTACTGTACCAAATACAAGTCGGAAATCTGCACCTATAATAATAATAATATTTTACATAACGCCTTATTCAACTTAAATTGCTCTTAATAGTTAAAACTTAATGATAACATGTTCTAAGCTCATATATCCATGACTTAATATAATTTTTCAGTTAAATATGTGCTCTCTGTTGGTTTACTATGCTAGTCTTATTATTGTCATAGTTTCACGAATTAATATCCAGAGTATTTAATCCAGTGTGAGGTACTAGGGATTAGAAATGGTGTTGATGCCATCGAAGTCTTGACAGATTGAAACACATGAGCTGGTGGGCACTACGACAAGGAAACTATGGTACAGATTATCATACCTTGTGTGTGTGTGTGTGTGTGTGTGTGTGTGTGTGTGTGTGTGTGTGTGTGTGTGTGTGATTTAGTTACTCGCAGGTGAATGTTTTAATTGTTAACAAATTTTATTTCGTAGTGTCTCCTTTTCAACCTTATACTAGCTTTAATATCTTGAAATGCTTGAAGTGTATTACGGGTGATCAACTAACGCGATACCCCTTCCCCGACCCCAAGGTCTAGCCCTGGCTCCGAATATGTGGATATAAATGTCGTGATATTCGCATTATAATAAATATGTCCTATGGATATTACCATGTGAATATTAGCAAAGGAAAGCCACATATTCATTTCCAAAATTATATTGTGCCTTAATATATATATATATATATATATATATATATATGATATATGCTTGTGGTCATCTTCAGCAAGCCTCGTAGAAGTGATAACGTACGGAACTGATTATCTTCAGATAGCTTTATAAAATAATACATCACGCCATCCAGGACTTACCTTATCGGTCTGGTTATCCGGATTACAGGTGTACTGTGAAGACACAATGGGATCCTGTAGAAGCTCTGTCAATTATCGTCTGTGGAGAAGATAGAGATCAAACAATACAATATAACATTAAGCTGTATAAGTCTTGAACCATAACTAATATATTGTTTCGTTTCCATTGATAAAGGGATTGGAAAAGATTATATGTGTACTAATAATAAAACAAAATTATATATATATATATATATATATATATATATATATATATATATATATACATTGTTTAATGTTTGTGAGACTCATTGTGTCTGGTGAAAAGGTTACATTCAACAGAAATAAATATATCGAAATTTTATATCGATATATATTTTTAACACGTCACCCCCTTTCTAATATACCGACTTAAAAATAAATACGGAATATCATTTTATTGTTTGCTATTTCGTACTTAGAATTATGTTTTTCTAGCGAAAGTAATAGGATATGTGAATTTTATGTATTTATCGATATTATTACCCTATGAGGAATATATTGATGCATTTGAAAGACTATGGGTATTCTTGATCATGGTGAATATAATGAAATGTGATTATTATTGCCAAAATGTTAAATATACGACATATTGGGTCGTTAAGCAATGCATTAAATAAAGCAGGAATTTGTCAGAAAATCGACTTCAAACGTTCTCATTGTTTAGAGTGTTCACTGAGGCACACGAATCACAGTTCAATAATTGGTATGACCATCACGGACATCGTGCAGAGCTTGTACTCGTCGAGTCATGCTGGCAATCAGGGTTGCCAGGGTTTGAAGGGGCAGAGCTTGCCATGCATCAATGACTGCCTGTCGCAATTTCGCCAGATTAGTAGGTTGGTTGGCACTTGCATCCATGGTGCGTGTTCGGACCACATGTTCTCTGTAGGATTCATATCCGGAGACATTGCTGGCCATTCCATGTGTTCGATCCCTTCAGTTTCCATGAAATTGACCACTGTACGAGCTCTGTAAGACCTGGCGTTGTCATCCTTGTACACAAAATTATGCCCAAATGTCAAACGAGCAAATGGTAATAACTTTTCCTCCAGGATCTGCACGTACTGATACTGATCCAGGTGTTCATCGACGATGTGAAGGTCACATTTTTCACCATGGTGGAAAGCACTCCATATGGTAACTTCACCGCCCCCTGCTTGGACTCTAGGTACGTTGGAATCTTCATTATAGGCCTCATGTTGTTGGCTGGGGACCCGGATACCACCATATATCCGGTAAAGCAGGAATCTGGATTCATTGCTGAAGATGACATGCTGCCAATGACCTGGTCGCCAGTAGAGATGGTTTCTAGCCCAATCCATACGCGCCTGTCGATGTCTTTGCAACAATAAAGGTTTCTTCAAAGGTCTTCTGGCGAAGTAACCTGCGCGGATCAATCGCAGATTCACT